>OZ059902.1:3678136-3810636 GCA_964057215.1 Oscheius myriophilus | reverse complement strand
TTTTGTGGAAATTTGTCCGATAAGGGGTTTCAGCCATTATTTGAATTTTCGTGCTTTGGCGGCTGTTTTAATTTGTCGCTTTAGTTTCGTCAGTGTTAAACAGGCTTTTATGATTTAAATTTAGTAAAAAGAAACGTGATTAGCACCAAATTCCGTAGGGGAAAGTTGATTGTTGAAATTTGAAGCTTAAATTTATTTTCAAATCCCGTTTTTTTGCTGTTTATTTCGGTTTACGCGTTGTTTTTAGCTTTTTAGCTTTTTAGTCTGTTTATGCTTTTATTTTTCAACGAATTTCTGTGAAAATGTGGCTTTTTAATGCATTTAATTTTTTCCTGAAATTGAATTTTGGAAAACACGAATTTTTGGTAATTATGGCTGTAATCTGAGCCTTTCATTCGTTTAAAAGTTTGAAAATTACCTGTTGCACCTGCATTAACGAAAATGCAGTTGTTCTTTCGCTGTTTTGGTTACCGCCTACCTCCATCTTGTTTTCTCGAAAAGCCCTATTTTATCTCATTATTCCACTCTTGTTTACTTCTCCCCGCCGTCATCAGTCCACTTTCTTCGCTGTCAGCGTTTTCACTAGTCAGATTATCAGCAGCAGCGCCGGGGTTTGTTCTCCACATGTGGCGTAATCGCTCTGTGCCGTTTCCTTCCCTTTTCCGCACTTGATCTTTTTTTAGTTGGAGAATTGCTCAAATTTTCTCGTTAAACTCGTTATTTCCGCAGCGCGGAACAAAGTTTGTTCCCGAATCAGATCAATTTCTGAAGTGGACCCAGGCGCCTTTCGCCTGTCTCCGTGCTGTTTTCTCAACACGGAGGGAGAGTTATTTGCCATATTGTTACTCTCTCCGGTGCACCGCGCGTTGCTATCGATCGTTTCGCTCCCGAAATCACGGAGATCAGTGACCTCTCGATCCACCTCGAGTTCGACCCGCCACGACTTGAATTTGATTTGTACGGCTGTCTTGGGCTTTCCATCGTTTTTTCTCCGGATACAGTCCTTTAAGCGATGATAAATCATGCCCTTCTGCCTTTTTTTGCGGAACAGATGTGGCCCAGGTGTGCAACCACTCCGTTGAATTTTCGATTTTCCACGGATTGCCTCTCACATAATTCCCAGATTATCATACCCGTCCTTGCTCTCCTCGCCCATGTAATCGATACCGCTGACTCATTTTCGCTCGGCGAGAGAAAATCTCACTTCTCGAGTTCCTCCTTGCTCGAATTTCTTTTCCTCGTTTGAGTCAAGACACTTGCAAATGAAACAAAATATTAATTGAACATCACAGAAATCGAACAATTTTCTTGAAGATACTGCCCACATTTACAAATTTCGTATTCCCAATACAGAATTTGTTCGCTCGGGCTGGCCCGGCGCATTTTGAACTCAATTTTGTCCACTCAAACAACTTAACGTAGCTTTACATTTTCGGGCACTCGAAGTTTCACATATTAATTCCCAATAGGGCCATACATACGTTTTGCAAGCTTTTTTATGACAGCAATTACGACTTCTCATTTCATGTTTGTCAGATCTATTTCCTTTGAACCGGATTTCTATATCACTAATTGGCGAATTTTGTAGTAATAATGAGAAATGTATGTAAATCCTGCTGTTTATAGCGATGGTGCAGGCTTTTTCAGTCAACGGCACCATAGTTTTTAGCTTTATATGTCGAAAATTGTGTATAGCAAGCTCGAAAACGCAATTGTCCTATGAGAAGAGAGTGTTCGTTTGCTGTAAAATGCAGTTATCGCGTCCTACAGTGGAATGTTTTCGAGAAAAGTACAGATTTTATGAGTGAAAGCACAAACTAATGAAAAGATTCGAATAGCCAGCTGATATTAAATGCGGAATTTCAGTCAGGCCTTTTTCTAAATGAAAGAGATGATTCTTGATCGTGAGCCATAGCTGAAGTTCGTCGTTCATTAGTTTTTTCTTCCTCGAAGCGCTCACGTTCCCACGTTCTGCCCTCAGGTCTCATCTTGATCGATGCGTTCGCGTGCCTGCTGACATTGCCTTCAGTGCGTGTGTTTGATAATCCTCTTCATATACATCTGCCCGGCGCCGCGCGCGAGAATATCCTCACTCTTTTCTCATCGTTGTCGATTTTACTAGGCGACAAAATTAATTTTCTAGTCTGAAAATTCATTTTCTTACGAGAATTACCCCGGTTTCTTGTGTCTTGTTTTGGACGGACGTGGCTCTCCTCTTTCTTCAATAGCCCGCGAAGTCGCCAGTTAATTGGCCGCGGTTATAGATGCTCCGCTCTCCGTTCCTTGCTCCCCTTTCCTTTTTCCAAGAGGAAAGGAGACAACTGCGTGCAATATAGAATACAGGCTTATTGAAATTTCCCTAGTGTTCTGCTCTGAAACGGCGACACTTGCACGAATCGTGGTTGAAATTTGTATTCATTACTCTGTTTTACTTACTCCGTGACTCCGTCGATCCTGCATTTAGAAGCACTGATGGTAAGCGTTTCTAGAAAACTATCTTTTTTTTTTACAACGACCAATTGATGCGAAGCTAGGAAATACTTGATTAGGCGTTTTATTGCATGACCAGTCTGAGAATGTAGAATTTAGCTAGTATAGATATTTACATAGTTTTGCTCTATTTGGAGCAAACGTTGTGTGATAAAGTTTAAGGCAACCTTATTTTAAATGCGATGATATTTAACGAAGCTGGCCACAATAGCTTATGTGAACGCTCTGAATTTCTGTAAACGGCCCGGAAAAGGGATGCCAATTCACACTGATTTTGCCGACTTCGCCAGCGTTAATACCAGATAGCATGGCGAAAAGCTACAATTACCCTAAAGTTCACAGGAAATGGAGTCGTCCAAACTCCAGTTTTTGCCGAAACGAAGGCGAGGAGAGTATTATTTCCATTGCGCCTAGACGGCTTCCAGAGCTTTGACTTGCTATTTGATTTTCCCGCGATTGTTGGCCTTCTGTTGCCGTTGTTGACAACTTTTCTCTTCGACCCTCGACTTGCTGCTCTTCCTAGCGGATAATTTGAGAATTCTCGTCAAAACGGCGAGAATTTCGACATTGGATTACCATTTTTTGCTTTTGAACGCGATTTCTTGTTTGACCACGCTTTTGATCTTGTTTATGGCCGTTTCTTAATTTTTACTGTTTCCAGTATGGTGATGGAGGTCGATGAGCCTGCCGGTACTTCCATGGACACTTCTGAGCCGGTGGAGCCGGGAATTGAGTGGAAATTTAGCCAAGTCAAGGGCAACATCGACGGCGACGATGCCCACACCGAAGGTATTTTTTCTTTTTATGCCGTTATTTTGATTTTCAATTTTTCTAGCTGATATTATCTCCTGTGTGGAATTCTCGCACGACGGTGAATATTTGGCTACCGGCGACAAAGGAGGACGCGTTGTCATTTTCCAGCGTGATCAGAGTGTGAGTTTTTAAAAGAAATCTTCGCATTTTTGCAATTTTTCGGGCATTTATTTTGCCTCCACCCCGCTTTCCCTTCTCATAGCAATCCGAATGAATTAATTATCAGTTTTTCCGCCGTAGCCACGCTGCATTCTCGCAAGCCGGAGGGGATTCTCGCCCGCCGAATCTATTAATACTTGGCGGATTAGTATCTCTTCTATATTGATTTGGGCGTAATTATCGCGGCGCATCAATTGATTCTCGGATGGAGAGTGCACGGCAGAGGTCTCCTGCTGAGGTGCATGTAACCGAGTGAGGGAGCGATGGGGTACAAAAATTTTTTGCGACAACAATGAAAGTTAGAGGGGAGTATTCGGTTAACCCCCCCCCCCCCACATAATAATTATTTCTCGTTTGAATCCCGCACGATTTGAATGGGAGCTTCACTGCGAACGAACGAAATTTCTTTGGTCATATCTGCATTTTGGGGGTTGCGTAAACCGAACCCCACACGTAGCGGCTTGTTTTACGCGACTATAGGTGGACGTGAAGTGGTTCCGATACCTGCGTAATTCGACGTTTGGTTGAAAATGGTTGGCTTACCTTGCACCAGGGGCACCTTTTGGGCTTACGCATCGAGCCCCCCAAACGCTCCATGTCGAGCTGTATGCGTGTTACATCCTGCGTTGCAAAATTTATAAAACTTATAAAAACAAGCTATTTTAAACTATTTTTTCTATTCATTTCATGAAATTGTACTTTATTCACTTTAAAACGTAAAATTATTATATGAAAATAACAAAGACGGGATTTGTATTCAGTATTATGCCCCAAAAAGAGTGCCTGAATTTCTCTCAATTTGCGTTTAAAACGTTGTAATTCTCATACAAATTAATCAAATTAACAGTTTTCAAAATCGCGAAAACTTGGTATTGCTCCCAACAATTGCCTAACCAGGGGTCTCGTTGAAATCCGTTTAGTTGTTCATCTTTTTATTGTCTTGTAATTCTGCGATAATTTTATCAACCTCATTTTTTCAGGGAAAATTTGTTAACGGTGCGCGATCGCGAGAGTACAACGTATATTCCACCTTCCAATCACACGAGCCCGAGTTCGACTACCTGAAGTCATTGGAAATCGAGGAGAAAATTAATCAGATCAAGTGGTTGAAGAAGAAAAACGCCGCCAATTTTATTCTGTCTACGAATGGTCAGTTTTTTTTCTTTTTTTTCTATGGAACCTATTTTTTTCTTTTTATTTATTATATTATAAAATTATAATATAAATTATTTATTATAAAATTGATATATCGGTTTCAGACAAGACAGTCAAACTCTGGAAAATCAGTGAGAGGGAGAAGAAGGTTTCCGAAGACGCCTGGAATGTTCCCCGTCAAGGACGGTGAGTTTTTCGTTTAATGAGCATTTTCGATATATTTTTTTTCGTTGCGGGACTCAAGACATTCCACATTTACATTGATAATATGTAATTTTCAGAGGCAAATTCGGCGGTGCTCTGCAGATCCCCTCAATTGTGCCAATGGAGTTGATAGTCGAGGCCAGTCCCCGCCGTGTCTACGGAAATGCCCACACCTACCACGTGAACAGCATCAGCGTCAATTCCGACCAGGAGACGTTTTTGTCCGCCGACGACCTTCGGGTGAATCTGTGGCACCTGGAGATCACCAATGAGTCGTTTAGTGAGTTTTTGTCGCCTGGAAATGTTTTTTTTAAATATCAAATGTGGATTTTCCCCGAATTGTTCAAAAAGGAGTCCCAAAAAGTCAAAAATGGGAGGGATCCCAGTTGGAAAAATGGTATCTCAATTGTTTGGTTGGCCTGCCCATACATTAACTTGAACGGCGATTTTGAATTGAGTGTGTCCCGCCGAGAACAATTTGTTACTTGGGGGACTTGCGTCACATTTGTAATGGTGGGGGTCGAACAAATCAGACCCCTCATGTATAGACCTGTCTTTAGTTAAATTATATTTAAGCTTAAAGCACATTTTTGGGGTAATAATTAAGGAGGTGTGTTGGATGAGAGCTTTCGAATTTATTGACGACGTGGTTTTGGAGGCTTTTGAGCAAGAAGTAGCTTTGGCGATGATTTAATTCTAGGTAAAGCTATAGTTAGGTTATTAAAAAAATAGATTTCAGTGCGATTATCCCCGAGAAAGTTGCGTGAACTTTTTGTCATTTTTGATGACTATCAGCAAGGTTTAAATTTAAAAAGAGCCAAAATAATCTGTGTTTTAATAATTTTGTGTTTTGTTTGAATCATCCCTTTTTTCAGACATCGTCGATATAAAGCCCAACAACATGGAGGAGTTGACGGAGGTCATCACCGCCGCCGAATTCCACCCCACGCAGTGCAATTGGTCAGTTTTTTTTCTATTGCATTTATTTTTCTTCAAATATTTGGATTTATTTTTCTTCAAATGTTAACTATTTAGTTTTGTTTAGGTTCGTGTACTCGTCGAGTAAGGGCTCCATCCGACTTTGCGACATGCGAGACCGCGCTCTGTGCGACGCCCATGCCAAGAGTAAGTTTTTATTTTTAGTTTATTTTTGTTTTTTTTTATTTGCTATAAGAAAGTAAAATTGTTTTTTTTTCTAGTTTACGAGGAGGCGGAGGACCCGAACTCTCGCTCCTTCTTCTCCGAGATCATAGCCAGCGTTTCGGACATCAAGTTCTCTCACAATGGACGCTACCTTCTCACCAGGGACTACCTCACAGTCAAGGTTAGGATTTTCGAAATATATCTCTTACTTGTCTTACTCGTCCCGGAGACAAAACCGTCCGAAAAGCCGCAAAATCCGAAACCACAATAAAAAAGAGCAATGTAAAAATTGTTGTCATCCTAGCTTTCATAATATGATTTTTTTGAATAAGCAACTTTTGCTTGCTTTTCCAAATCAGTTAGTATTTGAACGTCACCATTTTTAGCCGTATTGAGAGTCCTCAGATTGAATTATTTTTCAACTTTTTTTACATGCTGGGGGGCAATTATGTTAAAAATATTGTCAGTTAGTACTAACGTTACTTAACGGCTTTCTTATAAAGAATGCTTTGGAGCCAGAAAACGAAAAATTACGAGAGAATGACGGAAAAGTGAGATAACTGAAGTAAACATTTTCGGATTCATTTTTTTAACGTTTTCTTTTTTTTTAGCGGACGGCTTTATGTTCCCAATGTTTTTCGACCTGGCTGGTCGCGATTGTTGAGGAAAAAAACAAGAATTTTCACTAATTTTCCTATTTATAGGTGTGGGATCTGAACATGGAGAACAGGCCGGTGGAGACGTACCCCGTTCACGACCACTTGAGGACGAAACTCTGCGCCCTCTACGAAAACGACTCCATTTTCGACAAGTTCGAGTGCGGCTGGAGTGGCGATGACAAGTAGGGATTTATTGTTATTTCCTCACTTTTTTGTTCTAATTTAGGCACATTTTGACGGGATCCTACCACAATCTGTTCCGCACGTACGCGCGAGGAAGCACCGAAGCCAAGACGTGGGAGGCTAGGCCGCAAGAACCCCACTCCCTGTTGAGGACGAGGAGAATCGCTGGCGGTGCTGCTGGGCGCAGTCGCAACAAGCGGTTGGGCGGAGACGTGAGTTTTTACTTTTTTTTTAAACTGATTCCCGAATGAAAATTACATATATTTTTCGCAAAAGCTACTACACCCAATTCGACTGCTTACTGATTGAGTATCCAACGCAAAACTACAAAAACAACAATAACAAAAACTCAAACTAAAAAAACAACAAAAACATGCGCATTATATCGAAGAAAAATTGATTTTATTATGTTTTGTATATATCGGGCCATACCTGGACACGGTACGGAGCGAACTTAAAAAAGTGAGGCCCCGCAAATGCAGGGGGACTCCAAAAATCAAGGACCCCCAATTTCGAAAGCCCCCACAATGAGCAACTCCCCAAAACCAAGGTTCCGCAAGCACCACGTGTCCAGGTATGTATCGGGCTAACCCAGAATCATACCGAAAGGGAAAAATACATACCGTGATTCCCAGCGAGTAAGCGAAAACGACTAACAGCCACATTTAGGGAACACACTGGAAGAAATGGTATCGCGATTTTCTCTAAATCACGCAATTTTCACGCGCTTTTTTTTGAATGCGCTACGTCCGACCGCTTTTTACGCGGGCCGTTATTTATATCTGACGTTTTTGATCCTTCGATTACTATTTTTGCAGGGTCACAAAATCTAAATTCAGTATGATTCAAAATCATTTCTCATATTAAGATTTATTTCAGCAATATTAGTCGAACAATAATTATTAAAGAAGCGATGAAACATTTATGCCGAAAAGCCAGGTGTTATTGTTCTGTTAAAAAAGAATCTGCACACTCATTTAAGGGAATTTCCCAGACTATTCCAGCAATTGAATTAGGTTTTTTCGTAGAGATAAACAATCCAAGCTTTCTGTGTTTATTAATTACGGAGCATTTATTTGGACAAAAAGGGGTACCTTTTTTTCTTTTGCTAAGTTGAGGATGTGGTTTGACATAAAACTAGGCACCTGTTCATTTCTAATTCTAAAATTATCCGTATTTTTTAAATGAATAGATTATCTTATCCTAATTTCCCATTTTCAGGCCACTTCGGACGACGAGCTGGCGGCCGACTCCCTTGACTTCAACAGGAAGATACTGCACACGGCCTGGCACCCCCAGGAGAACATAATCGCCCTGGCGGCGACGAACAACCTCTACATCTTCAGTGACAACTAATTCCTCTCACCCTTCTCTTTCCCTCCTTGCGTGTACCCATTTGACTGTGACTGCTGTAGCCCCCCAATCCACCACTTTTCATCAACATAGCCAGTGTATTCATAAGCACACATCAACACAGGTTCTCCACAAACCCGGTACTAATTCACGGTCCTTTCTTCGCTCTTTCCGCTTGTGCTCCCCCGGCTAGACACTCCGTGTGACCCACCACGCGGCTCTCTCTCCTCCACGCATAGTCTCTCTTCTCCCACTTGGTTGTGTTGTTAGTGCCCCACCCCCGTAAACAGCGGGCGCGCGCTAAACTTCAAGCACCGTTTGTTCATCACCCCCTCTATTGTATTTTTGCACGTCCATTCGATGGATTTTTGACTCACCTGAGGTATCTGAGGCTGTCTCTCTCTGTCCTCCAGAGGCCCCTCCTATGTTAGCGATAATTCGGTCATGATGATGATGTAGGAGAATGTCTGTCTGTGTGTTCGGTATTTGCCCATATAAGTAAATGCTCTTTATATTATTTATTTATGTTGGAATAAATGGACAAGATGGCACACCCTGAGCACAATGACAAGCGGAGGCTACCAGATGATGATTTTGAATAGGTAGAGCACGAAGGAGGCGAGCAGCAGGTTCAACAGAAGCAACAGAGGGGTACCGTAGGAACGAGACACCCGGTGGAGCAAAAGGCGACAGTCGTAGCCAAAGTCTGACACTGAAAATGCGAAAATTGGGTAGGGGTGGGTGATCAGCGGGCCGAGAAAATCTGAAAAAGGGGACCGGCCCGAGTTTGAAAAAAAAACTTGTTTTTTTTAATTTAACTTTTTTCGTATTAATTATTTTTGTTGCAAAAAGTCGTTCTAATTGTGCAAAACACTGTATTAAGGAAGATTCGAACTACCCTATATAAATTTTTCAGTTATTTTTGGCATTAGGTACGATAGAGACGTACATAGTTCGTAAAAAAACTTTTTAAAAAAATATCTTTTAGAACTTTTGACCGCGGACCAGGCCGACATTTTTTGGAGAGAGGGCGGGAAATTGTGCAATATTTTTAAAGCTGTAAAAACAGCGCTTGCAAAGTCTCCCGGGCCGACTAAACACGGCCTTTCTGGACGGGAAGTAGGCGGTAATGGAAACGTCAGCCGAGCCGCGACGCAGCCGCCGCGCGGCTCAAAAACAATTGAAATCGCAGAAATGGGCGGCTCTTTCTTTATTTCACGGTTAAAACAAGTCTAATACAGCAAATAAAAGTGGCATAAGATGAAAACCCAAGTAATAAATTCATTTTATGAGAAAAATCGAACGAAATCACAATATTTGTAGGGTTTGAAGAGTTCTACCCTTGCTTTTGCCTTCAAAAGGGCTCTTGCTTTAAAAGTGCTAATACATACCAAAGAAAACGTAAACACAAGAATCAATGCCATTATAACCTAAATAGGGTCCTTTGGGTAAGAAAAAGACCTTATTTATCCATTTTTTCGCTTTTTTGTGGTATATTTCGTTAAAATTACGACTCTAATTTAATTTTCTTAATGAAATACCAAAAAATGTAGCGAAAATATGAAAAAATACACAATTTACAACAATCAACTTTCCCATGTCGACAGCATCATATTGAGCGACCGTAATCGCCGCAGGGGAAAATTTTGATTTCCCGCCAATGGTCCGTGGCCGGTACGCAATGGCGGTGAACTTCCCAAATTGCGTAAAGCAGAAAGGTCGTTTAAAACAAAAAAAAATCTCGACCCTGCCCGCTTCGGCCCGTCTACCGGACCACCTAGTCAAACTGTCACTCACGTGACCAAGGTTCGATCCCGTTCGGGGCACTTAATTTTTGCTAACTTAGAATTAGTTAAAAAATGTAGCAGTTTTAAAATAAAAATTATTTTCGAAGGTATTGTGTAAGTTTGTAAGACAAATTTGACATGAACGGTTTTTATGTGATTTTTCAAATTAAACAGTGTTTATAAAATTAACGTTCAAGTCAATTTAAATTATAGAACACAGCATTTCATCGACTGGGATCGAACCCTGGTCGTGTGGGTGGAAGTTTGACATGTGGTCCAGTTTAAACGGCCCGGACCCGATTAAGGAAGCAATAAGGATTATCAAAGCCCTTTTCCAGTTTGTTTCAATTTTTGTATTGTTTTGTATATTTTCAATGGGTCTCGAAGCGCGCTTGGATTCTCATGAAAGTCTACAATATGCCCATCCTGTAATCGGTGTTCAGCTTCGCAACCTATCCTATTTGCCGCCGTGTTATGCCATAAAGACATGCGCACGTTGATTACGATCTGGAGTCCAGAAGCACGACCTTTCTGCTTTACGCAATTTGGGAAGTTCACCGCCATTGCGTACCGGCCACGGACCATTGGCGGGAATTCAAAATTGTCCCCTGCGGGGATTCCGGTCACTCAATATGATGCTGTCGACATGGGAAAGTTGATTGTTGTAAAATGTGTATTTTTTAATATTTTTGCCTCATTTTTTTGGTATCTCATTAAGAAAATTAAATCAGAGTCGTAATTTTAACGAAATATACCGCAAAAAAGCGAAAAATTAGATAAATAAGGTCTTTTTCTTACCCAAGGGACCCTATTTAGGTTATAATGGCACTGATCCTTGTGTTTACACCTTCTTTGGTATGTATTAACACTTTTAAAGCATGTGTGCTCTTTTCAAGGCAAAAGCAAGGGTAGAACTCTTCAAACCCTACAAATATCGTGATTTCGTTCGATTTTTCTTAAAAAATGCATTTATTACTTGGGTTTTCACCTTATGCCACTTTTATTTGCTCTATTAGACTTGTTTTAACCGTGAAATAAAGAAAGAGCCGTCCATTTCTGCGATTTCAATTGTTTTTGAGCCGCGCGGCGGCTGCGTCGCGGCTCGGCCGACGTTTTCATTACCGCCTACTTCCCGTCCAGAAAGGCCGTGTTCCTTCGGTTTTAGAAGCACGGGCAGGCGGTTGCAGCCAAATTTGGCTGCGCAACGGCCAGTCTTGGTGACCCCCGGGCCGACGCTTGGGAGGTGGTCTCATTGTCGTCCTCAAAAGCTAGCCTTGTGGAGGAAGCAACGTTGCCTACTGGCAGGGCGGTTCCGAGTCAGCCTCTGTCAAGGTTTAGCTCTGCTCATCCAGCGCTCCCTTGCCCCAGGGAAAGCTGAGGCATCTCACCTGCAAGGTCTCTTGAGATTGCCTCAGGCTAGCTTTAAGGGCAAATTTTTGGAATCCCTTCTCCTTGAGAGGAGGGAACAAATTCGAAGAAAAATTATTTGCGAGGTGTTTCTTTGTTTTTGATTCACATCTTTCTTAGCCCGCGGAAAAAAATAGTCGGAAATAAGGAGTATGCAGAAATTATAGAAATTATGTTCTTATTGCGAAACCGTAGACATCTTGTTTGCCTCCTCAGAGGGATTCCAAAAATTATGCCATAAGTTGCATGCGATGCTTTCCCGTGTTGTGGCGACGGGAGCACCGACCCCATATGGGGTCATGGCCAGCAGTGAAGCCGGCCGGCCACGACGCACCCGAGAGAGGTTAATTTTGCTGGGACACAACACAGTGTGTGTCACTCGCCATTGGATAAACGCGGCCGATACTACCCCGTGTGTTGACGCCGATTTCGTACGGGGGAGGCGCCGGCGCCTGCCCAGATCTCAACATAATGTAAGCAGGAATCAAAACCTACCGTATTTTCTCGCTCTTTCCAATCGTCCTCCTTCCGCCTTTGAACGCCAATCATTTGCCACTCCACGAGAGATCGTCGTCGTCCACAAAGCGTTGGGGGAAACCGTTTCTTCCACTTTTCCATCGACTTTCTGTCACAAAATGGGCAAATTCTAAGGTAAAAGTAGTAATTACCTTGCGCCCGTCTACCGTATACTCCACTTTTGGCCGTTTTCGCGTCTGAAATTAAGGATTGTTTAAATCTGTCTCTGTCTCTGTCTCTGTCTCTGTCTCTGTCTCTGTCTCTGTCTCTGTCTCTGTCTCTGTCTCTGTCTCTGTCTTTGTCTCTGTCTCTGTCTCTGTCTCTGTCTCTGTCTCTGTCTCTGTCTCTGTCTCTGTCTCTGTCTCTGTCTCTGTCTCTGTCTCTGTCTTTGTCTCTGTCTCTGTCTCTGTCTCTGTCTCTGTCTCTGTCTCTGTCTCTGTCTCTGTCTCTGTCTCTGTCTCTGTCTCTGTCTCCGTCTCTCTCTCTCTCTCTCTCTCTCTCTCTCTCTCTCTGAATTCTCCGTGGGGGGGTAAACACGATTAATGATGACGTACACCGGGCGACTAATCGTTTTTTGGGGGAGCCCGCCCCACCCTGATCAAATTGATTAAAGGGAACATTTCGAAGAAAAACCAGATATATAAACTCACACTGTCGAAAACTTTGTCTTTCTTGTCGCCTCGCTCCTCGTGGAATTCATCGAGGGACGACGCCTCGATGGGCGAGTTGAAGACGTTGATCATGACAAGGGGACCCCAGGAGATAGAACTGAAAAAATAAGTTATTGAGACAGAATGAGGCACAGAGAAAGAGAAAGAGAGAGAGAGAGAGAGAGAGAGAGAGAGAGAGAGAAGAGGCAGAGGCAGAGGCAGAGGCAGAGGCAGAGGCAGAGGCAGAGGCAGAGGCAGAGGCAGAGGCAGAGGCAGAGGCAGAGGCAGAGGCAGAGGCAGAGGCAGAGGCAGAGGCAGAGGCAGAGGCAGAGGCAGAGGCAGAGGCAGAGGCAGAGGCAGAGGCAGAGGCAGAGGCAGAGGCAGAGGCAGAGGCAGAGGCAGAGGCAGAGGCAGAGGCAGAGGCAGAGGCAGAGGCAGAGGCAGAGGCAGAGGCAGAGGCAGAGGCAGAGGCAGAGGCAGAAAAATGGTGACATTGTGACGCCGAATGACGGCATAAAATGTTGTGTACAAAGAAATAAACTGCCGGAACAAATCTGAGTTAACTGCCGATTGTTTGTGGTGGCAGATGTGTACCAAAATCAGAAATCACTGTTAACTGTCGTTTAGCTTCCGACGACCACGCCCGAAACAAGAACGAATCACACGCATCGATTGACAGAATTGGAAGAAGGGTGCGGTTTTCAAGTAGTTTAAAGGGCACATGAAGCATAGTTCAAAACTGCCTCGTTTGTTTGGCAGACAAACCGTGCGGAATTTTACAACAAAAAGAAGCGCAGCAACAAAGTACGAAAAGGAAACTGAAGTGCGGGATTGATTACCGAATTCGTAAAAACTACGTGTTTGCCGAAAATTTACCCAAAATGAGCGTGTGTAGCGAAGATACAGAGAAAAGCGAATTTTCCCGGTTTCAAAAAGTTGGAGGCAACTTTTTGGCTGGATAATTATCATACTAATTAAGAAAAAATAAATTCCCCCGTTTTTTTTGGCATGGTCTGTCTTTCTAGTATTTCTCCATTTTCTGTTCTCTTGCGCCTTTCACTATTTGCGAATTGATAGATATTTTTTCAATGTTTTCTTTAAAAAAGGATTTAGCAAAGAAAATAGATAAAAGCAAAGCCAAAAATTTGAAAACGGATTTTAGTTTTTTGACAATATCTTTTTTCATGATGGAAATTGGTTCAATTACAAGTTTTTTTAAACACAATTTCTCACTGAATGAAGTATCAGTATTTTATGAGGAAGATATACTCCTCGCAAATCCCACTGCGGCCACAAAGCGGCCACGCCCCTTTTGTAGCCAAATATTATGGTGTGGTAATGGGAAATTTGCATTTCAACATCAGACTCACTCATTTTCAAAAATCGGCGAATTAGGATTGGCGGGCGCTATATTACAAAAGTTTTCAGCGAATTTGATTTCTTAAACATTTTCAATGAGCTTTTTTTGATTAGTACAGTGGTTTCCACCCACGGTTCTGAGAAATAAGCTTCTAGAAAGGTCTTTTAAACAACGAATTCCAATTTTCGAGCAAAGGAACTTTTTCTTTTCTATCCCCCGCTTTTTTCTGTGATTCTTGGAAATGGGCGAGATTGTTCTGCTGTTAATAGTCGAATTTCCCATTAATAAATATCAAAATTGTGCAATAAAATACGAGCGTGGCCAATTTCGTCCGAAGTTTTGGTTTTTTGGCAAAAAGAGAAACAAGAAAAACCAAAAATTTGAGCAATTGTTTTTTAATGCAACCTTCGTGCGATACGCAGCCGGAAATAGTGTGCAAATCGCGCAGACACAGAGAAGAAGCGACTTTTTCCCGCAGATGCTGGTTTAACAGTAGCTAGCTATATTAGAAATGTATTAAATCAAGCGATACATCAAAATGCGCAAAAGTGTTCAGCGATGATAATTCAAAAGTTGCCCAGTGTCACTAGAACACACTTAGACAACAATAACATTTAGTGACAGACCCGTCTAATTTATAGCCGTCGTTAGAATTTTATGGCACCGGCGGGAATAAACGGGTAATTTTCTTCACTTGTAGCGACACATTAGTTTTTATGAATGTTTGTAATCGTTATTAACCTCAACGGAACAAAAGTTTTTTTAAAAACACAAGTGCAGAAGTCAATAAACCAAAAATACACCGAGTTTACAGTCATTTCTCGAAGGCCCTGTCCTTTCGGTCGTGACGCAAACAAATATGTCACTTTAAATTGCCCTGACTTTAAGTTGAAGTGGGTTTGTGATTTGTAGCGGAAGTTTTGGGTCTTCAGATGGTGAAAAGTGTTGATAATCGGGTCTCTCGACGGAGAAAAGGAGATACGGTAGGTGTAATGACGGACGGACATGGCAATAAATTTGCGGAGAAGCAGCCGAAGACGGATTGAGACAATTGCGGGAGAAGAGGCGACGAAGGTTGATAGGAAACCGGATCGAAATCAATCGACCGCGCGCCGTTCGACGACGAGACGAACGCGGAAACGACAGGAGAAACCTGGGCAGAAGGAAACAGAGAGACAGAGAGACAGAGAGACAGAGAGACAGAGAGACAGAGAGACAGAGAGACAGAGAGACAGAGAGACAGAGAGACAGAGAGACAGAGAGACAGAGAGACAGAGAGACAGAGAGACAGAGAGACAGAGAGACAGAGAGACAGAGAGACAGAGAGACAGAGAGACAGAGAGACAGAGAGACAGAGAGACAGAGAGACAGAGAGACAGAGAGACAGAGAGACAGAGAGACAGAGAGACAGAGAGACAGAAAGACAGAGAGACAGAGAGACAGAGAGACAGAGAGACAGAGAGACAGAGAGACAGAGAGACAGAGAGACAGAGAGACAGAGAGACAGAGAGACAGAGAGACAGAGAGACAGAGAGACAGAGAGACAGAAAGACAGAGAGACAGAGAGACAGAGAGACAGAGAGACAGAGAGACAGAGAGACAGAGAGACAGAGAGACAGAGAGACAGAGAGACAGAGAGACAGAGAGACAGAGAGACAGAGAGACAGAGAGACAGAGAGACAGAGAGACAGAGAGACAGAGAGACAGAGAGACAGAGAGACAGAGAGACAGAGAGACAGAGAGACAGAGAGACAGAGAGACAGAGAGACAGAGAGACAGAGAGACAGAGAGACAGAGAGACAGAGAGACAGAGAGACAGAGAGACAGAGAGACAGAGAGACAGAGAGACAGAGAGACAGAAAGACAGAGAGACAGAGAGACAGAGAGACAGAGAGACAGAGAGACAGAGAGTGGGAAAATCTTTTGGTCCCTTATTTTTATCCAAATTTCAATGCCAAGCCCTGGTTCTGTTTGTTTACCTAAGTTATATAATCTACTTGTTCAACAATGAGCCACTGTTTTTCCTTCGTTCAACCGGAGTTTATGTACTAGGCTTAGACGTGATTCATTTGTAATCACGAAAATGTTTGTTACCTATCGTGCATAAGGTTCCCACTCTGGCGATTTGAGTGCAACAGTTCTGATGTTGATATTCAAATTTTCCATTACTATATTGGAATGATTGCTTACAAAAGGGCCGTGGCCCCATTTTGGCAAAAGTAGGATTGGCGAGAGTATAATAATTTCCCAACGCGCTTTTCTGACATTTCCAGTCTGGCTGTGTGGGCTATACTTCATGGGTGATGGTGAAAGATACTTCGTCGACAACCTAGCAACCCGCCGGATGACAACTTTTGAAAGAGATTTAGGGTGTACGAATGTGCTGTAAATATGGGAAGGAAAATATCTATAGCTTTCGCCAAATTGAAATCGTGCCAATAAAATTAGAATGTTCAAGTGATGCTCTGTTGATATGGGAAATTCGCAGTCTCATCATGGTCAACAAAGCATGCTTTGCATGTTTCCGCAATTAGCATAAGATTTCCGTTTGGTGACAGCTATAGTAACTGGACAGAATGAAATAAATGGAGGAGGAAAACTTTTTGTGTGGAGGTTGTTGAAACCCAAGATTCCTCGCTCAAAAAAGCTTTCATCGCTGACAAAAAAGAAAAGGAGTTAAGACTTCTTTTCGGTTTTTGGGGTTTTCGACCTTTCACTATAAAAGCCAAGAAAACTTCGCTGCATGTTCAAAATCTACGTCAAATTTGGCATCGAATAAGTCCAATTGAATGTGAAAAACCAGTGGAAACCATGCCCAAAGAAATTTCTTGAACTGTTCGAAGAAGGGCTGGCTGCATCCTGAAATATCTTATTTTTACGCCAAATTTCAATCAGTCAAATAAATTAATCTATTAAATACGCTAATCTTTCCTCACAGAATAACTAAGATATGATTACTAAGGTAAAGTTAATAAGATAATAGTCGGAAGTGAAAAAAGCGACATGGAGTTTGCTGAAATAACAGGAGGTCGCATACATCAGGTAGGAAGTGTTAATTATCTGTGCGCCACAGAAAATATGGCTTTTCGGCCTACCAAATTCGAATAAAGAAAGCAGTATGCATGCAGATGTTTCGTTTGCCGATAAAATCTGAGGGAAAAAATCGCTTTTTCACTGGGTATGCGCGATTTGAATCCTATTTCCGCTTGTGTATCGCGCTGGTGTATAAGTTTGAATTCTTGTCGATCCCCCCCCTATAACGTCGTCAATTGTGGTCTAAACCAAACCAATTTGTGGATAAATTCATAAAGGTTACTGTAGTTGTGTCACAATTATTTGTACGCGTTCTGCTTTAAAACCTCGCATTATCCCCTGTTTTAAAACTTTATTTCTTAAATTTTTTTCACCAAAATCTTTCGTGGAGGGAGCCGTTTCCTGGAATCCTTACCCACATCAAAAAGACATTGCCCAATTAGGAAAATCATATTTTGGTGTTTTTGCGTAATCTCCCCATTCGTAATACCTCTTTGGAAGGCTACGTTCCATTCCGCCCCCATGAATGCCCCGAAAACCCTCGGGTTGCTAGGATCTCCACTTCATTCGCCGACAATGTGGATCCTACGGCGGCCGTATTTCCAAAGTCCCAGGCTTACAGGTTTGTATTTTTGAGACCTTAGGGTTAGGATTAAACTCTACTAAAACTATGTTTAGCTGTAGCCACGTTTTTCGTCGTGTTCTTCGTTGTCGCCGCTTTCTTCATAGATATCAAATCTGTCTATCAACGCAGTTTTGAGGAGGCTGTAGACGCGACCGCTGACCAACATGCGAAAGAGCTCGTCAATAAGACATTCGTGAGTTAGCTGTGGTCTACAATTTGCAAATTTTCAAAGACTGACCAGGAAATGTTCAATATTGTTACCAAAATGGAAAAAGACATTGACACCAACATGGAAATAATTGTGACTGGAACGGAAATCAGCTTGATTCGACTGGGAGAACTTCTGCTGGGACATAGTAGGTCTCTTTCTCTCTCTCTCTCTCTCTCTCTCTCTCTCTCTCTCTCTCTCTTTCTTTCTCTCACTCTCAAACAATTTCAGCCTACTTCTTCAACGGCGGCTTCACTACCATGCTAATTCTGCTTATTCTCAATGTTTTCACAGCCATGTTCGGTTACATTTTCTGGAATACCAAGATCAATAAGATGTTTCTGACAGGTATAATGAAAATATCCCCGAGAACCACATCTTCCTAGCCCATGCCAACAATTATGACAAGATCAGGGAACGGGAAACTCTGCTTAGTGACCCTCAATATGATAACTTTGACTTCCGTAGGGTTAACAATCCTGCTGAAGTTCATGACGTTCAGGTGTCGATACACTCGTTTTATTCAAACAAAAATGTATAGATTATGAATGAAGCTCCTGATGATTCGAACGAAGAAGACGAGATTGACAGTGATGGTGAGCCTGAAGAAGAAGAATCTGAAGAGATGGCGGAAATGAGACCTTCGGCTACTGGACATAGGAAAGTTGAAGCTGCTTGCTTGGCTTTTGCTGCCATTTATCTTTACGCGGTGAGGTCGACTAACGCAAAACACACACTCACACCCACACTCACACTCACACTTACACTCACACTCACACTCACACTCACACTCACATTCACACTCACACACTCACACACTCACACACTCACACAGCCATACACTCACACACTCACACACTCACACACTCACACACTCACACACTCACACACTCACACACTCACACACTCACACACTCACACACTCACACACTCACACACTCACACACTCACACACTCACACACTCACACACTCATTTAGATCACCCTCTGGATCACAACTGCTCTCGTCGTTCTTCTCACTGGAAAAATGTACACCATGTTCAGTTTCTGGAATCTTTTCCTCGGCGTGTGTGAGAATCTTTGGGTTTTCTCCCTTTTTGAAATGGAACTTCAGATCTCCGCCTGGGAGCAATTTCTGGATTCACGGAGATCATCGTTCTGTCTCTGTCTGCTTTCGAAGCGGTGCGGTTTCTCAAGGAGCGAATCTATTAACCGTTTTTAGGCTACATTCTACATAATGATTGGAAAGATAATCGAGGGCTGCTTGAGTTTGCTGGCCTGGCCTTTCAAGACCCAGCCCATTTTCAATGTGCAACTGTGAAGCCTGAAAATGGCATTGTAGTTTAGAACTAATAAATGTGCTTGTGTGAGTGAGTGAGTGAGTGAGTGAGTCCTCTTTTCCTATTATCTCTCTGAATAAGCCCCATTTCTCTTGATTGTTTAAAGCAAACTCACAATGATTGGCCCTCTTATTAAGACAACAATGTAACAGTAAGCCCTGCAACTTTATTTGCTACTTCCTGTCCCCAGGTGTGTTTGCAAACATTCGGAGGCGGAAAACATGCGCGCACCCCCGCGTGGATTAAAATGACCGTGTTGATCTACACGTACAATGGTTACCAACTGAAAAACAAGCTACTCATTTCACAAACTATTAAAGCAGATAAAGTGAAAACATCCTCCAGACCATGTGGCTATTCGGCATCACACCAAACAAACACAGTTCGATTCCCCTTCGGAAAATCATTTTTGCTTTTTTGGTCTCCTTAGTGGAATGACCCAAATTACCCAGTAACATGATTCTCTCAAACATCATATTTCACTCGAAGCTATTTCACCTCGAATTTTATGGCATTTCTTTGTGTTAAAAGCCATTATACTAAGGTAATGCGCCTAAGATAAGTCCCTTTGTTTTTGTGTTTTTTTTGTCATAGTAATTGCCATTCGGTGACTCAACCATAGCGCCGTTGCTTACAACTGATCTATTCAATCGGGATTGATTGATGGGGCTTGTGGAAAACTCACTAGACAATTCCTACACCGGCTGACTCAGAGACCTAGAATTTACGACAATTGGAGTGGGTACGGTATTGAAACTGCTGCGCCTTACAGTTGATTAGAAAATTTTAATTTAAGATTAAGTTTAAGGGTAAGGTTAAGGTTAAGGTTAAGGTTAAGGTTAAGGTTAAGGTTAAGGTTAAGGTTAAGGTTAAGGTTAAGAGTAATATAGTTAAGGGTTAGGGTTCGGAGTAAGTTAACATTCTCAACTGAAAAGTTTTCCCCCGAACAAGCGATTTCCACCCACGCTTCGAAAATCGAAAACTCTACCGGGTAATTGTTGATGCCTAAAATGCCTCCGCAGGTTTTTTATCTCTAGATCGCTTCCGGTAGCGTGAGAAATTCCTATTTACCCTAAACATGTTTCGCAGACTTCCGGTGGCCTGCGATTGTTTGTTTCAGCTGATTGGGTTTCAGACTCCAACTCAAGGTTACGGGAGGTTTATTGATATGAACGGTGATTATATTAAGTTGCGTATAGTTGGTGATTCATGCGATTTTTTGCATGCAGTTTTTGTATGCATTCTTTTTATTCATGTATGCAGCCGGGAAGTTTTGTTGATTAAGGTGGCAAATTTTCCTTAAAGGTGAATAATGCCTTAGCGGTTTTTCGGGGGTATGAGTTTATCAGGGTCTTGTAAACGACGACCGTCGTAGCAAGAGTTGTTTAGGAAAACTAGACAAGTCCCTCAAACGCAGGTTGAGGTTAGTGTTAATGTTAAGGTTAAAGTTAAGGCTTATGTTAGGCTTAAAGGTATTGTTAATGTCAATTGTTTAGGTTGAAGTTAAAGTTAAGGTTAAGGAAAATGGTTGTTCTTAAAGTTGCGGTAAAATGTTAAAGTTAATGTTCTGCTATATATTAAGGTTAGGTTAAACATAAGGCTATTATTGAAAGTAACGCTAAGGTTAGCATTTTGGCTAAAGTTAGGTTATTCACTGAGATAATCTATATCTTTTTAATCTATACTTTTTGGTTAAGCTTAATATTAATGTTTAGGCTAATGTTAAGGCCAAGTTTAAGGTTAAGGACAAATGTTAAGGCTGTGCTTAAAGTTTGGGGTTGATAATAAAGTTAAGGTTAAGTTAATGGTTCGTTTAAGGTTTGTTTTTAAAGATCAAGGTTAAAGTTCAGGTAAAAGTCAATGTTAAGGATTGCGTTAAGGGATACCTTAAGGTAAATATTGAAGTTAAGGTATGACAAACGTTAAAAATAAGGAAATGGCTATGCGTAGGTAATGATTAAGACTAAGGTTAAGACAATGCTTAGTTTAGGTTAACCTTTCTAATGTTACCTTTCCCCAGACAGTCACAGTGAGTGGCCCCTTACTGTCTGTCCTGTCAACCAGTTGTGATTAGGGTTGATTTATTAAGGTTTATAAAGTTAATGATTAAGATTAACGTTAAGGTTAAGGCTCAGGTTTAGATTAAGATTAAGATTTTGATAAGGGTTAAAGTTCAAGTTAATGTTAAGGGTCAAGGGCACTATAAGCTGGTTAATGTTTAGGTTAAAATTAAGGTAAAAAATTAGGGTTAAGATTTAAACAAAGGTTAATATTAAGCTTAAAGTTTAGGGTTAATATTAAGGTTAATATTGAAGTTAAGGTTTAGGTTACGATTAAGTTCAAGATAAGGTTAACGGTGACTTTAAGGGTGACGTTAAATGCTAAAGTTACGGCGATTGACAAACGTTAAAGGGCTCGTAAGGGGCCTTTTCCGAATCGTATGCTAATGAAGACTTGGCAAGCATTTTGCGCACGGCCGTTGGCTGGAGCGGTGTTGGGGAAAATGATTTCAAATGAAATGACTCGATTAGCATACCATTCATTTCCAATCCGAAAAGGCCCCTGACGGTGCCTTCAAGGATAAGGTAATGACTATGCTTGAGGTAATGATTAAGGATAAGGTTAAGTCAATGGTTAGTTTAGGTTAATCCATCTAATTTTACCTTTCCCCAGACAATCATATTGAGTGGCCCCTTACTGTCTACCAGTTGTTTGTCACTTTCACGCACTGATTCATCGTTTTGTGTCAATAAATAAAACAGTACGCTTGTTATCAGGAGGACTGTCATCTCCACATAATGTTTAGGAGGGACAGTAAAAGTATGAACGTTTTGGGAGCAACAAGCCTAAACGAATATGGGACCATTGCGAAAGGTTTTTTTTCTTTTGAAAGTTGATAGTATGCAAATATTATGCAAGGTATCATACACTTTGTCAGCAAAACAGTCACCAAGGACGTATTGGGAAAGTGGTGGAGCCATTTCCATGAGAAACCCGGGGTTGTGAAATTTTGAAGGCTCGACTTCCAGCGGCACTGGGCTGTTTGAGTATTGTATATAACACAAAAATTGAGATTCCTTTATCTTAACCTTAACCCTAGCCTCAACCTTAACCCTAGCCTTAACTTTAACATTAACCTTAACCTTAACCTTAAACTTAACCTTAACCTTAACCTTAACCTTAACCTTAACCTTAACCTTAACCTTAACCTTAACCTTAACCTTAACCTTAAACTTAACCTTAACCTTAACCTTAACCTTAGTCTTAGTCTTAACCTTAGTCTTAACCTTAAACTTTGCATTATCATACGCGTTAGCTTAACTATAGGTGTTACCCTAATCTTAAATTACCTTACTGCTTACTCTTGCTAATTTACTTTTATATCTTAATACTATAACCCTAAGCTTTACCCTAAACAGTATCTTTACTGTTATCATCACAATTTTCCATAGTTTTCTTCCTTCCCTGCCCCCCTTCCCACATGCACCTTCTCAAAAACAACTTACGAGTGTTCGCTTAACACTGCTGTCTTTTGGCCGTAGACCAATAAAACTGTAACCTTCGACCCTCTGCCGAATCTATAGTTTGGTAATGACTAAAAATGTTACTCTAGTTCGGTGAAGACAATCTTTAGAGTCCCACTTTGTTCTCACTTGGGTGGTCTGTCAAAGACAATTCTATGATTCACCATTCACAGAACCAGGAAGATGCGGAAAGGTCGCGCAGCGATACAGTCAGCGAAAAGCGCGGAAACAAATGGGAATTGACTTCTGCGAAAGATCGGCAAAGATCAAGGGTTTCTCATGCTGAAGGCAAGAGTTAGTCATAATCAACCCAAACTCATTGGAAACTTTTTAAGCGTTAGAATCATTTTGGGCGATGGGAAAGATTCTCAGGCTAGCGTTACAATCTATTGTACTCTGTTTACACGCATAAGCTCAGGTCAGGTTAAGCGTAAGGACAAATGCGTTAATTAAAACGTTATGGAAAACCAGCCCGTAAACGCAATACAAGTTAAGCGTAGGGACGTAACCATAGGGCATGCTAAGTTTAAGCATAAGCATAGGATGTGTTATGCACGGTCAAGCGCGTAAACGTAATACATGTTAAACGTAAGACCTTTGAATGGGAGACATATAACCCTGTGATCTGTTTCCAAAAAGCGGCAGCGGAAATTTAAAGGATGGGCTGACTTGGCCCCGCAGCGGTAGATAACTGCCAGCATTGGCATTTAGCCAGGGCTCCTTTTGGCAGGCGCTTTACGTCCGTTTTACGTCCGCAAGGTACATTGATCGGCGGTGAGTGCTCACATCCGTTTCATTCCTACTGTGTTCCTAACGTATTTTTTGTTATGGGACCCCTCCGTTGGAAACATTTTATAATAAGGAGTGGGGTGACACAGTGAAGGAAGAATTTTTTGTTATTCTAGATTTTGTGATAATTTTGTAGTAGCAACTCTACCTGCAAGGCTGATATCAACATTTGTTCTGCTATTGTAACGGAAAGTTGAGAAAATCTAGCTATAGTATCCCTGTTTGCACATAAACTCCATAGTAGATCGACTCCATAGTAGATCTGCTACAGTAACCCTGGCGCGGCGGGACCAGGCCACTCCGTCCTTTAACTTTCGGTGTCGTTTTTGGAAACATACCAAAAAAGGAAGTGAAAACTCGAATTTCACAGATTTCAGTTTACAAATGACCTTTCCATTGATTTGAAAACTAAACGGTTGCACAAGAAAGGCGTCATTGCGGCTGCAGTCTCCCGTTCCCATGTAACTCGAAACATCCGAAGGTCAAATAAGCTAGTCAATTTGTCAACAGTGAGAATTTAAGATTCAGGAGCACAGTTCCCGTAAATATAACAATGACTCGGTCAAGTTGGAATGCGCACATCGCTTATCAATGAAATTCATTGGAACAAGACACACGCGAAGATCTAATATCGCTTGTTTGGGAAACTGCCGGGATTAAGTTGTTCAAATGGGTCAAAGATAACTGAAAGAACTGAAGTTTAAGTTGTAGAAAGTTGCAAACAAAAGAAAGCGGGGTTAAGGTATGAATAATGAAATAGTTAGGAAAGGCCAGTTAAAGGCAGTGTGTCATGAAAAATGAACGCATGTACGGGTGGACCTGTACACAGCGTACCGTGAGCCGAGAGAGCCATTTTCAGCATAGGAAATGGAGAGAGCGGCATGCTAATTTCAATTCAAACATTTCGCGGGAAAACTTTGACGAGCCAAATACAAGTAACGAACATTGATTTTTGGCAAAATATATATATATTGTTCGAATCGTCTTGACAATGTCTAATTTTGTAAAGCATAATTGTTAAATTCTGAGTAGGTCGAATTTTGGTGACACACTGCCTTTAAGGCTTAAGGTAATACGTTAGGTAAACGTTAAGGTCAGAGTAACACACAATACTAGCGGTAAGCTTAGGAACAAAGTTGACAGTTGTGGGTTCCCAAGTTAAGGAAAAAGGGTTAGCCTGAGTAGAACAACAGTGAACGTTAAGGTTAGGGTAATTGTTAGGATTACAAAAAGGGTTCTGGTTAGGCTTTGGGTTAGGGTCGTGTTTAGTTAGATTAGGATTTGGATTAGAGTAGAGTCTAGCAACCTGCGCAGTCGTTAAGGCAGTTAACGTAAGTGGTAAGGCAACGATTTAAGTTAGGTTAAGGTCTTTAACGTAGGTGTTGAGGTAATGATTTGAGTTACGGTGACATTTAGGGTAAGCACATTGTCAGGATGTCCATTATGGTAGAGGTTGGGTTTTTGGGGAGTCGTTAAGTGTTTGGGTTGATAAAAATTTGAAGAGTTTGCAGTAGGGTAGAGGGTCGGGATCTGGGTAGTCGTTAAGGTCGTTAGGGTAAGTGTTAGGGTAATTAAGTGAGTTAGGGTGACACTTAGGGTAAGTTAAGGGTAAGCACAATGTTAGGGTGCCTCTTAGGGTAGAAATTGGGTTTTTTGGGAGTCGCTAAGGTACATCGTATGATATTGTTTTGGGTTAGGGTGAATTTTAGGGTAATTTAAGGAAGGTAAATGTTAGGGTAGTCATTTGGGATAGGGTGACATTTTGGGTAAGATAAGGGTGAGCACATTGTCAGGGTGTCCATTAGGGTCGAGGTTTGGGATCTGGGCTGTCGTTAAGGTCGTTAGGGTAAGTGTTAGAGTAATTAATTTGGTTATCGTGCAGTTTAGGGTAAGTTAAGGAAAAGCAAAAGATTAATGTTTGAATAAGGAATAGTTGGAAATCAGGAAAGTCGTCAAGGTCGCTAAGGTAGGGTAATCATTAGAACTGCTTACTAGTTAGTCAAAATTGTTAAGTAATGGTTAGCTTAAGGTATTCGTTAAGGTTATGAAAACATCTAAAGTTAGGGTAATGGTTACGGTTCAAGAAAGGCTTATGTATTTAATCCTATTATATGTTTTTTTAGTAAAACGCAAAACGTGGGTGGTCTGCCTCAAGGCCACCCACGCGCAGCTCCAAAGAACACCTAAGATTCGATTCGCCCCCACGACTAATCTATTAGTCAACAGAAAAAACATGAGAAATCTCCAAAGATCAAACCGCATTTATTTCCGCTAATTAGGCGATGACTTGGCGAATTCGCGCGCCGCGTGGTCGCTATCAATGCTAATCATCAATCGGACAGCCGAAGACAACGGCGAATTATGGTCGGTCTTCCGCGTGCAACTTGTGCAAAAAGCACGCGCTTAAACAAACTGCTGAGTCAGCGCGACAGCTGACCTTCCCCCTGCAGACGGGTACATAAGGAGGCGGGAACGCCGCGTTTTTGCCGTCGTCCACTCCGCACGGAGATTTTTTTGATTCTCTGATAAGAGAAGATGAAAAGAAACCCTATACACAACCATACACCCTCAATATATGCATTCAGTTTCATTACACAGTTTGGTACAATTTGCCTTTTATAGATAGACAGCCATCTTCAAGGGATAGTCAGGGGGCTTTTCATTTCATTTGGGATCGGCTATGGTAGGAAAAATGCGAATCAACTATTCTGAACTGTCTCGCACCCTTCTCTTTTCCAGCGCTCTCTCAGCCAACTACAATGAAATTCGGCTCTTTTTCATGCCTTGTAAATGCCGGACACGCAGGGCGTACTGCCCGTCTACAAATCTGTAGACGGAGACCATTTTTTGACGATTTTGAAGCGTATTTTCTCGAAAGCGGTAATTTTTCGACCCATAGTCATATATATTTTCATGATGCGCGAATTTTTCTCTCTTAATTGAGCCTATGTTGTAAAACCCGTCTGTCCCTTAAAGGGGTAGTCAGGGGGCTTTCCAATTTGTCTTCCCTAGGAAACGGTGGAAACCTATGCAAAACGCATTTTTGGAAACTTCGAAAATCAAATGTTTCAAATTCGGACACGCAGGACTTACTGACCGCACACCCCCTGACTGTCCCTTTAATGAACCCAAAGTCGACAACTTTCTGTAAAAAACCAACATTACGACACAAAAAGCCATTTTATCATAAAGTTTCTTTTGGATACAAAAAAGTGAGGTCCTGGGGTGCGGGGTCGTAACGGGCAGAGCCATTTGGAAAATTTTGGTCGGCCCGGCCCATTCGGCCCGTTTACCTTGTAGCACCCAGTTAGATTGCCACCCACAGGGCCAGGGTTCGATCCCGGTCAGTGACAATCTTTTGTGTACAACTAATGTTGACTTATATGTTAGTAACAAATATTATAAAGATTATTAAAGCAAAAATAATTCTACAAAATTTAAAATTTTATTTTTCTTAGCCTTGAAATGCCATACAAATAAAAATATTTTAAATTCTGATAAAGAAAATACAGGATTAGGAAACTTTTCAAATGTATGTTGAATCAACCAAAAAAAGCGTTCTGTTTCATATTTTTGGAAAAAGTCGCTTAGAAATTTTTCTAAAAAACCGCACGGACTCATTAGGAAAATTTTTCCAAAGCCGCTTCTTTCATCTTATTTTTCTTTTCAACTCTTGGCTTATCATAAATTTTACCGTTTGCTGAATACAAAACCCTGTCCTTATGAAACAAACTCGAACATCCTGGACGCGTTTTTAATAATATAGCATTGAAACAGTGAAAAGTTTTAAGTAATTACTAAAGACCCCTTTGATGTTCACTTATCGCTGCAGCGAGCACTGAATGTAAAAACACTAACTAAAACGAACACTACAGCCGCCAGCCGTAAAAAAAGAACACTATCTCGTGCTCCAGTCATAGCATGATTCATTTCACCTGTCAGAGATAATACCTTACGGCTAGTTTTTGCAAATTGATTGTATAGTCCTAGCCAATTCTAGTCCCTCCTCATTTTGGGCACTGCGTACAACATTTTCGGCGGCACGGCATTTTCCTTCGATACTGTATCTCAATTTCGCTAATTGTATCAATTTTTGGCTGTTCTGTGTTGTTTTATTGACAATATTCTGAATTATTGTTTGTTTTTTTACTTTTTTTTTTTTTTTTTAAAAACTGGCCTCTTTTAAAGTCGTCGCCGCTGCAGCAGAAAGCCAGTGGCTTTTTCAGGCTCCGCCGCGGCACTTCCACCAGGTGCGACCATAGCGCAGGCGGTAACGCGTTCGCTTATTACCCAGACGTCTTTCCAAAGTCGTGGGTTCGAATCTTGGGCATTTATTTTAAGGTTATGAATATGGGACATTTCATTTGCAACGCGAAAGGTTACTGTATCCCTCTGTTATTGCGTCAAATAGAAGGAACTAGGATTGGCGCAGACTATAAGTGCTTCGTAGAGTTAAGGCTCTGAGTAACCGTCTCACTGTTATCTTCTTTTGTCCTTGTTTTGCAAGAGTTTAATGTTTAGTTTCAAGAGTTTACTGAGAGACCAAGTCTTTGAAAAATTCCTGATCTTTGGCGCAATTTTTGCGACCAAACTAATTCCCCCGTCAAGATTACAAGCGTTAGGTTTGCAGTTATGTAAACATAACTGTGCGTGCTGAACCAGTAAACACTTTGTTTGCAACGGCAAACCGGAAAAGAAGACGGAAATTCTTGTTTCAAGCTTCCTACATTGTTTCTAAGGCACTCTCTAAGACAACGTTTCTGTAAGATTCAAGCAGCCACTGTCTAAGGAAAAGTTGATAGTCATAAAATTGGTCTGAAATTGGTCTGAAACCTTTCCAAGGCCGACAAAAACCATTTTGAAACATCTGGACCAATATCTATTTTTTTGGGTTACAGTAGGGTACTGTAATTTTTCAAAATCGGTCAAATTGACTGAAACTAATGTTTATTCGATAACTTAAGCAGTGAGTAGATCAAATCTATAACTCATTTGACGAAAATGTCGCGCACTTCTACACAAGACTCGTAAAACCTCGAAAAAGTGAATTTTGCGTTTAAATTTGCAAAAGTTTTTTTTTGCATTTTTCCACCTTTGTTGTGAAAGTTGTGCAAAATGGCAGTAATGGCTCATGATTGAATTTTTCCGCGTTTTTGCGCACTTTTTGAAAAGGTAAAGTCCGAAAAACTAACAAAAATCGAATTTGAAGATGAATATTTCCACCGATTTGATCAGGAAAAATTAAAATTCGACAGCTCAAAAATAGCGTTATCTGGAAAGCGCTGGGGGAAAAATCGCTCCCTTAAAATAGTCCCTGATGCCCCCTTTATCCAACCTAGCGCTCCGTTTTCTAACTTTCCGACTCTACTTTTTCTTACGATGCGAAATTGGAAATTTTGCGCTGATTTCTCAATCTGCGTCTCTTCGGAATGTATCCCGCCGTTGCTACCAAGACGCTTTTCACATTTGAAGGTCAATTTCCTTGATCTCTCCCTCTCCCTCACTCCCTTTCTCTCACTGTCTGTCTCTCTCTCTCTATTCCATGTATCTCTATATTCCTCTTTCTCCCTATCTCTCCTAGTTCTCTCTATCCCTCTCTCTTTTTTTCTCACTTGTTCTCTCTTCATTGTTCTCTCTTTCACAGTCTCTCTATGTCTTTTCTTCTCTCTTTCTTGTTCTCACTCCATAGTTCCCAGTCCCTACAGTCCTATATGTGTATCATTATTCCACTCTCTCTCTCTCTCTCTCTCTCTCTCTCTCCCTCTCGCTATATCGCCTTCGTCACTTTTCCTTATATGCCAACTTACCTGTCAACCCCCAATACCTTAAAGGGACAGTCAGGCGGGTTTTACAACATTGGCTCATCTAGGAGAGAAAAATTCGCTGATCAAGAAAATGTATATGACTATGGGTCGGAAATGTACCGTTTTCGAAAGACCTGGCTTTAAAGTGTCCAAAAACGGCCGATCATCCGCAGATTGTGCGGATGGCCAGTACGCCCTGCGTGTCCGGTATTTACAAGGGATGCTAATGAACCGAATTCATTCTAATTGACTGAGATAGCTGTGAAAATGAGGAGGGTGCGAGACAATTTTGCATAGTTGATTCGCATAAGTTCCGACCGTATCCGATCGAAAATGAAGTGAAAAGGTCCCTTACTGCCCCTTTAAATACCCTAAACCACAAAAATCACATGCTTGCGAAGAGACAGACGTTTCCGTCGACATATGTGAAAGCCCTTCGCACTTTAGCGTAATACTGAAAGTGAGGGTTGTTTGCGATGAAGTTGTAGCCTACCTACCGTAACCCGATTGATCATTAGGCGATCCCCAGGCGTCAGTAGTCAAAACAAACAGAACCGCTTGCTTAGTCATCTACAGTCAGCGATTTTTACAAATTTAGCTTTCCATTCATTAATTACAATCAATCAGTGTCAAAGTCGGCAAAAACGGGTATCCGGCTGAGAAATCTGTGGTTTCCCAATTGAGCTCATCTGTTTTTGTGATTTCTGAAAGCTTCAATTGGCAAAAGTGGACTTAGAAAGTTTGAGCCTTGTAAAAAGCGGACATTTGGGTGTATTCTGCACAAAATGTAGGCCCCAAAACCACAGTCCTTTTATTACAACCGTGTATCATTCAGAAACAATTCTCCCTTCTTTGAAAAGCAGGAGTCTCTATTAGTGTAAAACTGAAATTCCATCAGTTCGCGCTTCAAGGGCAACTTACCGTAACCCAGCGGGACAAGCGACAAACAATAAGCTAGAAATTCCGCCTGGTGTAACAATTTTACGTTAGCAATCAGAATTTCTAGCGAAACCAAATCAAAGAAAAAACTGTGACATTTAAAAGCAATGCATTGAATACTCAGCCAAGGTTGGCAGCGAAATCAGTAGAAAAAATTTCGGCGAATCTCTCTCTCTCTCTCCCTCTCTCTTTCTCTCTCTCAGTCTTTCGGTCTTTCAGTCTCAAAGCCTCTCAGTCTCTCTGTTTCTCCGTATCTCCGTCTCGCCGTCTCTCCGTCTCTCTGTTTCTCTGTCTCTCTATCACTCTGTCTCTCTGTATATCTGTATCTCTGTCTTTCCTTCGAAATCTTTGTATCTCCCTGTCCCCGTCTCTTCAACCTTCAACTGCTATTCTAATCACAGATTTCGTAAGATTTCGAAACCCTGTTTACTGTAGCTTAGGCATCGTGTGTCAGATGAATTACACCCCTACTCATCGGCCTCTGATTGGTTGAAAACAGGTGTCACAAGGCTGATTGTTGAAATTTTGTTATTGCTCCACATCTCGGACCATTATGTGCCCTTCTGCAACAGTAGAGGCTGTTATTTTTAAAACCTGCCTTGCTCTGATTGCATCAGATGCATCTGACGAGTGATTCAGTAGTGGTGATTCATCGAGTTAAGGCAGAAATTTTTGTTGTGCCTTTTACAAATACCGAGAATCAACAATTGCTGCGACTCTGACCGTAGATTCATGAATTTCTCACTTTGCGCTTTATAAGAAGAGCGAGTGGCGGTGGGTGGCAGTCGGGGGCAACTGTGCTGCGGGGTGACTCAGTGTCTCTACTTCTCTTTGCCTCTTTGCTACTTTGCCTCTTTGCCTCTTTTCCCCTTTGCCTATTTGCCTCTTTGCCTCTTTGCCTCTTTGCCTCTTTGCCTCTTTGCATCTTTGCCTCTTTGCCTCTTTGCCTCTTTGCCTCTTTGCCTCTTTGCCTCTTTGCCTCTTTGCCTCTTTGCCTCTTTGCCTCTTTGCCTCTTTGCCTCTTTGCCTCTTTGCCTCTTTGCCTCTTTGCCTCTTTGCCTCTTTGCCTCTTTGCCTCTTTGCCTCTTTGCCTCTTTGCCTCTTTACCTCTTTGCCTCTTTGCCTTTTTGCCTCTTTGCCTCTTTGCCTCTTTGCCTCTTTGCCTCTTTGCCTATTTGCATCTTTGCCTCTTTGCCTCTTTGCCTCTTTGCCTCTTTACATCTTTGCCTCTTTGCCTCTTTGCCAATTTGCCTCTTTGTCTCTTCCTTTCTTTCTTTTTCTCCTCTATTAGCTAACATCCTCATTTTAGATGTCCTTCTCCAGCTCACCCTCAAGCCTACCCTCCCTACCTGAATTCTTCGAAGACCCCACTTATGATCCTTACACGCATTACAACCTTCCTTCTTATGCCCAGGTACCCTCCTCCGTTAAATGCTTAGAATTATTTATATTTTCCAGGTCCCTCAGGCTATTCCTCACATGTCGAAGTCTCCCTCATCTTCTCTTAGCGATTGCGACAGCGTGGCCAGTTCTAGCTCTCGCGTCTTGTCGCGCGGAGCCAAGTCTTCTCAACTTCACCGAGAGAGACAGAAGAACTACATTAAGAACGCTCCCAAGGTTGGTGATCTCTATGTCTCTTTCTCTGTCTCAATGCCTCTTTCTCAATGCCTCCTTCTCAGTTCGAATCTCTCTTTTTCCTCTATCTCAATGCCTTTCCTCTTATCTCAATGCTTCGTTCTCTTTATGTAAGCCTCTTTTCCTCTTTATGTGCTACTTCTGCGTTAATGCCTCTTTCACTATCTCAACTCCTCTTCTTTTGTCGCAATGCCTCTTTTCTCTCATAATGCCTCTTTCTCTGTCTCAATCCCTTTTTTCCCATCACAATGTCTCTTTTCTGTCTCCCTCTTTTTCTATAGCAATGTGTTTTTTCCGTCTCTTCTTCTGTCGCAAGTCGCAATTCCTCTTTTATCTTCTAATCTCTCTCTCTGTCTCAATCCCTCTTTTCAAACCATATATTTTTCAGGAAAACCAGCACCGAAAGGAGATCAACTTAGTGTTCGAAGCTATAAACCAAGAGGCAACGCACTTTGTAAGACACACCCTACTTCAACTCATTCTTATAACTTCAGTGTGCGGTTATCGAGGATATGTATAGGTCAAATGAGACCCGAATGAGGACCCAGCACTACCAAAACCAGAACTACAACATGGAACTTCAAAATGGCTATTGCGGAGCTGAGGATGATTTCCAAACTCCTCACACCTCCCAGGAATCCCTCGCGATGGTACCCGAAGGAACACAGTATCCTTTCTCTCCCAATGGATCGTCCTTTGAGGAAAAGTGCCGGAGACTTTTCAGTTCGCAGTTTTATTTTGCGCCTCATCCCATCTTGAAACCTGAAACTGGTTAGAAAAGTTTTGAAAAAGATTAAACGTTTTGGATTCAGAGGGGAAGAGGAGTGGAAGGCCGCCGAAGATCTACGCTGATCCCAGAAAGAGAGATCTCCATAAGAAGAATAGCGAGAGTCAGATGAGGAGACAGGAGAAGATTAGGGAGAAGATTGCTGAGCTGACAATGGTGAGTGAGGCTAAGGAGAGAGAGAGACAGAGACAGACAGAGAGACAGAGAGGCAAAGAGGCAAAGAGGCAAAGAGGCGAAGAGTCAAAGAGGTAAAGAGGCAAAGAGGCAAAGAGGCAAAGAGGCAAAGAGGCAAAGAGGCAAAGAGGCAAAGAGGCGAAGAGGCAAAGAGGCAAAGAGGCAAAGAGGCAAAGAGGCAAAGAGGCAAAGAGGCAAAGAGGCAAAGAGGCAAAGAGGCAAAGAGGCAAAGAGGCAAAGAGGCAAAGAGGCAAAGAGGCAAAGAGGAAAAGAGGCAAAGATACCTAGACAAACTCTCTTCTTTTCAGGAAATCCAAAAACAGAAGTCTCTCACGGAGTGCTGGCGCGTAACAATCCACGAAAATCTGATCAGATTTGACGTCCGCAAAGAGTGCATGAACGACAAACGCAATCTCGGAGCCCTCTCATACGAAGAATGCCTCCACCTGGACTTTATGAATGAGTGCATCGAGTTCATCAAGGGTTCCCTGTGCAGGCTAAACGAATGTAAGTTTTCAATTTCGGAACTGAAAATTGAGTGTTTTTTAGATGTGAACCACCCCGTGCCTTTCCCTACCTCAAGGGACGACTGACTCCACTCAAGAGCTTGTTCCACCAACTTCTCAATTGACGGCCTCTGTGAGGGACATTTGTAAAAGTGAATGGTTTTTTAATAACTATTTATTATTTTCGCTAGCATTCTAATTGTATTTATTTTGTATCATTGTATTTTTGTATTGAATATGGATGTTGTATAAAAATTTTGCATATTTATTGTGTTATACGCTTAATCGATTTTTGGGCCCAAGTGCCCCCTGAAAAACTGAAATACCCTCAAATTTAAGGAAAAAAAAAATAAAAATTTGTGGTTTATATTACAAAAAACCATTTTTTTCGGCTTTCTAGCGGAGAAAATATATATTAAAAAAACCATTTTTTTTGCTTTCGCAACAAGGAGAAAAGGTTTTTCTTGCAAAAACCGTTTTTCTGAGCATTGCGGTACTTTTCTATAAAAATTTTTGTGTATCGTGAGTTGTGAATGACGAATTTGAAAACAGCGTTGAATTTACTGTCATATTCTTTTTTTCAGAACCTAAAAATGTTGAGTTTTGAAGCGTTTTAGGAGGGTTGAACCGATTGCGGCGGCTCTTTTCGATATCTGGCGGCGCTGCAGCATCGGCGGCGGCCCTGCGACTGATCCGCGTTCCACCTCGGAAAGTCGCAGGAGGGTAGTCAGCCGCGCGATCGAGTGAGCTGCGTTACCATTCATAGCAACCCTGCAAAGTGTTGCGTTTGATTGGTCTCGCCAGATGGTTTTAAAGTTTAATACTCACACACTCACATACTGACACACTCACACACTCACACACTCACACACTCACACACTCACACACTCACACACTCACACACTCACACACTCACACACTCACACACTCACACACTCACACACTCACACACTCACACACTCACACACTCACACACTCACACACTCACGTACTCACATACTGACACACTGACACACTCACGTACTCACATACTGACACACTCACGCACTCACATAATGACACACTCACACACTCACACACTCACACACTCACACACTAATTAGGCATAAGTTTGGATTTTTTAAGGAATTTATCACGACAACACCTAAATAAGATGGTTCTACGGTTCAGACGGCACTGAAACTTCACATCCGAGAATGAATAATCGGTAGTGATCCGGTTAGTGATGTTTTATGTTTGAAGGCTGGTCCAGTATGTACCAATGAATGTACAGTTGTGTCCTTTTTGAATCTGCAGTTGCAATACACAAAGAAAAGCCTAAATTAGCATTTGATTGGAAAGAAATCATAAAATTACCCATCCATGTTGATTTGACAAAGCCAAAGAAGCGTATTTACTAGAAATCGCCACCAAAGTTCATCGCTCAATCCAGCACAGAAAATTACAACCGCCATTTCGATAAAGGTGAAGGCGTCTAGGGCTAGACTCTGAAGAAAAGGTATTCTCTCTCTCTCTCTCTCTCTCTTTCTCTCTCTCTCTCTTTCTCTCTCTCTCTTTTTCTCTCTGTATCTTCTATACCTGAAAGAACAACGCTTTCTTTTGCTTATCGCTGACATTACTTGATTGGCCTTTGTTTTTTGCCTGAATCCGTATATAAGACCATTCCATTTAACATACCTCTCTTAGAATTTGTGCCAATATGAGAATGTTCAGAAGGCAACATGCCCCAAAAATGCCTGCAATTACATAGAGAAGACAGTAGATGAGAGTGATAGCGCATTTGGAGTTCTGGGAGACCCAAGACAGGGAATCTACGTCGAAAATGTTAGCACAACCGTCTAAAGCAGTTTGAGACACTTTGCGACAGAGACTTACCCGGAAGGCCCCATAAGAACCAAGCCAGGCCCCACAGAAAGCAGAAGACGATTCCACACTGAAGAAAACACGCTTTAACACGCACACACTGAATCACGCACACGCACGCGCACACGCACACGCACACGCACACGCACACGCACACGCACACGCACACGCACACGCACCTTTGTAACTGTTCTCCCATTTTGAGCTTTGTAGAGGTAAACGGGAAAGTAAACTGCGAGTAATCTATTTACAGCAATCAATAATTGGACCATAGGGCCAATGCTGTATAGTCCGATTCCAGCGAATTGACCGATAATTCTGTTGTAAACATCGGGCAAGTATAAATGGCCCCTGAAAGATCAATAAGGAATATAATATAAAGAGAAAGAGAGAGAGAAAGAGATAGAGAAACTTACAGAAAAACGCACACGGTTGGCCACATGAGATAAGAAAGAGCCATCAACACATTTGCTGCAGCTTTTGTCCTAAACACATTGTAATTGCCAAAATATAACAGAAAAAACCGGCAAAATGTGTAAAAAGCAAAACGGAATCTCTCTTGTCTATATGTGTGCACGATGAAGAATGCATTGGTCCCTGTTCCAGTCAAAGATAGCTGAAATCGGTATTAATTTTGTACGTAACCTTCCGGGACTTTATATGCTTTTTTGATGTTTTATGACAACGATTTTTTGATTCGATTTTTTGACCTGCGCTACTGTAGGGTACTGTAATTTCACCAAAATGTTAGAAGCATGTAAATGTTGCATATTTCGGACGGTGTCCGAAAACTGTAAAGTTTTCCGTTTGAAACCGCCTTTTATTTTTCGCGTTTTTCGACGTTTGAGATTTAATCTTCTCACGGACAGAAATACGCACCTAATTTTTGCGAACATTCTGAAAAAGTACAAAAAACTGGGTGACAAAAATGACGTAAATTAACCTCAAAGCTAAATATTTTTAAACTTTTGAAAAAATTTTCAGTAAATTTCAGAAAACTCAAACGGTTACCGATGCTTTCCACATGAATCAATAGTATTTGATCATAAAAAAATTCCCATTTTGGTGGTCAAAAACATTTTCCTTTTTTTTTTTCGAAAATTAGTTGCAAACGTGTAAAATTAATATATTTGTTCGTCAGGAGTAATTGTTCGACTGAAAAAAGTATTTTTGATCTACTAAAATTTTTTCCTGATCTCAGATCAATGGCGGCCGCAGAGTTAACTTTCGTCGCGATGAACCCCAATTAAATAATTGTAAATTTTAATTACTTTCGTAATCATGTGGTTCGATACGCAAAAAACGAAAAAAAAATAATGGTTAAGGTCGTATTTTTTGCGCAAAAAACTGTATTTTCAAACGCAAAATTTCATATTTTGAGAACCGAAATAATTCGTTGTTTTCGGGCTAGATGTCATGTATCTAAAGTTATTGAAAAAAATACACTTCCAATAATTTTGACCAGTTTTACAAATACCCTACCGTAACCCAGATCAAAAAGGATAACTAAAAGTTTCCTATATTGACCCTAGGAAGCTCATTGATTAAATTTGAGCCAAATTTGAGTCTTTTAATTTTAAGAAAACCTGCTCAAGTTTCCCAGATACGCTGTTTCAATTATTTTGTATGTTTTTCTATTAAAAAAACCCCAAACTCACAACCAAAAGTATGCAGCCTGCTGCTATGCGGAAGGAAAACATTTCCAGTCAACTGATTCCTGCCGCCTGGTTTTTAAACAGAATACAAATAAACAACAACGCAAACAATTACACACAAAAGAAACATTCTCCATACGTCTGGAAAAACGTATCTGTGATAAATAAAAAGGCATGTGATATACAGAGACGTGAAAACAAACGCATTTTTTTAGAGGAATGAGAGGAACTGAAATGTTTTCAATATAACGAAATTGAAGAGGCGTTTTTGCACTTCACTTCCTTAGAAAAAATATTTTTCACTGGGGTTGAAAACCACTTTATATTCAGTTTTTTGAGTCGCCAGAGAATAATACCTATAATTCTATACAATTAAAACACGGATTACACATAATTCTATAAAATGACTACTAATTTCCGGTAATTCTATAGAATGAATGCTGCTAAATAGCTTACGCCATAACTCTTTAGAATGTTCTTGCGTAAATGTGCAAAAACATAGTAGAAAAACAAAAAGTGGAACAAAAAGTAGTCAAGTGCACTAAACTAAAATGCGGTTTTAAAAAGATATGATGAAAAAAGGAAAACATATGTAAATACTGCCTCATTGCCTCACTGCACCTTTACCTCTTTGCCTCTTTGCCTCTTAGTCTCCCTACCTCTTTATCTCACTGATTCTTTGCCTCACTGTTTTTCCTCACAGCCTCTTCACCTCACTGCCTCTTTGCAACACTGCCTCTTTGCCTCGCTGCCATTTGACCTCACTGCCTCTTTGCAACAGTGCGCCTCTTTACCTCACTGCCTCTTTGCCTCTTTGCTTCACAACCTCTTTATCCCAGTGACTCTTCTTTGTCTCACAGTCTCTTCGCCTCTTTGGCTCTTCACCTCACTGCCTCGTTCCACCACTGCCTCGTTATCTCACTACCTCATTGGTTCAGTGCATCTTCACTTGTTTGCCTCTTTGTCTCTTTGCTTCACTGCCTCTTCATCTCACTGCCTTTTACTATCGCTGCCTCTCTACCTCACTGCCTCTTTGCTTCTCTACCTGTTTTTTCTCACTGCTTCTTTGCCTCACTACCTCATTGCCTCACTGCACCTTCACTTTTTTTCCTCTTTGCCTCACTATTTTTTTTACCTCACTGCTTCCTTACTTCATTGCCTCTTTGCCTCGCTGCCATTTTACCTTTGCCTTTGCAGTGATGCCTCTTTGCACAACTGCCTTTTTGCCTCACAGCTTCTTTGACTCACAGCCTCTTTGCCTCTTTGCCTCTTAATCCCAGTGCATCTTTATCTCACTACCTCTTTGCCTCACTGGATTTTTACCTCTTCACCTCTTTGCCTCTGTGCCTCACTGCCTCTTAATCCCAGTGCATCTTTATCTCACTACCTCTTTGCCTCACTGGATTTTTACCTCTTCACCTCTTTGCCTCTGTGCCTCACTGCCTCTTAATCCCAGTGCATCTTTATCTCACTACCTCTTTGCCTCACTGGATTTTTACCTCTTCACCTCTTTGCCTCTGTGCCTCACTGCCTCTTAATCCCAGTGCATCTTTATCTCACTACCTCATTGCCTCACTGGATTTTTACCTCTTCACCTCTTTGCCTCTGTGCCTCACTGCCTCTTTGCCTCGCCTCTTTACCTAGCTACAAGCTAGTGAAGGAAAAAAACCGTACTTCAATGAGATTGTATATTTATCGAATTTGGCAAACATGTCTTCTTAATTAACTGACGTCACCATTCTGAAAATTATTATTTTTTCCTAACTCTGAAGACATTACTGTGTAACTGTAGTTTCTTTCCTCCTCTTCATAAAATCAAAGCAACAATCTCTGATTTCCCGGGAGAAAATGAAATAAACAAACCGAAAGCTCATTTTTTTCTAAATTTAAAAATAAAATTACCGGTGTGCTTCCAGAAGTTATCGGCCTAGCAGTGTAACTCAAATTCGCATTGAAACCTTTCGATCCAAGATTAAAATAATTATATCCAATCCATAACCCACTATATAGGAATAATAGTTCACTTATGAAAATTACCACGCCCATTACCAGAATTCGGAGTTTATTTCGAATCGAAATTGAACTGCATACCTTTTTAAGCTGAAATTGGGTGTGTTTTTGAAATTTACACGTAAAAACTCACCTTTATAATTGAGTAGAAGGCCAGGACGTATAAAACAAAGGTTATTGAGAGAAGAAGGAGTTGAAAAGGCATATGGAGTTGTTTAAATGGGGTAAGGTACTCCCAATTGTAGTCGTCTCGCACGGGAAACCAAATAAGTTTTACGTAACCGAGATGTTTTAGGATTCCAACTGTGATTGGCCAGACGAAGGCAATGAGAGTGAGAATGTTGACAAAGAGAAGATTCTGAAAAGAGCCTTAACGTTAATCTTATCCTTAACATTTTAATTTTATTTTAAAAATTTACCTTAACCTTAAGAATTTATCTTAACCTTAGGAATTTACCTTAACCTTAACAATTTACCTTAACAGTTTACCTTAACCTTAAGAGTTTACCTTAAACTTAAGATATAATAACAATCTTAAGAACTTGTATTAACCTTGACCTTAAGATAGAACCTTAACCTTAAGAATTTACCTTAACCTTAAAAATTTACCTTAACAGTTTACCTTAACCTTAACAATTTACCTTAACCTTAAGAATTTACGTTAACCTTAAGATTAACCTTAAGAAAGTATATTAACCTTAACAATAAACGTTAATCTTAACAATTCACCTTAACCTTAAGGTTAACCAAAAGAAATTTTTACAATTAAGCTTATCCTTATAACTTAACCTTAATCCTAAGAATTTACCTTAGCCCTTACAAGGTGCAGAAACATCTGTTACCCGAACAAATTACCTTAACTTTTCCCTCAACCATTTAAAACCTTAACTTTAACCTTAACCTTAACCTTAACCTTAACCTTAACCTTAACCTTAACCTTAAATTTAACCTTAACCTTAACCTTAACCTTAACCTTAACTTTAACCTTAACCTTAACCTTAACCTTAACCTTAACCTTAACCTTAACCTTAACCTTAACCTTAACCTTAACCTTAACCTTAACCTTAACCTTAACCTTAACCTTAACCTTAACCTTAAATTTAACCTTAACCTTAACCTTAACCTTAACCTTAACTTTAACCTTAACCTTAACCTTAACCTTAACCTTAACCTTAACCTTAACCTTAACCTTAACCTTAACCTTAACCTTAACCTTAACCTTAACCTTAACCTTAACCTTAACCTTAACCTTAAATTTAACCTTAACCTTAACCTTAACCTTAACCTTAACTTTAACCTTAACCTTAACCTTAACCTTAACCTTAACCTTAACCTTAACCTTAACCTTAACCTTAACCTTAACCTTAACCTTAACCTTAACCTTAACCTTAACCTTAACCTTAACCTTAATTTTAACCTCAACCTTAACCTTAACCTTAACCTTAACCTTAACCTTAACCTTAACCTTAACCTTAACCTTAACCTTAACCTTAACCTTAACCTTAACCTTAACCTTAACCTTAACCTCAACCTTAACCTTAACCTTAACCTTAAACAAACCTTATTCCCTCCATGAACAGCAATAACAGAAACTGCCTGAATCCGTATAACAGCTATAACCAAGTTAACACAAATCATATTATCAATTCCAAAAGCTCCAATGGCTTCCCAGGCCAAATTTCTATCAGCGAAGTTCAAAATAACGCAAGTTTGTACTTCTCCTTCTGAAAATACATTAATTTTTATATAATCGATCAATAACCTCTCGAGTAGGTCACAAGCGTAACGATTTCGCCAAAAGCCAGAATCAGAATACACCTGTAGAAAGGGTGTCTAAATTCTGGCCGATGAATCATGGCCCTTATAAGTTGAATTACTGTAAAAACATAAACAATTGTTAGAAAAACACATAAGATGAATAAAATTTCTCCAACGATGTGGGGCTGAGCCCAAGATTCGCAGGTGTTCCATTCTTTTACCTAAAAGCGAATTTTTCGTCCTTAAAGTGAATCAAACGGCAAAAAATTAAACCTTAAACCTTAAACCTTAAACCTTAAACAATAAACCTTAAACCTTAAACCTTAAACCTTAAACCTTAAACCTTAAACCTTAAACCTTAAACCTTAAACCTTAAACCTTAAACCTTAAACCTTAAACCTTAAACCTTAAACCTTAAACCTTAAACCTTAAACCTTAAACCTTAAACCTTAAACCTTAAACCTTAAACCTTAAACCTTAAACCTTAAACCTTAAACCTTAAACCTTAAACCTTAAACCTTAAACCTTTAACGATAAACCCTAAACCTTTAACCCTAAACCTTAAACCTTAAACCTTAAATCTGAAACCTTAAACCGTAAACCTTAAACCTTAAAAAACCGTAATGTGCTAACCTACAACCTTAAAGGTATCCTTTAAATGGGCTGATTCCGTATTGAAAAATCACATTAGATTTCTAACAAATGTGTGAGAAGACACATTTTCTTGAGAATTTAACGATCTTAAGAACTTATCATTCTTAAAACTCACAATTGCTTTAGCAATATCAAAGTAGGTAGAAATTGTTGGTAATTCATATACTAGAGGATTTGTTCTGGTTTCAGACATGGCGAAAAGGAGAATTGTTGACCAAAAAAATATATTATATAGAGCGAAAGAAATTGGTAAACAAGGCACATTGTGTGTGTCTGAAATGGTTTTCTAATAAAATATGGGTTATAGGTGTCTATATTCAGAACCAGATCATAATGTTATGTGGGTGTGATATGATCATTTTTTATGTAATTGTCAATAAACGTGATTTTATTTGGCGATTCATTTAAGTATTTTTACCTTTACTGTTCGCCAAAACCACTTCGATAATTTTTGGGGAAAAGTTAGATTTTTCTGATGTTTATATTCAAATTTCCGATTATTACACCAAAATAGTCGGCTAGAAAAGGGGCGTGGCCAATTTTCGGCTGAAATAGGATTGTCGCGGAGTGTATGCAAAACGTTGGATATGAAAAATTGGAATAGCTATGTTAATATATTTTTGAAAATTAGAATGAAAGTTTACTAATCAACGCATTGTGCCTCTGCCTCATTTTGATGCCTTCCTCCTCAGAGGGAGGTGGTTCTGCGTCTCCCTACAAGCTTTTAACTTCGAAAGAGGCGGCTACGCAATCTGGCTCAAAGCAGAAGACACCGAAGAGAACCTCTAGGAATGGTGAGTCTCTCTCTCTCTTTCTCTCTCTCTCTCTCTCTCTCTCTCTCTCTCTCACTCGTCTCGGACTGTCCATCATTGTGATTTCTCTATATAATTCTCACTATTCGACTCTTCGTGAGTCTTTTGCCTTTTGTTTAAAAAAAAAATGAAACTGACACACTCCCACACGCTGAAACTATATTTTCAGCCTCCGCGGGTAAGGGTTACTACCCCATTCAGTCAAATTCGCAAACCGATAATAAGCAAGGAAGACATGAGGAACAAGGACAGGGAATCATCAGAGACGAAGGAATTTCCGATATGTACGTGTTAGTTAAAAATTGATGAAAACCTCCCTTCTTTAAATGTGCCTGTGGGGACGTTGGCCCCGCCCCTTTTTTTTTTGGCAAATGCGCAAAAACGTAATCTATCACAGCCCGCCGCACGCTTTGTTGAATCGGCAAGCGGCTTTTTAGAGGCCTTTCGCGGCGGGACCCTCGGTCTACTTCAATTGAAATGAGTGGAAACTGGCCGCCACGAACCTGAGAGTTCTGGCGATTTTTGTGATGAAACGGTTTTATAAATCGCAGTAATACAAGTATGGGCTTTGGCCTGAGTTTTTTCGTGCTGTGAAAATAATTCCTGCCTGAGACATACGGTTTTTGGGCTTTCGCATGAATACCAGCCAAGAACATATAGGTGCCAAAATTCAGGCCAAAGGATGCAATATTCCTCTACAAAATGACATAGAGATCTCCTAAAATAGTGCTGTACTCGTTCAGATCTCGTGTCGGCCAGTTTGTGCACGCTGTTTAGCTACAGTAACCAGATTCCGAAAACCTCTATTTTTCCATATTTTTTATTGAAACGATGTATTAATAAGAAGCTTATTTTTCACTTTCCTATTTTAAACATTCAAAATAAAAATTTGATGCTCAATTATCAAAATAATGCATTTTTAAAAACGACGGCTTGCATCTTCAGGGTTGTCGTGCCGGGACCCAGCTCCATTGCAACAGCCATTTTCAGAAATACGGCCGCCGCAAACGTGGGAATTCTGGGGTGTTTTTTGTAGATCTCTTTTTTAAAAATCGTTAAAAAAACACTTCTACCGTTTGGCCTGAGTTTTTTACCGACCCAAAAATATCTACAGCCAAAGAAACTCGGTTTTTTTTGTGTTTTTCGTTGTTTTCCAATCGAAGAATTTTCGCGAAAAAACTCAGGCCAAAGAAGGCATTAATGAGCTAAAAGTTGACAAAAAGAATGGTTGCTGAAAGTGGCTGGAACGCCCAGGTTTGTGGCGGCCAGTTTGTGTTTCATGAGCCACCTGTTTGTCGCGGATTCGACATTTCCGGACCGGTTTCTTTACATAATTAGGTAAAATTAATGTTTTTCTTATTTTTTTCAACATTGAAATAGCAAATTACATGTTGAAATGAATAAAAATAAGTGTTTTTAATTATTACTACTACAGTTTAGGTGGTTTAGGTGGAGCGCGATTTTGAAAAGGCCGCCCTTTAACCAGCCGGCCTCCGCGGGCTGTGCTATGGGTGCGCGCCTTAAAGTGAAAATTTTCTAAGTTTGAAGATACGGGAAAGATGCACAAGTTGATGAGGAATCCGATGGTTGTAATTAGGTTATCGGAATTCTTACTTTTTGGGCACAGAACTGGAATTTTCCTAAAAAGTGTCAGTTTTGAGAGCATAATAATTGAGAAATCTACCAAAAATGGCTGCAACAGTGGAAAAACGTTTAAGACTAACGTTTTACCAGATAATTTGTCAAAATGCGCTTCTGTTGGTCAATGATAGGCACCCGGGGGCGCGCGCGGTAGCATCTGAGGGGGCGCGCCGGCGCGAATGAAGCTAAAAACGGGAAATTTATTGGTCCTAGAATTTTTTCTGTCAAAGAAGAAAAAAAGTTTGGAAACCACTTTAAAAATAAAAAATCAATGAGCCTAGGAGCCGCTTTTGACATTTTGCCACTTTTTTGTCAAAAAACTGAAAGTTTTTAATTTTTATTTTAGTTTTTTTATTTTTTTTTCACTAAAATAGAGCTGAGTTGGCAAATGAGCACTGTTGTTTAAAATAAAATTATCTATCTGTTACTTTTTTTTTTTTAAAAACTGAATTTGGATAATTTTGAACTGAGATACAGTAACGCGCCTTGAGGCTACAGTAGCCCTACCTACAGTAACCAAATCGACCCAACAACGTTTTTTTTATTTTTAACTTATATCCAAGCATGGCAACGGGCCGGCCCGCTCCAAAATTTTTCACGGCCCGGCCCGGCCGACTCAACCGAAAATTTATGCCTTTTTTCAATGTAAAAATCAAAGAAAACAAAAAAAAAATTTTCGGGCCGGCCCGGGCCGGCCCACTTCAAAATTTTTCTCGGCCCGGCCTGGCCCGGGCCGGCCCCAAATTTTGCCATGCTTGCTTATATCATAATAATACTATTTTATCAATATCAGCCAAATACAAAGGGTTGGAAATCTATGTCACTGAACAGATCAAAGTGCTTGAGTCTTACAAAAACTGCGTCTTAACTCTTTTTTTTTAACTCCCAGTAGACCTTCGTTTGTCATTTTGGCCGCGTACACAGTTTGAGTATTATATTATCACGTAAAACTGTGAGAACGACATGAAAACATTAAAACGTTGTGACGCAGTGGGTTTTGCCCGCTTGGAATGTTATTTGCCCGCGTGGGTGGCGATTTGCACGAGATGGTCTCGGGTAAATCGCTTTGTCAGTAACCACATGTAAAATTTAGATTTCTTTTAGGTGCCTTTACATCTCCTTGATTTTGGCTACTCTCTTCCTCTGTGTGATGATTGCTCTCAAAGTTCACATTTCCCAGCTGGAGCACAGGAAAATCGTGGTGGATTCCATCTAAATTTAAAAATACGATTTTTTTTCAGGCGAACTCTCCCGTTCCGTACGCCTTTCAGACCACCCGCAAAAGTTTCGCTGTTGTCTCGGAGAATTTGGAATGTTCCATCCTCCTCAAGTAGAACAGCTACATATTTTTTTACCTTCTCTGGTTTAGACGCAATGAAAAGAACTTTTGGCAACAAGACTACCCCGCTCATATGTTTTGGTGTTTTTTCATTACTGAACCACACACCGTGGCTCCGGATTCCACAATTAGTTTCATGTACCACTTTAAGCAGAATTATAAACTGCTAAAAGGCATCTTTCAATTCGCAACTGAAAAATTATACAATCAGAGGCCGTTGAAAGAAATAATGGTAAAAGTATGCGTGTAGATGAATGCAAAACTGGAGTTGAAGACAACAGACGCTGTGAGCTAATGTGAGTTTTTTGTGGTTTTAAAAAACATTCTTTTTAGGCAATTATTCAACATTGCTAATGGATATGTACAGGTTGAAGGAGTATACACTGAGGCATTTCTTTCTTCGCAATTGTATCATGAGGGAAACACCATGTACGCTAAAAACTATAAATTGCTTTTTGACATGCTGATAAAAGTTGAGGATAGTGGAGTGAATGAATATGAAGATGCGATGCTGACCAGAGGATACAACAGTGAGTTGGCTCACACGCACACACATACGCACACGCACACGCACGCACACGCACACGCACACGCACACGCACACGCACACGCACACGCACACGCACACGCACACGCACACGCACACGCACACGCACACGCACACGCACACGCACACGCACACGCACACACATACGCACACGCACACGCACGCACACGCACACGCACACGCACACGCACACGCACACGCACACGCACACGCACACGCACACGCACACGCACACGCACACGCACACGCACACGCACACGCACACGCACACGCACACGCACACGCACACGCACACGCACACGCACACGCACACGCACACGCACACGCACACGCACACGCACACGCACACGCACACGCACACGCACACGCACACGCACACGCACACGCACACGCACACGCACACGCACACGCACACGCACACGCACACGCACACGCACACGCACACGCACACGCACACGCACACGCACACGCACACACATACGCACACGCACACGCACGCACACGCACACGCACACGCACACGCACACGCACACGCACACGCACACGCACACGCACACGCACACGCACACGCACACGCACACGCACACGCACACGCACACGCACACGCACACGCACACGCACACGCACACGCACACGCACACGCACACGCACACGCACACGCACACGCACACGCACACGCACACGCACACGCACACGCACACGCACACGCACACGCACACGCACACGCACACGCACACGCACACGCACACGCACACGCACACGCACACGCACACGCACACGCACACGCACACGCACACGCACACGCACACGCACACGCACACGCACACGCACACGCACACGCACACGCACACGCACACGCACACGCACACGCACACACATACGCACACGCACACGCACGCACACGCACACGCACACGCACACGCACACGCACACGCACACGCACACGCACACGCACACGCACACGCACACGCACACGCACACGCACACGCACACGCACACGCACACGCACACGCACACGCACACGCACACGCACACGCACACGCACACGCACACGCACACGCACACGCACACGCACACGCACACGCACACGCACACGCACACGCACACGCACACGCACACGCACACGCACACGCACACGCACACGCACACGCACACGCACACGCACACGCACACGCACACGCACACGCACACGCACACGCACACGCACACGCACACGCACACGCACACGCACACGCACACGCACACGCACACGCACACGCACACGCACCTTCGTTTTAGGAATTCTTCCCCTTGGAGTCGCACCATATCACCATACCTTCACAATGTCTCCTCTGTATCAAAGCAAACTAAGCGAAATACCCAATGGAGTACAAATTCCGTATGTTTTTAAACATTTCTCGAACCATGCTAATTTTAGATTTGGAATAACCTCTCCACAAGAGAGAACCATTCTGAACTCTAAACTGTCACGCTATATCATGGAAAAGGCTTTCCGAACAAAGGTCAAACACGAAGGTGAGATACTATATATCTTATGATAAATCCATCTCAAAGTTTTACATACAACAATAAAAAATATATAAAAATATTTACAAAAATACAAGCGTTTTAGATGTCGTAGACTTAGTCATCAGAATCCCTTTGGCCCGCACTTCAACAGACTACCAGCAAAAACGAAGGCAGTTTTTGATAATCCCAAAGGGACCTACATTTTCTATCATTTCTGGAGTCATTGTTAACGTAATTTTAATATTAATTGTGTATTAAAACAAAAAATTTAGGTAGTTCACGACACAATAGCCAGTATGGATTTCACCAATGGCTTGTATGAAAAGGAGACTCTTATGCACACATTGATTGCCTATGTTCATCGATTGGTTATTGATTTATTGCCTGATTGCAAAGAATGGACAGGTTATGATAGATTTGAGGGGTTGGAGACGAGGCTTCAGAAGCTTCGGAAGAGCGAAGAACATGTTACAAGGGTAAGAAATGTATTATTTTAAAGTATTAAAAGAAACTTGTAGACAAAATGGGACCGCGTGTCATCGTACATTTTCTGGACTAAGGAGACATATCATTATTTAAATATTGCAAGTTTTGGTCTTCCGGAAATGTGAGTTTCATCAAATGACCTTAAAAAAACACCTTAACTTTCTTTACTAAACGACCAAGTACTTGTTTAAAAATATACTGAAATTGTCTTTTTTAAATTGTTAAAAATCTATTGATAGACGCTCATTTGTGTATTTTTTAAAGCACAGTAAAATCTATTAAGAAAGAAAAAATGGGCACGGAACACGCAAAAGCCAATAAATGCTTTCAGTTGTAAGGCGGTGACAATGGGTCAGATTTTAGCAATGGGGCGCGTTTTTGTCTCTCCAAACCTCACCATTTTTTTAAACTCATAGTGCGGTTCTTCAAGCGACATAAATGCGCCCCATTGCTAAAATCTGACCCATTGTCATTTGGTCTTCCGGAAATCTCCTCACAATGATTTTTAAAAAAAATACGTCTCCTATTTTTTCAATGTTTTTTTGCTGTTGAAATTTTTCGGGTTAATACAATCAAACATTTTGTTTTTTTACCATTTGTTTTATGCATAATAATGTAGTAACTCGAAAAAAAACAGGGGAAAACATGAAAATATCGCGAAAGCCCTTCTTGCAATAACCCCTGAAGAGCGCACTTTCGCGAAAATTTGGTTTATAAAATGATTCCTAAATTAGTTGAAAAACCAAAAACCGGGCGGAATTTGAGAAAAGAGCAGAAAATGATAGTATTTATTTTATAGGTTTACGTCATCTCATTATGGAACCACCAGAGGTGAACCAGGGCGGTTTGTAAGTGGAAAAGACAAAAGTCAGCCTTTCATTTCGTCAGCAGGATTGTTAGTTTTGGAGAATCTATTCAACGAGGAAATGAGTGAAGTGGTAAGTGACTCAGGGAGGAGGGAGAGAGAGAGAGAGGGGAGAGAGAGAGAGAAGATTTCCACTTTTAGACCACCCACGCCGTGACCTCCTCCGGTTCTCTTCGCACAGTCGATGCCGTGGCCATTCCTCTTCTCCGAATGCTCCTCCTCGACGACGAACCAGGAAAAGCTGGTAAATCGATTATCGAATTTCTTATTGAATCGATTTTAGTCTACGCCCCAGCTATTTTTTACCACCCGGGGCAACGCACAATTGCTTGTGAACGAAATGACACGCTGTCTCACCCCGAATTCAACGCCCATATGGAGGTTTTAAATTTTGTAAATTTTGAGCTGAATATTGATTTTCAGAAAATCCGCCAAACTTTGGAAATGAACAAAATCCCATGTCGAGATGTATTGAAAGGAAAAAGTTTTGAAAATGAAGACCGAGCCTCGTTTGCCATGAAAAGCGGTGTCGGAGAAAGAGACGAAATTCTGGCAGCTGTGGATCCGAGACATTCCAACAAAAACAACTATGCTCCCGGATTTTGATCGATATCGATTGAAAATAACAAAGATTCTTTCGTGTAAATTGAATAATAAGAATTTGACGTATATTTTCCCCCAAAAGTTTTTTCTCTCTGATTTTTTTTAGTATCATTAGGGCCACATGATGTGTTTTACGTTTGTTGCGCTAGGGGGGGGGGGGTTCCATTTTTGGTGATGGGTTACTGTAGGCCATCCTTGGTTACCGTAGTTTGATTGAAAGCAATACAAAAAGGCAACCAATATATTTTGTATACTCTAGGGACTGTTTGTTATAAAAATAAACATTTGCTACGTCAAATGATTGTCTAGCTACGTCAAATGATTGTGTAATTTACATGGCCGGGGGCGGACTTACAAAGTAAGAAAATAAAAAGACACATTGAAAAACGCGTTTTCGGAAATTTAAATATGGCGTAGGCTGCGAAAAAGCATAAAAAAAAAGCGGCTGACCGCCTGCGCGACATGCTCGCGTTGAACGGGTCCCGCCACGAAAGCTCTGTTTTTTTCGATAAATAAGGTGTTCGTGGTGGGACTCCGCTTTCAAAAACTACATAGGGACGGAGAATGCGGCACACAAATCTTGCTAAACAACGGACAGATTTTTGCATGAATGACAAATCTTTCTGTTTTAGAACTATATTTTTAAATATTGTTTTTTTCATGGCTAAGAAAGTGGAAAACTTGGGTGCCATTCCAACAAAAATCAAAGAAACCTCAAAAGTCGAAAAATTCCATTGACCAAATCGACCAAAATTGAGCATTTTCCTAATAAAATTAATGAAAAAGTTTAAAAATGAATTTTTACCGTAATGGTGAACGTCAAGTAGACCGATTTCGATTTAAATTTTTCATGATATCCGTAAAACTAACGATAAGTCTCAAAACGTGAAAAAACACTATTTAAGACATTTTATTTTCACAAGATATCCAGTTTTTCGTTAACGTTTATCAGCACACAAAGTTCTTTCGAAAACATGCACTAACTTTTGTTTTTATTCAAGGTTTACTCGAGTTACAGAAATCCATTGTGTACATTGTTACGACTGTAATCGAATTTATGTAGACACCGCAGCCCCGCCCCTTTTTGCTGCAAAACGAGGCGGCAAATTATGGGCACCCCCTTCTAAAATGCTTCAAAATAAACATTTTTCAACTTAAAAAAAAAGAAACGACAGACAGTTGAATGCTCTATCGACTGGTTATAATTGCGAAAGCACATAATTTGTGCGAAAAAGTGAAACATTGCTTAAACAAGCCAAAAAAGTGGTTTTGGGGCCCTACTACCAATTTAGAAGCAAATGCCGCTTGATGTTTTTATAAAATCATAAACTTGAAGTTGTTTGAAACATTATTCAATGTTAAGATCTGAATTTCGTGCTGCGCATTTTTTTCTACAGGAGTTCAAAGTAGTCTGATCGGATAATTCAAAATATCTCAAATTTTTCAGCGACAACTATACTTTTGCAATTTAGATTTAGAAAGTTCATGTTTTTCCGGTCATTTTCACTACCATAATAATAATGATTTGTTCAGAAATACCTATGCACGATAGCGTCAAAGATGGTACTAGTATTCGCTTAAACACAAAGTTGCCTCGCATTTGATATACAGGCCAATGCCGCTCGAGATTTTAAATGAATTGAATTTATTTTACTATTCCTTGAATTTTAAAAACAAATTTTTCAAAATTCTTGCTGCGCTTTTTTCATAATTCGCCGTGAAAGGTAACATTTTTGCTATTTTTACTCGAAAATCTGCAGCGAACGCGCCCCAATCGCAATTGGCAGGCTTCCAAAAACTAAGAATTTTGAATCGTTGGCCGAAAAAGCTTGATTTTCTTGAGTTTGATTATGTTTCCTTTATGAATATGGGCAAAAAATAATTAAAAATGATTTTATGACGTCCAACAACGAAAATCTATGAAAACAGGTGCCTCTACATCGTTTTTGCGGTGCCTAAATTTATGGTGAAGACAGAACGGATATTTCAACTCGAAATCTGGGCGAAATTACGGACCGTTTAAAAATAATAGAAATACTGCGTGTAAAAAGCAGTCATTTTACATATTTTTTGCGAACGAAACATGAATTTTATGTCTTTTTAAAGAGGGAACTGGGAAAAAAGAAAAGAGCCAACACTTCATTGAATTAGCAATCAATTTCACGAAATGTGATATTTTTTTCGTGTTAGAAAATCTCACAAAAGGGCAGGAAAGGGCTCATCAGCTGCCACGGGAAAAATTTGTCCGTTTGCAACGACCATGGCTATGCTTTGAAATGTAGTATTCTAAATTATAATAGGGGAAATTTAAGAAGGGATTTCTGTACCATTTTAATATTTTCTGCTTCTGTGCTAGAAATATCTTCAGAAATTAGTAAATTCATTGTTCGGAATCGATGAAGCCGGCTTTCGAATATCCCGCGGTCCTGAAAATTATTTTTGAGAATTTTGACTTTTTATGTGAATATTTAAACAGATGATACTCCAACTTAAACTTTTCCTTTTTACATTGTGAAATTTCCTCCACAAAAAAACGAGATATTCCATTTTGAATGCCTATATTACAATTCCGCTTTTCAACTACCGCCGTGGTTGGGCGGGGTCTTTCTCGGCCGAGTGCACAGGCGCCGCTAAACACCGGACAGAAACTCGGTTGAATGCAAAATCCCTCAAATTGAAGAAAATGAAAGGATTTTGCTATTGTAATGAGTAACCGTATTTTTCTACGATTTATGGTACCAAAATGAACCCCAGAGCAATAATAATACACGTTTAATTAACCGTTTTCGAAATTGCTGTGAGAAGGGGATTTGGCATTGGAGCGCGAAAACCGGTTGAAATTCATAAAAGGTTCACTTTTAAATTATATTTTTATAAATCTGCACGAATGAAATTGGCTCAATTTTACATTAAACGAAAGAGAATTAATAGTGAATTCATAAATTTAAAACACCTTGAGCGCTCCGGGCCTGTATTGCGCACACATAAGGGAAATGCAAAGAACGCTTGAAAGATGACTTCTTTTAAAATTGTTTCGCTGCAAAACAAAAGTGGTTTTCTCAAGTTTTACTATCTTGAACCAACAAAAACACTTAAATAAGTTCATTGCGCACTAATAATGCTACCAAACGTGATTCTGCGACGAATGGGAGCGCCGCAAATGTTAAAATTCGGGGTAACTTTTTTCTGCACGAACGGATTTTTGAGTTTTTTTTGGGCAAGTATATGTAAAATAAGTTGAGTAATCATATTAATTCAAAATCGGTCGCGCTCCGTGCCCAACCTGTTTTTAATGCCAAAAAAAAACGAAAAATCGTGGTTTTTGCCCCACATGACAAAGAGGTATGGGTTTAAAAATAATTTCATCGGATTCCTCGTGTTCTTTTACGTCGGATTCATTGTTTAGAAAAACAAAATAAAAAATAATACGCGCGAGAGCGATTGAAACCATATTTTCTTAACATTTCGGGCTGCACTGCTGTGCGCACCTCTGCGGTTCCTATCTATATTTCTCTTTTTCTCTGTGTCTCTCTGTGTCTCTGTCTATTTTTCTCACCAATACAAGCAAATTCGTGCAGTCGAATCTCACAAATGACGGAAACTCCGTGATCAAAAACATGGGCCAAATATTCTTAAAAATAATACTATTCCCAGCTCCAAGATTGACACTAATTCCTTCCCAAATCAATTTAAATGTTGTTTGTAATATTTATAAAAATATACTTACATTGGAAAATTTAATTCTGTCAGCGTGAACGGTCAGACCATTTCTCTTAAAATGGTCATCACAAATCAACGCAGAATGTTGACTTATTTGATTGAAAATGACTATTTCAGAAATTCTCATCTAAATTTACAAAAAAGTAAAATATTTTTTAATAATAACTTGCTTTTTCCACAATGAGCAGCTGAATATGATCGGGAATGCCCATGAAAACTGAAAAATGGTTTTGGCAATCGGCTCGTATTTTTTCTCGACAAACATTGTTTAAACTAAAAAAACTTACATTCTTCATTTTTTGACATGGCGATGATTTGAAGAAAAGTGAATTGATTTGAAAATAAAAGCGATAAATAAAAACAAGCGATGCGCAATAATGAAAAAGCCAAAAAATATCATTATCGGGTTGAAATATCACCTTTGTGTAGTATTGCGTACTCTATTTTGAGTCACACGCCACTCATTGAATAAAACAAAAACAATATGCTATAAGATTACAACAATGTACGCAGATAGTTTAACAAAAAAAGAAGAAATTTTCCATTTTTAGTTTTGTTTAAAACAAAGATATAATATTTTTTTAACAGTTTTTTTGTTTCTTCAAATTTTAATGTAAAATGAGTGACGGGAAGGGGGGGTGTTTTTGCAGAAAAAGAAGTTTTCTTTTTCTTTCTTCTCAAAAGGTTTGCCCATTTTTTGTTAAAATAAAAGGCGATTTGGTTACGGTACGCAATATGGCGTGAAGCCGAAAATGAAATTGGGTGATTATTGCGTACTTTCTTTTCGGTACCACGCGAGTATTATGATTATTTGCAAATAACCGTAGTGATGTTTGCTCGAAATATTTATTGTTTAATATACAATTTTATATCTGATTTCACCGAAACAAATGCCGAAATAGAGACACGCATAATACGAATTACAACATATTCTTCGTTTCCTTATCATTTGTTTTCTTTTTCAACCACAAAGATCCCAAAAAGCTTTTAAAGCTTCTTTCTTGTCATTTTCCAGATAATTCTTGAAATTCTGTTTGTTTATCCAAAACATATTTCGTGATTTCTCGTTGCGATATGCTGATAATCTTACACCAAGCGTCTCCCACGTCGTAATCTAAAAAATCGTTATATTTTTAAATTTAAACAAAAATTTAGAAAACCCTTAAAAATTTCTTTAATTGTTTCCAGTTGTAAATCATTGAAAAAATCCAGTTGTTTGGCTTTAATGTCATATCGCCTGATGAAATTTATGCCACGAGCGTCCTAAATTTTATAAAAAAAAGTTCAAAAATAAAAACACTTACAAAAACTTCTAGTTTGTCACAGGATAATGACAAAAAAGCTGGGAACTTGTATAAAACCAGTCGGGTACGCGCGCCTACGGCACGCACCCTCCTGGCCGCAGGCCGCAACATTCGTGGCCTACGGTCACTCATTACTCGGCCTACGGCCGACCTTCCGCTAGGCGGTCGCAGGCCGCCAAGCGACGCCCCCGACGAGCGACCTAAGGCCGCGAGGAGCCAGGAGTGAGGACCGCCGTGGGCGGGCCGTAACTCCTGGTTTTGAAACAAATCAATAAAAACATAAATATCTCTTGTCAAGTGTTTCATGCCTGTTAAAAATTTTCTTGTAAAAATTTTTAAACGAATAAAATCTTTTTTATAAACCCTAAAACAAACAGTCTTTCATTTATTAACAAACATTTTTGTAACAATAAATAGTTCTATGTTTTTCCATTTCAGTAAAACAATATGTGAAATGACGGCACAAAAAATACGAATCACAACATTTCTTTTCTTCCTTTTTCGCATCTTCTAAATAAACAGAATTGATATTTGCCGCATCAAAATAACAATATTGTATATATTTTATAAATCGAAAATGGGCATACACGAGCATAGTTCGGGCTTTTCTATATCGATTTTCATTCACATCTTCAGACTTCACAAGAACATTTTCAGGCTTCACAGTCTGAAAATAAAATTTAAAAAAAAGAAAAAAAGAAAAAACCTGTAGCAATTCTTCAGCTGGTTGCAGTTCCAAATCGATATAATATTCCAATTTCTTAGCTTTTACTTCATAACGTCGGACGAAATCTAAGCCAAAAAAAAATAATTATAAAATCTTACAAAAACTTCAAGTTTATCACAGGATAAAATCACGAAATTTGGAATCTTGTACAAAAGTGAAGCGTGAGGATTTCCCCATTTGCGATTCAAAAGGCCAGCGATATTTCCCCAATTTCGATTTGAAATATCTTCCATATCCATTTTTGACTCGTCGAAGCATTGAACCATGACTTTCTAAAAATTTAAAATTAATATAACTTAAAAAAAAGTTTTACGTCTTTTAAAAGAGCGAGTTCTTCAATGTGGACACGCTTCTTTCGAGTTCTCATGAAGACGTTGCAAATTTTGAGAGAATCACTGCTGCATAAATTGAAAATGGACAATTCATATAAATTCATCTAGAAAAATGTTTAAATTGAAAAATTGGCTGGTTTACCTTTTCCGAAATCAGCAGTTGAATTACGGGTGGAATAGCCGTAAGAGGAACTAAAAAATATTTTTGTTAAAAATTTATGAAATGTAAAAATGTAAAAATCGTTTTTTAAACTAACTTGCTTCCATTTTTTTCCTTTGGGTCGGTCACTGGTGCAGTTTTTAGCTGATTTCGTAGAAACGAAAATCAACAAAAACACTAAAAAGCGAAAATTTCCGACAACGCGGCCCTGTGACACGCCAAATAATATTGGAAAGCGCAATTAGCGCTAGAGCGCATTTACGGATTCTTCGCTTTGCCTCCTTTAAATTTTGAAGACAATTTTGAAAAACCACCGTCATTTTGAAACAAAACAATAGGTTTTAGAACTACCCGTAACAGAAAATATTTTTTCTTTCTTGTAACTTTACGTATGGTTTTGTAACATTCGTAGTAATATCTGAAAACCCCGAATTAACCTTTTTTTTATTTTTTTTAAAAAAACAGTATCTAAAACGAACAAGTTTACTTAAAAGAAAAATTATTAATTTTGATTCATTGTTGTAAAAGATTCATTGTTGTTGTAATTCTACGAATGATTTTTGAAATTACAGAAAAATTTACTTATTTTTGTAATAAGATTTGAAAACCCCAAATAAAATTCTTTAAATTTTCTAAAATTTCATCCTTTTTTAATAAACTTTAGTGGGAACAGTTTTTGTCTTAAAAAAAATATTAGCGCTAGAGCGCATTTATGGAATCTCAACTTTCCCTAGCTTGAATTTTGAAGACAATTTTTAAAAACAAATTAATTTTAAATATTCCAGTTACAGAAATGACGTTCATTTGTATTTTTGATAAATAAGTGACAAAGTCACGAATTATCTACTTTCCATAGCTAAATTTTTTAAGACAAACTTTTCAAAGCAATATTTAAAAATTGAAATGCGTTTAAAAAACTTCGCGTTTTGTTTTTGTCTCATTTTTTAAAGGAAACATCTTTTATTTTGAAAAATACAAAAATCATTTGTTAATAATATTTATTGCTTGCATTTATCATTTCGGTAAAACAATATTTGGAATGGCGGCATAAAAAGTAAAAATCACAACATTTGTCGACATGCACTTCTTCATTTTTCGATTTCGCTGATTCTTCTGAAGCTTTTTTTAAATACGCATCATTAGCTTTTTTCGCTTCTTTGATTTTCCCTTCCAAATAAACCTTCAAAGAGAATGTCCAAATCAGAGTCATAGCTCGAATGTTTTCTCCATAATCTTTAAGATTTTCCAATCTCACAAAAAGCACTTTAGGGTCCACAATCTGAAAAATATTTTTTTTTAAAAATTTGGTTACAATTGGAAAACTTTGAAAATTTCTTCAACAGCTGCCGCTTTCAAAACAACTTTGTATTCCAATTGCTTGGCTCTTACGTCATAGCGTCGGATAAAGTCTATGCCTTTGGCATCCTAAATAAAATTAAACTTAAATATTATTTTTAAAAAATTCAAAGTGGTTCAATCGGGCTCATACTTTGCGTAGAAACTATCTAGGGCCATCTGAAAAGAAAAATGATAATGAAAATCAATTATCGATTTATGGTCGGGGTACTGTAATTTGACCCCGAGGTATTGTAACTGCCCCCAAACTTGAGAAAACCTCACATGTTAGATAGGGAATCGATTGGAAATTTTGCCTTGAAAAACAATGTAATTATTGTAAAAGGTGATTTCATAGGTTTAAAACCCAATATGTTTTAAGGTTCGAATGGAGAAAAATAATGACCCCTTGAAAACTGGAGAAATTTTATTTTTGTCTTTTTTCAAAGAATTTTGCTGTTTAATGATAATAGTTCATATGAAAAATCATTTTTCGTTCAACATTGTGTTTACAACACATAATTATGTTTGAAACAAGCTTATGTAACGTTTTGAACCTTTAGATTACGTTTAATGCGAAAATCTGCAACTGTGAGCTCACAGAAACACGCCGCAATGGGTGGCGCGCCTGTTTCTTTGCGCTTTTTCACTATCGTTGGGTTACGGGAAAATTACCGAAAAAAACATATTTAGTACAAAAAACAATGCTCTAAAACATAGCAAAAATAAAATGTTTGATTTAGTAACTTTTCAAACAAATTTTGGCTTCTAATGTTTTTCAAACCCGGGAAATCACTTTTTCACACTATTTACAATCTTTTTCAGTGTAAAATCTCCAATCGATTCCCTATCTTACATGTGAGGTTTTCTCAAGTTTGAGGGTAGTTACAGTATCCCGGGGTTGAATTACAGTACCCCGACTCTAAAATCGATTTTCATTATCATTTTCAATTTTAGTTGGTCCTAGATAGTTTCTAAGCAAAATATGGGCCCGATTGGACCACTTTGAATTTTTCTAACCAAATGCAAATTGGCCGTTGTCGATTCTCTCAGACGTCGAGTCTTAAATTTAATTTTAAAAAAAAACTCACTAGAAGTTCAAGTTTGTCACAAGAAAAAGTCACAAAAGATGGAAACTTGTATAAAATTGAGGCGTAGGGATTGTCAAATCGCCTATTTATAAGATCTGTTATTTGGCCCCAATTTCGATCTGTACTATCCGACATTTTGTTTGTATAATCATCGATACATTGCAGGAAAATTTCCTAAACAATAAAAAATTTACAGATTAAAATATTATTTGTTACTTCTTTTAAAAGAGCAACTTTGTTAATGTGGACACGCTTTTTTCTAGTTTTCATGAAGGCATCGCAAATTTTGAGGGATTCACTGCTGCATAAATTGAAAATTAACAATTCTTTCAAATTCAACTGAAAAAATAGTTTTAATGAAAAAAACTTGGTACACCTTTTCAGAAATCAGCGGTTGAATTTGAGGAGGAACTGACAAAAAGGGAACTGAAAAAATTGGTTTAAATTTTGAAAAATTGAATTATTGTTTGACGAAAAAAATTAAACTAACTTGGTTGGATAATTTCTTCCTTGACGGCCATTTGAAAGGCTGAACTGCAAGAAAACACGATAAAGAACAAAAATCAATGAAAAAAGCGACATTTTTTGTCAAAATCACTTTGGTTTGAAAATGAAAAGCGAAATTAGCGACAGAGCGCATTTACGCATTATTCGCTTTTAAGCATATCCTGTAATTTTAAAACAGAATCATGAAAAAGGAAATTTGGATAAATTCGAAAACAACAGCCAATTTTCCTTTCATCTTAGAAACTTCATAAACCAATTAAAGTAAAAGTATTTAAAAACAACTACAAAGTGAAAAAAACAGCTTTATCAGGTAAACAATTATCAGGTCGACACGTTCGAAAGAAAAATTATAATAGCGCTGAAGATTTTTGAACAACGTAATTTTCGGGTTAGAGCGCATTTACTTCATAATTTTACGATTATTAGACTATTTTGATAACAACCACTGGGTACGCAAATTTACGATTGCGTACAAGCTGGCATTTTCGACCAAACGACACAAACAACTTAAGAATCGGAAAAATATACACTATTTTTCATAGAAATGATCATTTATTGCATTTCACTGAAGCAACGGACAAAATAATAACACAAATTAAAACTACGACAACATTTTTCTTTGTCTTTTTCTTAATTTTAACCATCAAGGCTTCCTGTGCCCTTTTAGCTTGCGAATTCTCTTAAAATGCGCAATCCACCAGTTAAAAATGACCTGCTGCGTACATTTCAGGTTTTGTAATCTAAAATATACAAATTTTTTAAAAATAATAACCTGCAGTAATTCTTGGACGGCTTCTTCGCGCAAGTAGTCGAAATATTCCAAATCTTTCACTTTTACGTTAAACTGTCGAAAGAAGTTTAAATTCGGGGTTGCCTTAATTAGAAGAAAATTAAAAATTAACGAATTATCTTACAAATAAAAGTTCTTCACAAGATATTTTTACGTAGGATGGGAACTGGTTTAAATCGTAAGCTTTGTAATTTTCCTCCCGAAGATTCACACGTCCGGAAGTATCGTCTAGCTCAACAGTGAAAATCATAAAAAAATTCTAAATGAAAAAATTTTCTTTAATAAAAATTTTGAGTTTACGCTGAAAAAACAAATCCTGCCAAGGTGAACACGGCGTTTGCAAGTTTTCATCTGTTCATTGCAAAAAATAACAGATGAATGACTGCATTCATTAAAAAGTGCGAATTCCTTCAAAGTTAGCTGAAATGTTTTTTTTTTTGATGAAAACGAGGGAAAACTCACTTTTTCAGTAACAAGTGCTTGAAGATGGCGCGGAATATCGATTAAGGGAACTAAATATAAATTTTCCGATTTAAATAATTAAATTGAAAGTTTTCTTTTTCTTATTATAAATTGCTCAAAATATAACTTACATATTTCTTCCATATCGGCCATTTGAACAGATTTGGGAATTAAATCTGGAAAATCGAAAATTTCTTTTTCAAAAAATTATTAAAAGAATTTTTATCAAAAAATATTATTAAAAACAATAAAGTTTCCTCATGTCTTTGAGAGAGAGAAAAAACAAAATATAAAAGCGAAATATATTTGTAAAAGCGGAATGGATATTTGCATGACAAGCGACTCCTTTTTTGCATTAAAGCGCATTTACTTCGTAAACCAATTAAAGTTAAAATATTTAAAAACATAACAACTGTGCAAATAATAACAATTTTCCAAAAAATTGTCAGGTTGAAACGCTAGAAAGAAAAATTGTAATTGCGATGTAGATTTTTTAACAACGTAATTTCTGGTTAGAGCGCATTTACTTCATAATTTTGCGAATCTTATAAAATTTTGAAAACAATTACTGGGTACGCAAATTGGCGATTGCGTACAAGCACGCTGGCATTTTCAACCAAACGACACAAATAACTTGAGAATCGGGAAAATTAAAAGAAGTTGTTATTAAAAACTACTTTTTCATAAATGTAGGCGCCGCAAAGGCGGGGTCGGCGCGGGCAGCCAAAATCTATAAAAAAAATTTTGGTTTTTTAGGCGCGCGCGTGCAATTTTATAAAAACTGGATGTGTAACTATTGACTATGACGTAAAATCGTACGGGTAACACACTGGTGCAACTGGTTTTTGCGAATTTAAAGGTCTAACCTTTGAAAAATGCTATTAAAAACGAATTTTCGATGTAAAACATGTTTTAATTTTAGACCGCCGGATTTATTTTGTTTTTCTGATCTTAATCTAACAAAAAAAAGTATAAAATCCATGTTGGCGGATTTTTTTATTCAACATTGTTTGAAATAAAGCCGTGGTACTGACCCATTTAGCATGGAATTCCACTCAATTTGCGCAAAATTGAAAGTTTATTTTGTTTTACACTTATTAAATACTTAAAACACTTTTTGTGGATTTCCCCTTTTTGACCGATTTCGGCGTTTATACACCCGGACCGGCACTTCTCACAGCTTAGGGTGGGCGAGAGAGAGAAAGAGAGAGAGAAGAGACAGAGAGACAGAGAGACAGAGAGACAGAGAGACAGAGAGACAGAGAGACAGAGAGACAGAGAGACAGAGAGACAGAGAGACAGAGAGACAGAGAACAGAGAGACAGAGAGACAGAGAGAGAGACAGAGAGACAGAGAGACAGAGAGACAGAGACAGAGAGACAGAGAGACAGAGAGACAGAGAGACAGAGACAGAGAGACAAAGAGACATGATTATATAAATGATCATTTATTGCATTTTACTGAAACATCCGACAAAATAACGACACAAATGAAAAAGTCGGCAACATTCCTCTCCATTTTCTTCTTCATTCTGATCTCCAAGGGCTTCGTGCGACCTTCGAGCTTCTTCTTGTTTCTCTTTTCTGTTTTTCAACAAAACAGTTTTGCTCAAAAGGTTATACCATAAACTCATTCCACTAATTCCAGGTTTCCTGATTTTTACCTTTTCAGGTTTTGTAATCTAAAAAAAACATTTTTTTTAAATAAAACAAAAAAAAATTACCTGGATTAATTCTTGTACTGCTTCTTTGTGCAAGTCGTCGCCAAAATATTCCAATTCTTTGACTTACACGTTAATCTGGCGAATGGAGTTTAAGTGTGAAGCACCCTTAATTAAAATATATATTTTTAATATTAATGAAAATTCTTACAAAAAGAAGTTTTTCACAAGAAATTGTCACGAAAGATGGTAATTTGTCTAAATCGAAAGCTTGGGGATTTCCCCAACGACGAAGACCGGAGATTTCTGCAACCTCAATATCAGCAGTAACGAAAACTTTCTAAAACTATAATTATATAAAAAAAAATAAATTTTGAATTTACGTTGAAAAGACAAATATTTCCGAAGTGAACACGTCTTTTGGTGTTTTTCATTTGGGTTTCGCACACTTTGAGAGATTCACTGCTGCATTCATTAAAAATTGCAAATTCTTTCAAAGTGAACTGAAAAAAAAATTGCCTAAAAACAAAAGATGGAAAATTCACTTTTTCAGCAACTAGTAGCTGAAGGTGCCAATAAATATTCTTCAGGGAGACTGAAAATAAAAATTATTTTTTTTAATAGAAAAAATTCAAATTAAAATGTTATAAACTGTAACTTACAGGTAATTTCTTTCAAGTCGGCCATTTGAAAAGATTAAGGAGTTATTTCCTGAAAATTGCTATTTTTCAACAAAAGTATTTAATAAAAAAGAGAGAAATCTTAAAAATTGCTATTTTTTAACAAAAACATTGAATTTGAAAAATAGAAATTTTCTAACAAGTGAAGCAGACAAAATATCTGTAAAAACGACAAGATACAAAAATAAAAAAAAATAAAAAATTAATTTTGGATTCTACATTTGAATGGCACGCATTTTGCATTTTTGCGTTAGAGCGAATTTACCTCGCAATCTGGTAAATGTTAAAATTATATAAAAATTTTGCGCATTTAACTAAAAAAATATTAAAAAAATAAATTAATTTTATAGCATAGTCTCGATTTTATAAATCAAAAGCTATTTAAAAAATATATATATTTAATTTTTTAAAAAGCTATTTAAAAATATATATATTTAGTAGCATAATATTGGTTCTTTAAGCAAACTATTTCGAACAAGTGTGGCAAAAAAAAATTTTTGGAAAAAAAACAATATGGGAGTGTTGAAAGCACAAAAGCCAATGAAAAAAAAAGCAAAATTAAATTGTAAAAGCGGACTGAAGATTTGAATGACAAGCGACGAAGTTAAATTTTCTAATTACAATTTAAATTTGGGCGTTTTGTAAAAAATATGTGGAGGGATTTTAAAAAAAATGGTATGCGCTTGATAGAACATACAATATAAATCGAAATTCCGATCTGTCGATTTTCCATTTTCACAATCGACGTAGCACAAAAAATGATGAAAGTCTATATTTAAAAGGCACGCGAAGTGTATTTTTCGCGTTAGAGCGCATATAAATGTTGATATTGTTTAAAAAAAAAACTTTTGCATTTTTAACTGAAAAATTTAAAAATATTGAGCGCTGTTACTTTTCGAGCTAATTAAAAAAATATATTTAATAGCATGCTATTGGTTTTTTTAAGCAAACTGTTTCGAACAAATGTGGCGAAAGAAAAAATTGGCAAAAACTATATGGAAGGGGTGGAAAACAGAAAAGCCAATGAAAAAAGCGAAATTGAATTGTAAAAGCGGGCTTAGTGTTTGAATGACAAGCGACGTATTTGGCGAGTTAGGGCGCATTTGCTTCATAAATTTGTGCTAATTATATAAAAATTTAAAAACAACTTAAATTTGGGTTTTTATCAAACTAATGTAGAGGGATTTTAAAAAGTATGCGCCTTTCGATAAATCGAAACTCCATTTACTCGATTTTTACATTTTCAAAATTTGGCATTTTGATTTAAGAAACGTTTTGAGTTTATTTTTTTTATTTTTGTATCTTGTCGTAAAAACGACAAGATACAAAATAAAAAAAAAACAAAAAATTTATAATTTTGCATACTATATTTGAATGGCACGCATTGTTCATTTTTGCGTTAGAGCGCATTTACCTCGAAACCTGGTAAATGATAGATAGCATTGTATAAAAATTTTGCGCATTTAACTAAAAAATTTAAAAAAAAAATAATAATTAATTTAATAGCATATTTAATCTCGATTTTTTAAAGCAAACTATTTCGAACAAGTGTGGCAAAAGAAAATAATTGAAAAAAAAACAATATGGGAGTGTTGAAAGCACAAAAGCCAATGAAATAAAAAAAAGCAAAATTAAAATGTAAAAGCGGGGTCAGTATTTGAATGAGAAGCGACGAAGTTAAATTTTCTAATTACAATTTAAATTTGGGCGTTTTGTAAAAAATATGTGGAGGGATTTTAAAAAAATGGTATGCGCTTGATAGAACATACAATATAAATCGAAATTCCGATCTGTCGATTTTCCATTTTCACAATCGACGTAGCACAAAAAATGATGAAAGTCTATATTTAAAAGGCACGCGAAGTGTATTTTTCGCGTTAGAGCGCATATAAATGTTAACATTGTTTTAAAAAAAAACTTTTGCATTTTTAACTGAAAAATTTAAAAATATTGAGCGCTGTTACTTTTCGAGCTAATTAAAAAAATATATTAGCAAAAGCAAATTTCCAATTACTGGATTTTTCCATATTCAAAATTTTGCTTTTTTTTAAAACGTTTTTGAATTTCGCTAAGGCCTTAATTTAGGGTAGCATTGGGTCAAATGTCAAATTTATCATTTACATAGTTCACTGCGGAAACTTTTTGCTTTTCTAAATGTGTTCACCCGAATTCAATCCACAAATTTTGAAAAATTAGAATAGGTATTCAAATTAGAGATAAACTGCTAATTATCTCCTTGTCTCCTCAACCTCTCATTTTGATGCTTTCCCCCACACCGACAGGTCGTTCTGTCTCCCCCTCAAAGAAGTTGACCTCCAAGGAGGCAGTTCTCCAATCTGGCTCAAAGCAGAAGACGCCGAAGAGAACTTCTAGGAATAGTGAGTCTCTCTCTGTCTATTTGTCTCTCTGTCTCTCTGTCTCTCTGTCTCTCTGTCTCTCTGTCTCTCTGTCTCTCTGTCTCTCTGTCTCTCTGTCTCTCTGTCTCTCTGTCTCTCTGTCTCTCTGTCTCTCTGTCTCTCTGTCTCTCTGTCTCTGTCTCTGTCTCTGTCTCTGTCTCTGTCTCTCTGTCTCTCTCTCTCTCTCTCTCTTTCTCTGTATCGTGTCTCTCTGTCTCTCTGTTTCTCTGTCTCTCTGTCTGTCTGTCTGTCTGTCTGTCTCTCTCTCTCTCTCTCTCTCTCTCTCTCTGTCTCTCTCTGTCTCTCTCTCTCTCTCTCGCCCACCCTAAACTTAATTTGCAAAATTCCAGACTTTATAGTAAAACAGTCTCATTATACGTTTTCACCCTCCGTTGAGAAGGGCTACTACCCCATTCATTCGAAATCACGGACCGATGATAAGCAAGGAGGGCATGAGGAACACGGACATGCAATTGTTAGAGACGGTGGAATTTTCGATATGTACGTTCTGCTTTATTTTTCATTGCATTTCCCAACATTTGGATTTTCCTCGTCCCTTCGCATGTATTCTGCACGACGTATTGTTCGCTACTCTAATTTTAACAATGACCAAAGTGTTACAATCTGCTAACTTGGTCGCAGCTCTTACGAAAACAAGATTTCAAAAAAAGAAGAGTCACCATTGAATTTCTCATACAATAATTTGTTAGAAAAGTTTATTATTGAGCACAGGTTTCAGTCGAACAGTGAAAACTGACAAAAAATCTGCTGCGGACACCTGAGAGCCGAAATATGTCAGCTTTTATTTTTTGGATTAGCATTGCAAGCTGATTTCGCATTTATCACATCGGAGGATGAAAGCTACAAATGTGATTTGGTGGTACAGTGGCTCTTGATTTTGCGATAAAGATTCAAGTCCAATGATTTACAACCCTTTGATCATTCACTTTTCATGAATTTTATTTAAAAATAACAAATGGAATAGTGTGTGAATACATTTTTTATGCTTTTGCAATGTTCTCACTTATTGGATTTTGCATCCTAAATATAAAGCGACGTTTTCACAAAAATTATTCTAAAATGTGAATTGAAAAATGAAATGCAAAAGGTTGGAAAACTTTGGACTCGAACTCAATTCAGTTGCTCCCCCCAAATTAGCCGCTCGGTTTGGCCCCCAGACAATTCAGTTGCGCACCCCGCTTTATTCTAAGAAGCAAAATTCGCATTTTGGGTTTTTATTTTAATTTATATTTAGTTTATTTTGTTATCTTGTTTTAATTTTGTTATTTTTAAGTTAAAATTAAATTAATGTGATTTAAAATTTACATATTTTAATTACTTACATATATTTTTGATCTTTTTAAGTCATCTTCATTTGAGTTACATATTCTTTGCATTTTTGATTGATTGATTGAACAATTTTTTTTCTAATTTTTGTGAGCACATGGCTAAGAAATCTGCTGATAATAAATCTGCTTAGGATTTTTTATCTAATCTTTCCGTGTGAATTTTAAATTTAACGAATTGTTCGTATGGGGGCATAATTGAATTATTTGGGGGGTTTAACTGAATTAGATGGGGGGTTTATCTAAAGAAGTTCCGGCTACACTAGTTAAGCTTTCCATTTCTATTGCGGGGGGTGGGTGAAACTGAATTCAGATATACCCCCCAGGATTCGTAATTCTGTTATGCCCCCCACCTACGGACGTTCCCAAATTCGCATAGACTGGGGGGGAGGGCGAACCGAGCGTGGGGGGCCAGACTAGGGTGGGGGGGGGGGCTTAACTGAAGTTTTCCTTAACTGAATTTATGATGATTACGGAATCAGCCAACTGGTCAAAATACGTTCCCTCGCAAGTTAATTTTGAAGTATGATTTGTTCCGAAATGAAGCATTCATTGTAACTTTTTCCAAAAGTACACAAAAAACACTTTTGTGCAAGTAACTTGCTTTCTAGTTGGTCATACCAGCACCTTTCGAGCAAAACTCGAAAGCCTCACACAAACTCAAACATTTGAAAAGATAACTTAGGAATATTGAAAATAAACAAAGCTTTGGATGGAAAAATTGGCGGTTTTTCAGGTGTCTTTACCTCTCCTTGATCTTGGCTATTATTTTCCTCTGTGTGATGATTGCTATCAAAGTTCACATTTCCCAGCTAGAGCCAAGGAAAATTGAGGTAAATTCATTATAAAAATTAAAAAATACAACTCTCAGGTGAATTCTCCTATCCCGTACGCCAAGCAGACCGCCCGTAAAAAACTCTCTGTTGTCTCTGAGAATGTGGAATGCTCGGTCTTTTTCAAGTAAAATTTCTTTATAAATTTCCTAGTTTTTGATTTAGGTTAAATTGGCAGCACTTTTATCCGCAAGACTATTCAGCTCTCATGTATCTTTGTTTCCTGATTACGGAACCACACACTGCCGCTCCTGATTCCACAATTAGTTTCATGTACCACTGGAGGCAAAATAACGAGCAGATTGTGCGTACTTATTTGTAGTTTAATCAGCGAATTCTCAGAAAACGTTTCTCGAAATGGGTATTGAGACTTTAGAAGATTGCAACCCCGGAGTAAAAGATAACAGACACTGTGTGCTACAGTGAGTACTACGTTTTATTGGCAAAATCTTCGTTAAGAGAGTTATTCAATGTTGCTAACGGATATGTACAAGTTGAAGGAGACTACACTGAGGGACGTCTCGCAAACCAATTATATCATCGAGCACAAAAAATGTACTATTTCGACTACAACAGAATGTTTTTCCAATTAGCAAGGGTATATGATAGTGGAGAGAACGAATACAAAGAGGCGATGCTGACGGACGGATATAAAAGTGAGTCAGGCTCTCTCTAGCTTTCTATCTCCTTTCTCTAGTTAATGTAAGAGGGTTAGATGGTTTATTCTGTTGATTAAGTGAAATGTTTTGTCCCACCTGCTATGAGCCAACCGATGGTTGTCACCACTTTGCCAATATTTTCTTTGCGGAATTTCATATATTAGCATAGGTATATTAGCTTTAAAAAGTGTTTTTCAATAGTTTTTAGCTTTATATGATCACACGCTGAATAATTGCCGTAAAACATAAGAAATAGATAAAATCATTGCTGGTAGCTGAATATGCTGTAGAAAAATTGCCTCAGCGGCGTTTCTCGTTCTACTTTCGTCTCTCAGCGAGAGGTTTGCTCCTCGTGGCCAAATCATTTCAGCAATTCTCCAAGAGATAGTCGGAGCCGATCGTGATCGTAGGTAGTGTCACGTTGGGTTTTATTACCGTGGGGATACTGTAGCATAAAAAGGCCCCTGACGAGCCCTTTAAGCAATATTTCAAATATTCACTGCCTATGCAATAAAACATGGATTTTTTTGATTTTTTTTTCATGCACTAGATAAATTCAAAAACTACAATTCAATGGCGTACCAAGCCGCAAAAAATTGATGACGTTCTCGCCTGCAAATCTGATATTTTGTTTTACCTTTTTGATGCCCACTTCATTATCAATGAGAGTTCGTCCTGGTACCAATTTGTCAATTTTGAAGTAGAATTTGTGCTCAAACATAAAGCTGTAACTCCACCTCTATCTGTTTCTCTCTCCTTTTTTCTTCTTTCCATGAATACTCGTTTTAAGGAGGCATTCCCCTTGCAACTACAGATTTGTCTCGTGCCTTTACAATGTCCCCTCTGTACCGAAGTAAGATAAAAGAACTGCCAACAGGAATTCGAATTCCGTAAGTTTTTTTTAACTATTGCTAAGTTTTTTGATTGCAGATTTGGAACAACCTCCCCAGACGAACGAATTGTCCTCAGTACAAACCTAACTCGCTATTTAATGGAAAAAGTGTTCAGAGCAAAGACGTCAAAAGAAGGTTAGACTGTTGTGAAAATGTTTAAAAATTGCATGAACGGCTTTAGACATTGCCGACTTGGTCATCAGAATCCCTTTGGCCCGTACTTCAACAGACTACCAGCAAAAACGAAGGCAGTTTTTGATAATCCCAAAGCGACCTACACTTTCTATAATCTCAGGAGTCATTGTTAATGTAATTTTATATTTAATTTTGTTTTTAAACGAAGTTGTAGGTAGTTCACGACACAATAATCAGTATGGATTTCACCAATGGCTTGTATGAAAAGGAAACTCTCATGTACACATTGATTGCCTATGTCCATCGATTGGTTATTGATTTATTGCCTGATTGCAAAGATTGGACGGGTTACGGTAACAAAAAGGTACGTATTGTTATGTTTAATTGAAAATCTAGATTTCAGAGTCTTATCGATCGAGCGGAAGAGATAATTTATGTTCTTCGCAAGTTTTTGAACGAAAATGATGAAAAAGATGAATACGAACGATTTGAGGGGTTGGAGAACAGGCTTCAAAAGCTTCGGAAGAGCGAAGGACATGTGACGAGGGTAATATTTTGTTTTCAAGAACGGAAACGTAGTTTTTTGCTTTTTGCTTCCTTCCAAAACTCCCAAATTAAAGCGCAGTCTGGTGTGTTTTTGCTTATAGATCTTCACTTTTCAGGAAAAGTGGGATCGCGTGTCGTCTTTCATTTTCTGGTTTAAAAATTATCTGAATTACTCAAGTATGATGAGTTTTGGCCTACCAGAAACGTGAGTTTTTCGTAACAAACTATTTGCACTTTTTGCAGGTTCAAGTCATCTCACTATGGAACCACCAGAGGGTTACCAGGACGCTTCACAAACGGAAAAGACAAAAGTCAACCTTTCATTTCTTCTGCTGGGTTGTTAGTGCTGGAGAATCGGTTTAATGAACAAATGAGTGAAGTGGTAAGTAAGAAAGAAAGAAAGAGAGAGAGAGAGAGAAAAAGAGAGAAAAAGTGAGATAGAGATAGAGAGAGATCAACTTATTAGCCCACCCACGCCGTGACCTCCTCCGGTTCTCTTCGAACAGTCGATGCCGTGGTCATCCCTCTCCTCAGAATGCTCCTCCTCAACGATGAACCAGCAAAAGCTGGTAAATCAATAAATGAATTTCACGTTTATGCAATTTTAGTGTACGCTCCAGCAATTTTCTACCACCCGGGGCAGAACACAATTGCGTGTGAGCAAAACGATACCGTGTCTCACCCCGAATTCAATGGCCACATGGAGGTTTGAACTCTTTCAACCGTTTACCAAACTTTAATTTTCAGAAAGTCCGTAGAACCTTGGACATGAACAAAATCCCATGTCGAGATGTATTGAAAGGAAAAAGTTTTGAAAATGAAGACCGAGCCTCCTTTACCATGAAAAGCGATGTCGGAGAAAAAGACGACATTCTGGCAGCTGTGGATCCAAGACACTCCGACAAAAACAACTACGCCCCCGGATATTAATCGATATCGATTGAAATTAACAAATATTCTTTCGAAAAGCATAGGAACATTTCGATCTAGATGTTACTCCGGCGTACTAATCTGTTAAACGCCACTGTCCAAATGAGTGCTAGACGTGGAATGTTCGTTTTATTAACTAAATCATTATGACATTTGTTTACTGGGTGTACGGCATAAGTTGGATAGAAATGGGTCGTTCCCAGAATCCCAGGTCGTATTCAACGGTGGTCGGGCGGTGGTCCGATCCCCAGACGGCAGAAGTCAGTCCGTGGTAATCGAGGTCACTGACGTAGTTGCTGCTGTCTGGAACTGCAGTGGTGTAGGCAGGAGCGTAGTGGGCGTAGCCTTCCTTGTGAATCATGATGAAATCTTGACCACACTTGATGTTATCTATCCATCCCTGGTATGTGCTCGCCCAACCGTCACTGTAATCAAACATTTGTATAAAAGAAGTATCATGTACTTACTTGAGACATTTGAGAAGATCAGGAGAGCGGGAGTGCTTAGACTCCAAGTCGATCCAATACCGAACAACGTAGACGTGTTGTACATTGTTGGCGTATATGTGCTGCACGGCAGACGGGGTGTAGCCATTGCCTCCAATGTAGCCCTTTACCCATGCGTTGGTGAGACCAACTCCGAAGCGATCCCTTAAAATGGTGAATTGTTTTGTAAGTGTTACAAGTGGATAGAATGCCACAAGTAGATTCGTGTCGCGCTTTAGCCCTTCTCCGGTCACACAGGTTGCCCACACCACAAAAACGTTTTTCTGGTGCTCTTGGTGTGAATGTTTTTTTCAGGCAGTCTTTACTATTTCTATCTCATACGTGCGACGATCTTAAAGAGAAGTATGGCAACATGAAAGCTTGTCTTAAAAGTTTACTATCGTATACTCGACCAACATTTTTAGCCGCTGGGATTTTCCTTGTTTCTTGTAATGTAGCTGCGACTTCATAACACACCACATTTTTGGGAATTTATTTCCTTGCACGCTGATTTCGTGTTATCAGTGAGCTTTTCCTAATCTTAAGATGGCCTTAAGCTTTCTTGGCTCTTGTTCTGTTTACCGCTTCAAAAGAAAGGAGTTGAACTATCTTCTGGGCATTATTAAATAGAATGTTGTGATCGTTCTTTGGCAAGCAATGCAAAATTTGCAAACTGAAACCAAAAATTGATCATAAACCCAGTTTACTTAATGTTACATGTCGTTTCTGCTGCTCACAATTTTAAGTTTGATATAGCGTGATTTCTGGTTTTTATCAAAATGTATGTTTACACGTCGAGTAAAACGGTTTTTACAAGTCATTACAAAACTGACCATGAATATAAATTAGACAGCGTGGAGTACAGTTGATCTGCGTAGTCCTGTAGTTTGCTAGTAGTGTCCGACTTTACAATAGAATTCACAATGTCCGGAATAGTGGCTTGGAAGTAATCCTTCTCCTGAGTGATCCTTGAGGAAATAGTGCTGTTGACGATGCTCGAGTAGATTCCAAACAATCTAGTCATTTGCCAATCTTTGCTGACATCGTAGTTAGGGCCATGCTCAACTCCAACACAGAAAGATTGAACCATCATCTAAAAAGAAAATGTTTAAAGAATTAGAAATTTTCTTACCAGCTGGAAGATTCTCGACATGACGACGTCTTTTGTGGCCATGAACGAACTGTTACTGTACTGGTTGGCTTTCACTTGGGTCATGATAGTGTTGTCTGGTCCGTAGAGGCGATTTTGCAGTTTCTGAAAATGGTCTTGAGTTCCCTGTGGTAAAATTTGGAACCTTGCTTTCGATGCCAAACTAGACAAATCTCACAACAGTGTTGATCATTTTTGCTGCTAATATTAAACATATTGGCGAAATTTGCAATAAAACGTCTCGATTTTTGCATTAAACACTAATTTTTGCTTGGAATATTTCAGCAGTACTTCTCAAATGAGAAAGCAAAAGCGCGCCCTATTCCAAACCGGCTACCGTAATCGCCGTTGAATTCATAATGCGCTTATCCTAAAAGTAAGCGCTGTCGTTTTGTTTTATGATTGCGCTTTTACATTGGTCTATTTTTTATATTGACTTTTGTTTACTTTTTTTTGTGTTTGTTAATCGTTTTACTTACAGGTCTGAAGTTACTTCGAGTTCTATAATGGGCTGTTAACTGATAAAATGGTCTACTAATCCGGCTGTCTATGCTAACACAACTGCAGTCTAAACGAAATTAGGTGGTGAATCTTTTTCTACTGTAGTTTTGTGTTAAATTTTTTACATAAACTTAGTTTTATTCCGGATTTTTGAGATTTGCGTTATATCGGTAACCCTTCTGCAGTTTTTTAGTTTATAGTCAATGTTATTGTCCTTTTCCCATGATTGCGTGTACTTTAAAAATAGGTTGCAAAATAAAGATATATTTCTTCACCCTCTTGTCGTCCTAAAAATATATAACAAAATTACGTACCATAGCAATTTGCCAGGGAGTCTCCTTGGCACATTCTGCAGCCATCGTCGCCAGTGTCTGGTTGTTAGGCCACTGAGCGAAAGACCTCATCTGTCCCCAAAGAATTGATGTCGGGTCTGTGATGTCCTGAAAAGCTTGTCCGTCGTCAAAGCCAAAAAATAAATATACTCACGGATTCAAACTGCTTCCTGTCAATGTAAGCAGCCAGTTGAGCAAATTGGTAGTTCATGTCAATTTCAAGCATGTCAAAGCGGTTGTTAAGATCTTTCATCGCTTTGTTGAACTTCACGTTTGCTAAACAGGTTTTGATAAATTTAATACGATGAGTAATCACCACCTATTTGTCCTTGAACGAACTTCAGAACTCCACCAATTACTCCGAAGGAAGCGGTCATGTAGCTATTTTCAGTCAAGTAGGGAACAGTGTTTGAGTGAGAGCCGTTGGTTCGGCAAGCGTCTAAACCAGCGATGGCCACATTGGCGGCATTTGTTCCGCGATCCGCGTAGTAGTCATTGTTGTCTAAAAAACATTCGTCGTTGGAAAACGCGTCTCGAAAAAACGCTTTTAGGTCTTGTGTGGTCTTTTGTTTTTTTGTACCAAAGACGTCTCGAAATAATACAAACTACGTGACAAAGCTTAGTGCTGTATGGGTCAATGTTTTTATGTAAAACGTTCCCTGGTGACCTCTTTTAACGCAAATTACCTGCAATTACGGCCAGTGAACTGCTTACAACCAAGCAGAGTAAGAGGAGCTTCATCCTGCAATGGAATAAAGTGAACATACATCATAAAAAGAACGAAAAATTGATACCACAAAGATATGTGTGCTTTAAGTAGACCCAGAAAAAGGCGGAACGTGAAAATCTGTGCCTAGAGCGTTTTTGGTCGGGAAAGTCGGTGACAAAAGATGTTTTTACGTCAACAGATAAGACAAAGCTGGAATTAGTCTCAGGAAAATGGCCTTACGTCTTTCGGACTCTAGTTTGCGATAATTCTTCTGCTGGTGTTCAACACAAACACTGTGTTTTTTCGAACAATTTTTTTTCACCGAATTAAAAATTCTACAAATTATTTCTCTTCTGAAGTAAAAAAACACAGGGCGTACTCAGTGAAACGAAAAATTCTGCAAGATATAGAAAGTAGTTTTAAAAATTACAAAAAAATACCACACAATTGAGATTTTCAGTCTCACGCCGAATTGAGTGTTAGGACAAAAGTACACTTTTGAACTTGGAAAAGCGCAAAAAATCTAAAAGAAACAAAACAGAAACAAAACACATCGAATAGAAAAAAATGTAGCTACAGAAAAAAATACATCAAATGACATTTTCAGTCACACGCCGAATTGCGTACTTGGACAAAATACTCTTCTCGCAGTGGACACGCGGAGAAAAAACGTAGCTCTGTGACCAGAAGTGTATCTACAATTCAAATCTTTTGCAAATAAATATAAAAACACTTTTTTTTGTTATTATGCTGTTTTATACAAAAATCACACATTGTTAAATTAATACCCGGTGGGGTAGTTGTTCTTATGCAATTGTCTCGGATCCACAGCTGCCAAAATGTTGTTTGTTTCTCCACTGTGCATGGCGTAGGCGGCCCTGTCTTCAACTCGAAATTGATTCTTCGCAGAGTGTCGACACTGAATTTTATTCCTTTCCAAAGCTCGCAAAATCCTCTGAAAATAAGATTGTTTTTGAATTTTTTGAAAAATCGAAACCTCATTGTGGGCGTTAAATTCCGGATGGGACACTGTGCCGTTTCGCTCACAAACAATCACGCCCTTCGCAGGGTGGTAGAAAATAGCTGGTGCGTACACTGAAATCAAGTTCATATGCAAAATCAATTATCGATTCACCAGCTTTTCCTGGTTCATCGTTGAGGAGGAGCATTCGGAGGAGAGGGATAACCACGGCATCGACGGTTCGAAGAGAACCGGAGGAGGTCACGGCGTGGGTGGGCTAAAAGACAAAAATTACTCTCTTCTCTATGTCTCTATCTCTCTATCTCTATCTCTCTATCTCTCTATCTCTCTATCTCTCTATCTCTCTATCTCTCTACCTCTCCATCTCTCTATCTCTCTATATCTCTATATCTCTATCTCTCTGTCTCTCTGTCTCTCTGTCTCTCTGTCTCTCTGTCTCTCTGTCTCTCTGTCTCTCTGTCTCTCTGTCTCTCTGCCTCTCTGCCTCTTTGTCTCTCTGTCTCTCTGTCTCTCTGTCTCTCTGTCTCTCTGTCTCTCTGTCTCTCTGTCTCTCTGTCTCTCTGCCTCTCTGTCTCTTTGTCTCTCTGTCTCTCTGTCTCTCTGTCTATCTGTCTCTCTGTCTCTCTGTCTCTCTGTCTCTCTGCCTCTTTGTCTCTCTGTCTCTCTGTCTCTCTGTCTCTCTGTCTCTCTGTCTCTCTGCCTCTCTGTCTCTCTGTCTCTCTGTCTCTCTGTCTCTCTGTCTCTCTGTCTCTCTGTCTCTCTGTCTCTCTGTCTCTCTGCCTCTTTGTCTCTCTGTCTCTCTGTCTCTCTGCCTCTCTGCCTCTTTGTCTCTCTGTCTCTCTGTCTCTCTGTCTCTCTGTCTCTCTGTCTCTCTGTCTCTCTGTCTCTCTGTCTCTCTGTCTCTCTGCCTCTCTGTCTCTTTGTCTCTCTGTCTCTCTGTCTCTCTGTCTCTCTGTCTCTCTGTCTCTCTGTCTCTCTGTCTATCTGTCTCTCTGTCTCTCTGTCTCTCTGTCTCTCTGCCTCTCTGTCTCTTTGTCTCTCTGTCTCTCTGTCTCTCTGTCTCTCTGTCTCTCTGTCTCTCTGTCTCTCTGTCTATCTGTCTCTCTGTCTCTCTGTCTCTCTGTCTCTCTGTCTCTCTGCCTCTTTGTCTCTCTGTCTCTCTGTCTCTCTCTCTAACTTACCCCTTCATTCGACTTTTCATTAAATCGATCCACTCTTATCATGACTCCAGCTGATGACATAAAAGGTTGACTTTTGTCATTTCCGCACGTAAATCGACCCAATCTCCCTCTTTGAACTCCATAATGAGAAGATTGAAACCTAAATTGAATAAAATTTGTTGTGAAATCATCGAATAACGCACCAATCAGGGAGGCCAAAACTTGCCATATTGACGAATGTAACAGTTGGTTTGGCCCAAGTAAGGATCGACGATACGCGGTCCCACCTTGTCTAAAAGTTTTCTCTCAATATCTCTGTCTCTTTATTTCTCTCCACCTCTCTCTCTCTCTATCTCTATCTCTATCTCTACCCCTCTCTTTAAAATGTCTCACCCTTCTAACATTTCCACTCCGCTTCCTAAGCTTCTGAAGTCTGTTCTCCAATCCCTCAAATCTTTCATATTCATCTTTTTGAGCATTTTCTTTCAGAAACTTGCGGAGGACCTCGGTTATCTCATCGGTTCTATTAAAAATACTCTAAAATCTAGATTTTCACTTAAATGTAACTTTACGTACCTTTTTGTTACCGTAACCCGTCCATTCTTTGCAATCCGGCAGTAAATCAATAACCAATCGATGAACATAAGCAATCAACGTGTACATAAGGGTCTCTTTTTCATACACGCTTTGGTTGAAATCCATATTGAGTATTGTATCATGAACCACCTGGAAAAATCACAATAATTTAAATTAAACTATAAAACTACCTTAACAATGACTCCTGAGATGATAGAAAGTGTGGGTCCTAGAGGGATTACCAAAAACTGTCTTCGTTTTTGAAGACAGTCATCGGAGGTCCTGGCAAGAGGGATTCTGATGATTTCGTTTTCAGCTGCTGGAAAAATATCGATTGATGACACCTAAGAGAGAGAGAGAGAGAGAGAGAGAGAGAGAGGGGGACAGAGAGAGACAGAGAGATAGATAGCTCACGTTCTTGGCCAGTTTTTGCTCTAACGAATTTGTCGATTAAATAGCGGGTCATATTCGTGTCCACCACAATACGAGAATCGGGAGAATTCCCTCCAAATCTTTAAAAATAGATAAGCAAACGTGAAATCTAAATGCTTACGGAAATGGGAATTGTTGTGGAATTCGTTTCTTTTTGGTTATCTTGGCGGAAAGGGGGGAAAATGTGAATTTTCTTTGATGAGGAAGTACAGTTGCTGGGGTTATTCCTAAAAAACTTATTATCGGGAGAATTGCGATAGAAAGAGACAAAGAGGCATAAAAGAGGGGTAAAGAGGGAGAAAAGAAGAAAGTGAGACAAAATTCACAGTGAGTGATAAGAGACAGAGAGACGTAGAAGGTGTTGAACAATCAAAGGCAAAATTATCAAGACAAACACGAAAAGAGGCAGAATCAATAAAACGCAAAAAGAGGGTGCAACAAGGAGACATTAAAAAGGATGTTTTGAGGCAAGGAGGCGTAAGGAAAAAGAGGCCAAGAAACGTCAAAGAGGCAGAGGCAAAGAGACATTTTGAAATAACCACAGAATGAAGTGTAAACTAGGCAACGGGCAAAGAGGCGTAAAAAGAGGCTGAGACAAGGAGACGTGAGGGGTGGTGCGTAAGAGATCACAAGAGACATAGGAGAATCGGAGTGAAAAGAGACAAAAGGAGACAAAATGATACTGACAAAGCTGAGGAAAATAGAGAAATTAAGACGCCGTATCTGAAAGACTCATTCGGAAAATATCAAAGTCTCAGAATTAGCTGAAAAGTGGTATATAGCGTTTCTATGACACATATAAGGTATCCTGAAACTTTTGGACCCAGGTCATTTTTGGGACCCCGGTAAACTTTGACATTTTCAAACTTTTTCAAAATTTGTTTTTATATAAGTTGTTTTGCAGCAAATTCAGTTTTAAGAAACTTTTATTCTTAGGCGAAACCGGATTTCGCAAAATTTCCACATGTTTTGGGCAAAAAACCTCAATTTTAGCCAATATTTTTGGCTTTTTTATATTTTTTTCTTGACAACTTTCAATAACAGGAAAAGGGGACATTTATTTTCGGATTCTACGCAAGATTTACTTGTTTTTGCTCTGTAAATTCTGTGTAGCCTATCATTCTCAAAAAAAACGTTTGAAAAAGTATGACTAAGAGAAATTTTTATGTTTCAAAGCAGATGTTGCTTCAAAATTGCCAAAAGTCAACCAGAGACGGTGTACCATTGTCTACTTGGTAGTGGCATGTAGGCAAATTGAAATATCGGAGGGCGGATTCGAACCCGGGTCGCGAGATTAGCAAGCGAGAACGTTACCCCACGGCCACAGGGGCTGCCCTGTAACTCTATTCCCTCCAGCGGCGGACCGGCGCCGCGGGGAAATTCTCGCTTGTTAATCTCGCGATCCGGGTTCGAATCTGCTCTCCGATATTTTAATTTGCCTGCATGTCATAACAATTTTACACCCAATCTGGTTCATTACACTTCTTCGTCGTACCCAGAATTTGCCGGTTTCAAAAGCAAAAACAGGTCAATTTTTGCGCAGAATCCGAAAGTAATGGTCCCCTTTCCCCGTGATTGAAAGTGTTCGAGAAAAACATGAAAAGTGTCAAAAATATTGACTAAAACTGAAGTTTTTGTCCAAAACGTGTGAAAATTTTGCGAAATCCGGTTTTGCATAAGAATAAAAGTTTTTTAAAACTGAATTTGCTACATAAGAACTTATATGAAAACAAATTTTGAATGTTTGATAATGTCAAAGTTCACCTGGGCCCCAAAAATGACCCGGGTCCAAAGCCTTTGGACCAAAGGTTTCAGGATACGTTATATGGGTCAAAGAAACGCTATATACAACTTTTCAGCTAATTCTGAGACTTTGAAATTTTCCGAATGAGTCTTACAGAGACGGCGTCTTAATAAGTAAAGACCGATAGAAGAAAAACGCGTAAAAGAGGTAAAAAAAGAGACGATTTTAAATAAAACATACTATCATAGTTCCATGTTAACATCGCATCTTTGTATTGATTGATTCCTGTATCCTCAGCCATTGCAAATGTTTTAAAAATTTGGGCATAGTAATAATAATAATCGAGATGTCCGTTAAGATAGAAGTTTGACAGAAGATGTCCTTCTGTGATATCTCCTTCCAACTGTACATATCCGTTAATGACATTCATAAGGAGTCTGAAACACATATTAAGACGCGCTTTCTCTAGTGTTGTAGTGTTTCTCTAGACGTCTTGGCTATTGCCAAAGCTTTGTCAAAAACGTTTATTTGGCCTTAAAACAGTATACTGGAAGTAATTGGAATCTTATCGATTTTTGGTCCCGGGTTAAGATAGGTCACCCCTGTCTACTGTAGTTTCGCTCAAAATGGTCGAAATAAACTAATCTACAATTTAACAAATTTTTCTTGGTCAGTGGACCAATTTTTGTTCTTACGGTATTGAAAAATAATCATGTTGAAGAAAGTTAGATATTTTCAAAATCCAAAAATTGTCATTTTTCGAGTTTTTTTTTGAAGTTTTCACTAGGAAGAAGAAATATGTGAGCAAAGGCACTGGGAGGCGGCAATCTCCCCCGAATCGGGGCGGCGCGCCATTCGGGAGAGATTGCCACCCCCTGTGCGTTTTCGGGGGAGATTGCTCGCTGCCTTCATATGGCAAAAGACGCTATCTTTGGTAAACTTGAGCACTGTCTTTAAAGGGACCATCAGGGACCTTTTTTCTACAATTAAAACCAACGTCAGAATACAACAGTACGATTTTATCTATTTTCTTTTTGCCAGCAAAAACCATTTGCACGGGACTGGAACCGAACCCGGGACCATTTGGTTACCAGCTCCCGCCGCTAACCAGTTGGCTATGAGGTTGAAGGAAGTTCAGCGCTGCGTGTTCCTAATCCCCCGCGGCTTTCACCTTGTACAGGGGGCAGGCAGATGGTGTGAAAAAACGTAAGCTGGAGCCCGTTGGAAAAAAAATAATTTTGAGTTTTGATTTGAAATTACGGCTTTTTAGGAAAAATGAGTTAAAATTGATAAGTAAATAATTGATCAACTAAATTAAATTTATTAATTAAAATAAACATTAAAAAGGACCCTGATGGTCCCTTCAAATAAATCATGGTCTCCGATTTGGTCTTAATTTGGTCTATAACCTTTTTCTGGCATCCATATTTCATCCTGAAACTTTTAGGTCAAAATCGATTTTTTGACCGGGGTTACGGTGGGTACTGTAATTTTGCAAAAAAGCTCAAAACAGTTTACAAGTTATGTTTTTTTCAATAGAATTTGAACTGGATATGGAGACATAACGGACATTTAAATAGCCTTTTTAAATAAATTTAAATAGAGAAGCACAGGACACCGAAAACATTAAAAAAAAAAGAAATTTTGCGTTTCGCGTCAACCGATTTTCGCTTTAAAGACCGCAGAATGAGGTTGTTTTCATTGATTTTGGCATGTTCTTGCGCAACTTTTACAATGTTAAAATTCAAAAAAAAACTCCGTGACCATCATGGCGAAAATTGACTTTGAATGGACATTTTTACATCGATTTGATCAGGGAAAAACTCAAATTTGGTAGGTCAATTTTTTTTAACTTTTGTGGTGCTCGAATTATGCGCATAATAACTTAAAAATAATTTTTCATTTCAATAGGCGAATATTTTTTCACATCAAATCACGGCTTAAATAAAAAAAAATGGACTAATTACCCAAATTCACAATCGATACTTTCTGGATTTCCAGGTTGACAGTTTTCCATATCGATGCTGTTTTCCATTCCTTGGAGGGCATTATACTGAACTTGATGTTATGCCAAAATTGTGGGACATTACCATAAATCTGATATTCTGATTAAAGTGGTAAAGAAGACTTATTGTAGAATCCGGAGCTACGATGTGGGGTTCCGTCATGTGTAAGCACATCATCATGATTAAGGGATGAAATTGGGGTGCTTCTATGCCTAAGTATGCGATCGCCCTAAACCAGGTTTTAAACTATCATGAATGCAAGTATTCACTTGTAGAAGGTGGAACATTCCGAATTCTCGGAGATCACAGCGTTATTTTTGCGGGTGGTCTGCATCGCGTAGGGCACAGGCGAATGGGCCAGAAATTTCAAATTCCTGTTTTAAATAAAAGTAGATTTACCTCAGTTTTGGCAGAAGGCAGACGCGAAATGTGAATTTTTATACCGATCATGACAATGAGGAATACGGTAGCTATGATCAGAAAAAGAAACAGGCATCTGAAAAATAATGATTTAATACGCGATGTCTGTGAGACTCACAATACATTTGGTCACAAAAATTCAAAATGGTCCGATCAGGCTCATATTTTGTGTGGTTACTATATAAGACCATCTTACATGAAAAATAACACTGAAAATCGATTATCGATTTTTTTGGTTTGGGTACTGTAATTTGACCCCGAGGTACTGTAACTACACTCAAACTAACGAATACTTAACTTGTTAGGTATGGAATCAATTGCAAATTGTATGCTGAAAAAGAATATGTAAACCAAAAAATAGATTATATAAGTATTAATATGGTTATGTTAGAAAATGTGTTGTTGAAGTCACTTAAATAAACTTTTCTTCTTTGTGCCTGAAAAGACAATTCCAGAATTTTTATATGTTGTAGAGCAAAGTTTTCTCTACAAAATATGTTTTTTTCCATAATTTTTGCTTAACCCAAGAGCATTGAAAAAGCGCGAAGAACGCGGCGCGCCACCCATTGCGGCGCCCTTCCGCGGGCCTAGAGTTATTGATTGGCGCACCAAACTGAAACACAGTTTTCGAACGAAAATAATTTTTCATCTGGACTTTTCCTTAAAAACAGCAAAACTCCTAGTAAGAGGGGCCAAACTGAGATTTTTTTGGTTTTTAAAACTTCAATAATTTCCTCCATGTTTTTTACCCTAACAAGTATTTTTGTGTAATTTTAGCCTTTACAACCCATTTGTAACGATTTTTTTCCTAAACGGGCGCGCATTTCCACGAGAAAGCGACTGACAATGCCCCCGCCAGCGGCAAAACATTCAAATGCGGCAGCCGCTGTTTCAATGTTTCAGGCCGAAATGCGTGCGCGTTTGGGAAAATTTTCGTTACAAATTTGTTGTAAAGGGTAAAAATATACAAAAATACTTTTTAGGGTACAAAAATATAGAGAAAAATATTGAAGTTTTAAAAACCGGAAAAATCTCCGTTTGGCCCCTCTTACTAGGAGTTTTGCTGTTTTTAAGGAAAAGTCCAGATGAAAAATTATTTTCGTTCGAAAATTGTGTTTCAAACACAGAGTAGTGTTGAATACCACTGTACATACCATAAACAGGCGTTAGATTCAGTTTGGTGCGCCAAACAATAACAGTGAGCCCGCGGAAGGGCGCCGCAATGGGTGGCGCGCCGGGTTCTTCGCGCTTTTTCAATGCTCTTGGGTTACGCAAAAATTATGGAAAAAACATATTTTGTAGAGAAAACTTTGTTCTACAACATATAATTAATCTGGAATTATCTTTTCAGGTACAAAGAAGAAAAGTTTACTTAAGTGGCTCCAAAAACACATTTTCCAACATAACATTTCGATAATCGATTTTCAGTGTCATTTTTCATGTAACATGGTCTTATATAGTAAGCACGCAAAATATGAGCCCGATCGGAACATTTTGAATTTTTGTGACCAAAGGTAAATTGGCCGTTGTCTTTATCTCAGACATCGCTTCTTAACATGCCATTTCTCTAGTGTTGGATTAGTCTTGTGGCATGATACCTTGAATTTTGCCCAAACTTTGTCAAAAACTTTTTTTTAGGTCTATGAACACCATTTTGAAGCACTTGGAGTATTATCGATTTTTGGTCCCGGGTTACGGTAGGTCACCCCAGGTTACTGTAGCTTTGCTCAAAATGGTCCAATTGAGCCAATCTACATCCCAATCAACTGACCTATGTCTGAAAACAAATTTTTGTTATTACCGCGTTGAAAAATAACCAAATTGAAGAAAGTTATAAATTTTTCATTGCTAAAACCGTATTTTTTCTAGGGTTTTTTTTGATTATTTCTCCTCAAATATGGAATATGTAAGCAACTCCATTGTATTGACAAAAATCGGCACAAAATTTGCTACAAAATCAGTTTTTCATATAATGAAAATTTCGAAACCCCTTGAATGCAAAAAAAGCGGAAACTCTGCGATTTCAGGGTGCTTGGCTTTTTCTCTGAATTTGCGCTATTTGGGGGCTTCTTCGTGTTTTTTTGAGTTCAATGGGTTTCGAAATTTTCATACTTGAACAACCTATTTCTACTTTTGAACTTTTGGGCCCAGGTCATTTTCGGGGGGTCCCCGGTTATGGTAGGCGACCCCTGGGTACTGTCGATATTCAAATTTCTCGGAATCACTTTTATATAAAACCAATGTGTAGCAAATTTAATTTCCAGAAACATTCTCTATTGGCCGAAATCGTAAAACTCGACGGGGTAACGTTTTTCGAACAAAAACTGAAAAATTGGGCGTGTTTGGGCTATTTTGAGTTTTTCTCAAAAACTTTCAGAAAACGCGAAACGGTTAACTAGAATGTTTGAAGAATTAAAGTATTAACGCACAACTCTGCTATTAACCCCATGAAAATCAAGGAATTTCAAAGTTTTCAAAAACGCGTTTGAAAATGGTTGACCCCGCTCCGAGGGGAAAACTCTGAAATAGCGACGCCTGTTTCGCTCTGGAGCTCTTCTAAACTTCTAAATAATACTTAAACTATTTTTTAAAACACATCAGAAACATTTGCAGCCGCTTGAGCAGCAAAAAAAGTTTTGGGCATACCAAAATATATTTTTGACCGGTCAGTTTGATGAAAAACTTTAGTTTCAAAGATAATTTTTGTCACAATGGTCACGGCTTTATGGAGTTTACTTTTTGAAAAATCAGCGCATATTTTCCAGGGTTTCGTACTCCGTCGCGAAAATACACAAAAGTTTTGTTATTTGAGGGGTTTATTTGGGATGCCAATTTCAGAATAACTCTCACATTTACTTGTTTCGACCAATTCTCAGACTATGAACTATTTTCAAAAGTGACCTACTCGAGTTTTCCAGAGTCAGCGTCTCAAGTTTTCCGCTATATTTAGTATAAACTATAGTTGCCGCCAAACGGGCATCATGCCAATTTGTGCCTTTATTCTCTGTTGATATTCAATTAGATTAAGTTTATATGCTAATCTATCATCAACAGAGAATACTGGAACGAAATTGGCATGATGCCCGTTTGGCGAGAGCTATATTTAAGTTCCTTTGCTTATACAGAACCCCATCCGTAAATGTCTTTTTAACCGATTAGCAAAAAACCAATTTGTTTTTGCCTTGTCCCTCTAGGATTTGGCAACCTTCGGACGCGCAATGACCGCTGTGGGGAACGAAAAACGCGGTAAAAGGCAAAGTCGCGATTTGGCAGCGTTACGATTTGGCAGCGTTGAAATATCTCACTCAATTGAAGCCCCTTCCTCTCTGATAATTTCATCTCGCTGGGCTTCATGTCCGATTCCTTGCTTTTTATCGGAAGATTTGTTACGCGAAGGGTAGTATCCTTTCTCAGCAGAGCCTGAAATTCAAAATACAAGTTTTAACTTCAAAAGATTCATTGAGTACAATGTAAAAAAAAAAAACTCACCAAGGGGATAGGTTTTCTTATAAGGACGATATCCTGGCGATCTGTTACGGGAAGGATTTCTGGCGGACGGAGGACGACCTCCCTGGGTGGAAGAACGCATCGATATGATGGGGGAGTGGAGGGAGGTGGGAGGCTAATTTCTTAGTATAATGAAATGAGGAAATTAGATTATTGATTCTAATTTTAGTAGTCAAATGGCCTTTCGGAGAGATTTGAAACCAAAAAGCCATATAACTGCCGCCGAAAAAGGATCTGCGGAAAAACGTCGCTTTTTCTCTGCGTTTCCGCGATTTTCATACTACTTGCGCCTGTGTTTCGCGTTATTTTGACGACAGCTATCTTTGTGTTACTCAAAACAGCGTAATCTTTTCTGTCTTTGTAAACTGTTCCTGATACAATTTCTTTTTTTTTGCTACTTCGCGTAATTTTTGGCCAAAATGGGCCGGGCCCGGCCGAGAAAAGTGTCGGCCCGGTTTGTATAATTGTCAAATTACAATCCTTCAATCTCTATTTTAGCTTACGTTCAATATTTAAAATCCTGCAAATACTTTTATAGTACTTCTATTACACATTTAAACAAATTATAAGTTAGCAAAAATATAGTGTCCCGGCCGGGATCGAACCTTGGTCATGTGGGTGACAGACAGTTTGACTAGGTGGTCCGAGTAGACGGGCCGAAGCGGGCCGGGCCGAGAATTTTTTCCCCATGAGAGCAATACCAAAACAGATCTCGTTAGTTTGGTCCCGTCACGAAATCTCATTGAAGCCGTGAAATTACTTTTGAGAATAATGCAATGGGTGCAGGTTTTTAGAGCTATTTAAAGCGGGATAGTGTGGAAAACAGGGAGACGCAGTTATCGAAAGAATATTTGTTATTTTCAATCGATAGCGATCAATATCCGGGGGCGTAGTTGTTTTTGTCGGAATGCCTTGGATCCACGGCTGCCAGGATGACGTCAGTTTCTCCAATCCCACTTTTCATAGCGAACGCGGCTCGGTCTTCATTTTCAAAGCTTTTCCCTTTCAAAACATCGCGGCATGGGATTTTGTTTATTTCCAATGATCGGCGGATTCTCTGAAAATCAATATTCCGCTAAAAATTTTCCAAACTTAAAAACCTCCATATGGGCGTTAAATTCGGGGTGGGACAATGTGTCGTTTCGTTCACACGCAATTGTGCGTTGTCCTGGGTGGTAGAAAATGGCTGGGGCGTAGACTGAAATCGATTGAGTAGGTTGAAAATCGATTATTGATTCACCAGCTTTTCCTGGCTCGTCGTTGAGGAGGAGCATTCGCAGAAGAGGGATTGCCACGGCATCGACTGTGCGAAGAGAACCGGAGGAGGTTACGGCGTAGGTGGTCCAAAAAGCGTCTTTCTATCTTTCTCTCTCTCTCTCTCTCTCTCTCTCTCTCTCTCTCTGTCTCACTTACCACTTCACTCATTTCTTCATGGAACCGATTCTCCAGCACCAACAACCCAGCAGAAGAAATGAAAGCTTGGCTTTTGTCTTTTCCGTTTGTGAATCCTCCCGGTGTCCCTCTGGTGATTCCATAATGAGATGACTTGAATCTGTAATAAACTTCCAATTGTTAAATCTAGAAATAGGGTGTTAAGCGGCGGATGGCTGGCTAAATGGCCGCAAAGCGGGTCTGAAGCGCCGCAAACTGGCTGAAGGGACGCCAAGCGGGTCTGAAGCGGCCGAAGGCTTGCTAAATGGCCGCCAAGCGGGTCTTAAGCAGCCGAAGGCTGGCTATAGGAACGCAAAGCGGGTCTTAAGCGGCCAAAGACTGGCTAAATGGACGCAAAGCCGGATTAAGCGGCCGAAGACTGACTAACTGGCCGCAAAGAGTGTCTGAGCGGCCGAAGGCTGGCTAAATGGGGGCAAATCGGGTCTTAAGCAGCCGATGGCTAGCTGAAGGGACGAAAAGCTGGTCTGAAGCGGCCGAAGGCTGGCTAAACAGCCGCAAAGCGGGTATGAAGTGGCCGAAGACTGACTAACTGGCCGCAAAGCGGGTCTGAAGCGGCCGAAGGCTGGCTAAACAGCCGCAAAGCGGGTATGAAGCGGCCGAAGACTGGCTAAAGAAACGCAAAGCGGGTCCAAAGCAGCAAACTAACTTTGTGTGTGCAAAGGCTTTTGAAAAAATATTTCTCTCTTAAGAAAAAACTCACATTTCCGGAAGCCCAAAACTCGCCATTCCCAAGTTATTGAATTCCTTCTTGACCCAGAAAATGAATGATGATACGCGATCCCACTTTCTCTGAAAATGGCTTCCATTTCTCCATATCCAAAAATTAATCATACCCTTTTAACATGTCCTTTACTTTTCCGTAACCCTCTGAGTCGCTTTCCCAATCCCTCAAATCGTTCATATTCATCTTTTTGAGCATTTTTGTTCAAAAACTTTCGAAGAACATCAGTTATTTCATCGGCTCGATCGATAAGTCTCTAAAATCTAGATTTTCGCTTAAACCTAACTTTACGTACCTTTTTGTTACCGTAACCCGTCCAATCTTTGCAATCAGGCAATAAATCAATAACCAATCGATGAACATAGGCAATCAATGTGTCAATGAGAGTCTCTTTTTCATACAAGCCATTGGTGAAATCCATACTGATTATTGTGTCATGAACCACCTAAAAAGTTGGAAAAAGTTGGTTTAGTTGGAATTTAAAATTATTTTAAAAAAAACCTTAACAATGACTCCAGAAATGATAGAAAGTGTAGGTCCCTTTGGGATTATCAAAAAACGCAAACGCTTTTGTTGGCGGTCTGTTGAAGTAAGGGCCAAAGGAATTCTGATGACAAAGTCTTGAATATCTGAAAAGATTTTCATGAATTTAACAAGTCAAACTTCTAACCTTTGTAGTCGACCTTTGTTCTGAAAACTTTTTCCATTAAATAGCGAGACAGACTGGTGTTCATAACGGTTCTCTCTTAGGGGGAGGATATGCCAAATCTGGAATTTATAAGATTTCAGAAAAGTTTCAACAAAACATACGGGATTTGCACTCCAGTTGGCTGTTCTTTTACTTTCTTTTGATACAGGGGAGACATTGTGAAGGTACTTGGAAGCAATGTGGTTGCGGTGGGAATGTCTCCTTAAATCATGAAATGAGGAGTGTGTGAGTGTGTGCGTGTGTGCGTGTGTGCGTGTGTGCGTGTGTGCGTGTGTGCGTGTGTGCGTGTGTGCGTGTGTGCGTGTGTGCGTGTGCGTGACGAAAAGCATTACTAACTCCTGTAGTAGTCCGTCAGCATGGCATCTTCGTATTCATTCTCTCCAGTATCATAAATCTTTGCCATATTGGAAAACGTTCTTTGATAGTTGGAATTGTAGTACTGCTCTGCAGTGTGATACAATTGCGTGGGGAGATGCCCCTCAGTGTAGTCTCCATCGAGCTGTACATATCCATTTACAGTGTTGAATATGGACCTAAACAATAAAATCGATAAATTCAATCGATTGCTCTGAATTCACCCGTTTAACTTGCATTTACTTGAAAACGCTATTGATTGACCGTTTATACGACAGTTGTACCAATCAATATCGATTGCTACAATTTTAAATTACCCATTGAAATTGGACAGATAATAATTTTATTAAAATAAAAAATGTTTGTATTTAAAGCAGAGAGAAAACATCCACAGACGCGCCACTATTTCAGTTTATGTTATGCAAAGATCTGGCACGAGTATCAATCGATATTGATTGAAATGGCAGATGGCGGGAACTATTCAAAAGTTGTGTTTTTCAACTTTGTTGTTACCGCTCTGATTTGTTATCTTTTTGGTCGTAATTATGTTAGAAAATAAACCAAAATGGTCTCACCGCGAAAGGAGTAGATCACAAAAGGTGCCTATTTTACGTAGAAGTTTTTCTGTATTGCGTACTGAATTTTGAGTTGCGCGGCATGTTTTGAACTATGGTATGCTCACTTTAAAAAAATTATTCGGTTTGTTTTTGTAACTGTTTAATATATTTGCTGTTTTCAATTACGTAAATCACAATAGTAGTTTTTTAAAAGTCACTAAAAATGATATTCGCAAAAGAAATAGTTTTTCAAAAACCTGTCCTGTCATCAAAAATGGAATACGCAATACAGCGAAACTTTGGACCTAAAGGTGGAATTAAGTATTATTTTTTATTTTTTTTGACATAAAACTTTGTTTTAAAAATGTGTTACAGTAGGATGGCAAAATAGGGTTACACAGTATTCTCACGGGCCTAGCCGGGCCGGGCCGGGCTAGTTGGAAAATTTTGGTCGGCCCGTTGGGCCCGTTTTCCTTGGACCACCCAGTCAGATTGCCACCCACACGACCAGGGTTCGATCCCGGTCGGTGACATTCTTTTTTGTACGACTAATATTGACTTATATGTCAGTAACAAACATTATTAAGTAATTTAAAACAGTTTAAAAAATTATTGTACCGATTTATACAAAAATTAAAATTTATATTTTTCGTACCCGGGCCGACCGGGCCGTGCCGTCCCAAAAAATCCCTCGGCCCGGCGGGCCGGCCCGTCATTTGAGAACCCCGGCAGTAGTATCGGAAAATATGACATACAGTAGGTAACAAAATCGATTTTCTCGTTTTCCAGGTTTGCAATTTTCCGAATGCTCAATATCGACAGCATCACTTTCCACGGCGTTTTTCTAGAAAAAAAATTAATAAATTTTGTAAAAACAAAAACCAACGATCTGTTTATTATTCTGCTTCCAGTGATACATGAAACTAATTGTGGAATCCGGAGCGACGGTGTGTGGTTCCGTAATAAGCAAACATAGAAACATAAGAGGTGTCATATCTTGGCCATAGTAGCGCTTTCGGTTCCATCTACAAATAAAAAATAATTAAAATAATTTTTAAAAAAAAAATCACTTGAAATAAAGTGAACATTCCAAATTTTCCGAGACTATAGCGAATCCATTGCGGGTGGTCTGCATGGCGTAGGGGAAGGGAGAATCGGCCTGAATAAAGTATATTTTTCAAGTTTATAATACATTGTTAAATTTGCAATACATATAATAATTTTCACTTTTATAATACATAATTAAAATTACCTGGATTTTCCTTGGCTCCATGTGGGAAATGCGAATTCTGATAGCAATCAGCACACTGAGGAAAATACTGGCCAAGATCAAGGACAAAATCCAAAATCTGAAAAATGGCTAGGGTTTTAAAAGAATTGAATAAGTGAAAATTTAAAATCCAACCGCTTTGTGAGATTTTCTTTTATAACCCTCTTGTTCTCTCTGACCTCTAACCCTCGGTGCTATAGCTGTCGCCAAATTGGAATCATGCCAATAAAATTAGAATGTTCTAGTGATCCTCTGTTTACATTGAAATTTGTAGGCTAATCAGTAGACGACAGAGCATGCTTTGCACATTTCCGCAATTAGCATATGATTTCATTTTGGCGACAGCTATAACCTATCTGGGGGGGGGGGCCCATTGGAATATTTCCAAGACATCATTCTAATTAGAATTTTCAAACAATACCAAAGCACTTATCATTTGCTACCTATCTTAACTGCCTTACCTAACTTAACCACCTTACCTGAAATACCTACCTTAACTACATTAACTACCTTGCAATATACATTACCTAGCTCAGCTAGTTTACCTGTCAAATACACTTAGTTCTAATTTTAAAGTAAAGTAAAGTTTCCCCCGTATCGAGTTTTGTAGTACCTGCGGGAGTTCTAATTGTAAGTACTCTAATTATGAATCTAATAAGAGGATGAAATATTCTAATGGTTGCCCCCCCCCAACTAGGTTAGCACCTAACCCTCTCTACCCAAATACTCTGCGTTTCTAACCCTGTGTATCCCAATCATATGCTTTTTAGCCTAGTCTGTTCAAAATCTCTGCGTATCTCACCCTCTCTACCCAAATTGTCTGTCCAGGTTTGATTTTTGGGGGCATCAAATGCGTAGCCCCCACATTTTGGTAACATAATAGGAAAAAATCAAAATCGCGCTTGGGACATTATACTCGTCGCCCAGCGAGCTTTCCTAGCCGGCAGCGGGAAACAAGCGGCTTTTTGCCTACGTCTCCGCGACTTGCACACTATTTCGCGCGTTAGATGTGCAGGTCGTCGAAACTTTAGGAAAGGTCCGTGGGCGAGGAGTAGAGACAATCGATAACTCCATTTCGAGAGTTTTGAAAGCGATTTAACAAGTGTGAATGAGACTGCTCATATGTGCTGAGCAAGCACATTTCAATTTTGAGCATCCCTTTTCCGGGAAATTAGCATTTGAAGTTGTAATCTAATTAGACAACTGTTAATTAGAAAGTAAGTAGTTCACACTTTCCAACCCATAGGAAAAAGGCGCTTCTGGTTTTTAATAACACTGCGCAAAATTTGCAAGGAAACGATTTACAAAAGAAAAACATAAGAAAGCTAAAAACATACGTAAGGGAGTAACCATCCGCTCTCAGAATTTCATCCCGATGTTCGTCACGTTCGTTTCTTTTATCATCGGCCTTTGACAGGAATTGAATGGGGTAGTAACCTTTATCCAAGGGAGCTAGAAAAGGAGACGGTAATTGGTGGTGAATTAAGAACAGTGAGAAAGTGAGATAGAGGCAAGGCAGAGAGAGAGACAAACGTAGAGAGGAGAGATAGAGACAGATACAGGCAAAGTGAGAGAAAAAGAGGGAGAGGGAGAGAGAGAGATAGACAGAAAGAGGACGGAGGCAGAAAAGTGTAGCTCACCATTACTAGAAGTTCTCCTCGGCGTCTTCGAATTCGATCCAGATCTCACTTTCTTCGTCGGAGATAAATGTTCGAAGGAAGAGACAGAACGACCTCTCCCAGCGGGAAGAACCATCAAACTGAAGAAATGGAAACTGAAATGCTTGCTAAATTTTCCATTCAAATTACAGCATTCTAAGCATTCCAATTTATTTCCTCTTCCGGTTGTAGTTTGGTTAAAACACAAATATGGTGGAAAGGTAATATGCAAATTGGATAGAGTAGTTGCGAGTGTTTTCGTGGTGGGACCCATCGTCAGTTTCGTAGCTTAAAGGATTTCAGTTGAAAGGTCTCGCAACGAAGGGCGTAGGTACGCTTAATAAGGAGGGCGCGGAGGTTATAGCCAAGCGCAGCGTCTGAAAACTTTTTTTTTATTGAAAGCTTTACTTAGCTTTTTTTATCTGAAAGCTGAAAAAAAGCTGAATATTCTGTTGAACGCAGACCCATCGCTTTCGTCAACGAGGGACGAGTATGCTCGTATAATAATAGAAAGTTTGTAATATCCACAGTAATTCAATTTTCTCATTATTACAGTTCAATTTTAGCATTCAAATTTTCATAATGTCCATCTTATGTAAGAACGGTGCCTGTTTAAGCCAAAGTAGTTTTGGCACGAACTATACAATTTGCAATTTCAGCAGCCTCCAACTAACGTTTTCTGTATTCGAATTTTTTCGAACGCCGAATTGTCTCATTGATGTAGAAGCGAACTGCTGTTCTGAAGGTCACAAAAATACCAGTGTTTTAACGTGCACACATGCTTACCTCACGTGTACGCGTGCTTATATCACGTGCACACATTCTTATCTCACGTGTAAACGTGCTTACCTTACGTAGTCACAGATTTCTACAATTTGCAATTTCAGCAGCTTCTAACTATATAAAGCACATTGAGTAGTCTTGTAAGAAACATCGAATTAATACAAATAAATTTGAGCTTCCCAGCACAGCAGATCCCGCATTTTCCCAACAGCTAATGCTGAAATTATTTTGTCAAATGAGCTTCTTTAGCAAAACACATTTTCCTTGAAACGTTTGTTTTTTGCATAAATGTTATTGCCTTAGTGGATTTTCAGAAAAAAAAGCCTAGGCATTCCCCGACGTCTCGTTTCTCTGGTTCTAGTACGCAATTCGGCGTGAAATCGAAAATGTCTTTGCTGTAAGAAAGATCTTTGGCCCAGCTTGCTGGGCGTTGTTTGTTCGCCAAGGCTCCTTATCAAACCTTGTGCTTTTCTCGTTCGCAACACTTTCTTCCTGCGGAAAAGTGGAAAAACCATTTTCCATGGCTGAACTCATCGATTTATCAATGGTTCCTCAAGCTATTCAGCCTGTAATTTTGGAAAAGGTAAGTTTTGTTGATCTTTGTTGCAAAAAATTTAAGTTTGTGTACAAAGACTACGCCACGCTGAACCAATGTAGCCATTTTTCGGATCAAATGTGTTCCAACTGCCCTTCTTCTGTTAAATTAGAACACCCTTCGTTGGAAATGAGATTTGTTGAGGTTTGTATGAAATCCCTCCTGTAAAGAAACAATATTGGCTCTGGGTCATTATTTCGAAATGGATCACACATAAAATATTCACACCCTAAATTCTCACCTTTTCTTCCTAAATTTTCAGTTTGGGAATGTTTTCACTTTTGGAAATTTTCACTTTAGGAGAGTGACTGGTTCTGGAACGGAGGGACGGCCAAGGTTTCTTTAGATACGGTTCCAGAAAATGTAAAATTCGTCTGCACAAACATGTTTATTAGGGTTGGTTTGTTAAAAAAAATTTGTTTTTTTAGGGTTCATGCTAATAAGTATTTAGAGAGAGAGAGAGAGAGAGAGAGAGAGAGAGGTATAATGAACGCGTCATTACCTCACAAGCACACGTTCACACACACACACATGTTCACCGTTTGTTATTTCAGAAGCCTCTAACGAACTCACATTGCGTGGATCTGACCAGAAAACATCAAATGACCACGAATAAATTGGAACTTCGCACCAGAGCAGATCCAGAAATTTTCCAACAGCTAATGCAGGTATTCTTCGCCAAAGTATCTTCAGAAAATGACATTTTTCACCAAACGTTGCATTTTTTGCGTATCTTATTGTCCCAGTACGCAATTCGGCGTTAAATAGAAAATGTTCTTGTTCAATTTTTTCAACTGTTGATGCAGGTATTCTTTCCCAAATCAACTTATGCCAACGGCATTTTCCGTCAAACGTCCGGTTTTTTGCGTATATTTTTTTCCAGTACGTAAATCGGCGTTCAACCGAGAATGTCATTAATCGAAGTTGTTTTCGGCTATCCATCTTAATAATAACCCCCATATTATTTAAATTTCAACCAAATTTTCAGATTGTGAAGCCGAAGTATCTCGTACTTGAAGACCACAAGGACCTTCTAAAACTGCCTGAAGTTCAAAATGTAAATTTATTTATCGATTTTTAGGTTATTTTTTCCCAGATGACCACTGTTCTAATTGAATGCAAAAACGGAGGGCTCGATGAGGAGACTTTTCTAAAACTGAACATACCGTACCTTACAATTTTAGATGACACCGGATTAACAGAAAACTCTATAATTCAATTTTTAAAGGTATAATTTTAAAAAAAAACCAAAGTTAAAAGTTTTTTCAGCAATGGATTCGAAAAGAGCGAATAATAAAAATGGCTTGCATTCGTATCGACATTTTTGACATGGAGCTTCTTCGTCGTGGTTTGGGAGAAAAAAATTATACTGAAATACCGAATCCTCCAAATTTTCTATATATTTGTAGAAACCTGGATCACAGTGATTGTTTGTTATTTAGAAAAGATACAACATGTGCTTATATTACATCACAGTGTCGTTGTGTAAAAAAGGAAAGAAAAATGAAGTAAACATGTAACCTGAGATTTTATTGATTATTAATGGATGGACCACCGAGGCGGAACAGTTGGTTCCACAACGAAAACCCTTTTTCAGTTTAATCGCACGCTTTTGCGCTTTCGTGGCGGGACCCTGCAGGCTTCCGCTGGCGCTTTAATTGGACGACCAGTGGCTCTTTTAGGCGAACAGTTGTTCCGAAGTTTTATGACATTTTCACCTTAAAGGCACCGTCAGGGGCCTTTTCGGATTGGAAATGAATGGTATGCTAATCGAGTCATTTCAATTGAAATCATTTTCCCCAACGCCGCTCCAGCCAACGGCCGTGCGCAAAATGCTTGCCAAGTCTTCATTAGCATACGATTTGGAAAAGGCCTCTTACGAGCCCTTTAAGGAAAAAGCTGCATTATTCATTTTCTAGAAACAATCATCGGAATATTAATGTCCTTAAGCCATAACAAAGCAATTCATACGCAGTATTCGATCGATGGATATGGATTTTTGAAGTTATAAGCGACATCTTTTTCGCTAGGTAGAGAAAATTGTTCTTGGTACGAAAAGATACGTCAAATATTATTATTCAATTTACACGAAAGCATGTTTGTTATTTTCAATCAATATCGATCAATACCCAGGGGCGTTGTTGTTTTTGTCAGAATGTCTTGGATCCACAGCTGCTAGGATGTCGTCTGTAATTGCGGTTCCGCTTTTCATTGAGAAGGAGGCTCGGTCTTCATTTTCGAAACTTTTTCCTTTCAATACATCTCGACATGGGATTTTGTTCATGTCCAAGGTTCTACGGACTTTCTGAAAATTAAAGTTTGGTAAACGGTTGAAAGAGTTCAAACCTCCATGTGGCCATTGAATTCGGGGTGAGACACGGTATCGTTTCGCTCACACGCAATTGTGTTCTGCCCCGGGTGGTAGAAAATTGCTGGAGCGTACACTAAAATTGCATAAACGTGAAATTCATTTATTGATTTACCAGCTTTTGCTGGTTCATCGTTGAGGAGGAGCATTCTGAGGAGAGGGATGACCACGGCATCGACTGTTCGAAGAGAACCGGAGGAGGTCACGGCGTGGGTGGGCTAAAAAGTTGATCTCTCTATCTCTATTTCTCTTTTTTTCTCTCTTTCTCTCTCTCTCTCTCTTTCTTTCTTACTTACCACTTCACTCATTTGTTCATTAAACCGATTCTTCAGCACCAACAACCCAGCAGAAGAAATGAAAGGTTGACTTTTGTCTTTTCCGTTTGTGAAGCGTCCTGGTAACCCTTTGGTGGTTCCATAATGAGATGACTTGAACCTGCAAAAGTGTAAGTTGGTCATTTTTAGAAAAATTTACGTTTCAGGTAGGCCAAAACTCATCATACTTGAGTAATTCAGATAATTTTTAAACCAGAAAATGAAAGACGACACGCGATCCCACTTTTCCTGAAAAGTGAAGATCTATAAGCAAAAACACACCAGACTGCGCTTTAATTTGGGAGTTTTGGAAGGAAGCAAAAAGCAAAAAACTACGTTTCCGTTCTTGAAAACAAAATATTACCCTCGTCACATGTCCTTCGCTCTTCCGAAGCTTTCGAAGCCTGTTCTCCAACCCCTCAAATCTATCATATTCATCTTTTTGAGCATTTTCGTTCAAGAACTTGCGAAGGGCATCAATTATCTCTTCCGCTCGATCGATAAGACTCTGAAATATAGATTTTCACTAGAACGTAACCTTTCGTACCTTTTTGTTACCGTAACCCGTCCATTCTTTGCAATCAGGCAATGAATCAATAACCAATCGATGGACATAGGCAATCAATGTGTACATGAGAGTTTCCTTTTCATACAAGCCATTGGTGAAATCCATACTGATTATTGTGTCGTGAACTACCTACAACTTCGTTTAAAAACAAAATTAAATATAAAATTACATTAACAATGACTCCTGAGATTATAGAAAGTGTAGGTCCCTTTGGGATTATCAAAAACTGCCTTCGTTTTTGCTGGTAGTCTGTTGAAGTACGGGCCAAAGGGATTCTGATGACCAAGTCGGCAATGTCTAAAGCCGTTCATGCAATTTTTAAACATTTTCACAAAAGTCTAACCTTCTTTTGACGTCTTTGCTCTGAACACTTTTTCCATTAAATAGCGAGTTAGGTTGGTAGTGAGGACAATTCGTTCGTCTGGGGAGGTTGTTCCAAATCTGCAATCAAAAAACTTAGCAATAGTTCAAAAAACTTACGGAATTCGAATTCCTGTTGGCAGTTCTTTTATCTTACTTCGGTACAGAGGGGACATTGTAAAGGCACGAGACAAATCTGTAGTTGCAAGGGGAATGCCTCCTTAAAACGAGTATTCATGGAAAGAAGAAAAAAGGAGAGAGAAACAGATAGAGGTGGAGTTACAGCTTTATGTTTGAGCACAAATTCTACTTCAAAATTGACAAATTGGTACCAGGACGAACTCTCATTGATAATGAAGTGGGCATCAAAAAGGTAAAACAAAATATCAGATTTGCAGGCGAGAACGTCATCAATTTTTTGCGGCTTGGTACGCCATTGAATTGTAGTTTTTGAATTTATCTAGTGCATGAAAAAAAAATCAAAAAAATCCATGTTTTATTGCATAGGCAGTGAATATTTGAAATATTGCTTAAAGGGGTCGTTAGTGGCCTTTTTATGCTACAGTATCCCCACGGTAATAAAACCCAACGTGACACTACCTACGATCACGATCGGCTCCGACTATCTCTTGGAGAATTGCTGAAATGATTTGGCCTCGAGGAGCAAACCTCTCGCTGAGAGACGAAAGTAGAACGAGAAACGCCGCTGAGGCAATTTTTCTACAGCATATTCAGCTACCAGCAATGATTTTATCTATTTCTTATGTTTTACGGCAATTATTCAGCGTGTGATCATATAAAGCTAAAAACTATTGAAAAACACTTTTTAAAGCTAATATACCAGCCATGTTTGAAATTCCGCAAAGAAAATATTGGCAAAGTGGTGACAACCATCGGTTGGCTCATAGCAGGTGGGACAAAACATTTCACTTAATCAACAGAATAAACCATCTAACCCTCTTACATTAACTAGAGAAAGGAGATAGAAAGCTAGAGAGAGCCCGACTCACTTTTATATCCGTCCGTCAGCATCGCCTCTTTATATTCGTTCTCTCCACTATCATATACCCTTGCTAATTGGAAAAACATTCTGTTGTAGTCGAAATAGTACATTTTTTGTGCTCGATGATATAATTGGTTTGCGAGACGTCCCTCAGTGTAGTCTCCTTCAACTTGTACATATCCGTTAGCAACATTGAATAACTCTCTTAACGAAGATTTTGCCAATAAAACGTAGTACTCACTGTAGCACACAGTGTCTGTTATCTTTTACTCCGGGGTTGCAATCTTCTAAAGTCTCAATACCCATTTCGAGAAACGTTTTCTGAGAATTCGCTGATTAAACTACAAATAAGTACGCACAATCTGCTCGTTATTTTGCCTCCAGTGGTACATGAAACTAATTGTGGAATCAGGAGCGGCAGTGTGTGGTTCCGTAATCAGGAAACAAAGATACATGAGAGCTGAATAGTCTTGCGGAAAAAAGCGGAACCGACGTAACCTAAAAATAAAAAACTAGGATAATTAATAAAGAAATTTTACTTGAAAAAGACCGAGCATTCCAAATTCTCAGAGACAACAGAGAGTTTTTTACGGGCGGTCTGCTTGGCGTACGGAATATTAGAATTCACCTGAACGTTGTTTTTTTTTTTAATTTTATATTGAATTTACCTCAATTTTTCTTGGCTCCAACTGGGAAATGTGAACTTTGATAGCAATCATCACACAGAGGAAAATAATAGCCAAGATCAAGGAGATGTAAATACATCTAAAAAAAATATTTTGAGACTGATGGTGCTTATGGGCGCCCCAGCCCCCTCCTCCCAAATATTCACAACTTTGAGATGAGCGGTGAAAAGGCACAAACTGCCCCGCCCTTCTTTCGGGGAGAGGGGCGAATCTCTACTAGAGAGACGCAGACAGGTAGAGACAGTAGCCCTTTCCCCCAAAATCTCAGCTGTTATGGATTTTTCAATCCTTTTCAACTAAAACAAAAATTCAACAGTTCGAATTACACCTATTCACAACATTGTTATTTTTAAATTGAAACGGGCGGTACAATATGCTCCTCCCAGCGCTGCAAAAGTCACGCGGGAGCGATGCGCAAATCTCTAGCAAAGAGACGCAGACGGGTAGCTAGTTGGGACTTTTTCTCTCATATACTCAGCTGCTATGGTTTTTAAGCATATTAACTGTTTTTCATCTTAATTTTAATCGTTTTGAAATAAGTACAACTTTGAAATCTGTTTTGTACAAAATATTCATACAAAAAAAGTACGAAAAAGTGTAAAACCTACGTATCGGAAATTCCATCGTCTCTTACAATTGCATCCCCATGTTCATCATGTCCTCCTTGCTCATAATCGGTCCGTGATTTGGAATGAATGGGGTAGTAGCACTTCTCAGCGGAGGCTGAAACGTATAATGAAACTGTTTTACAGTAAAGTCTGGAATTTTGCTTATAAAGACTAGAAATGACAAATATGCCCAATGAGAAGTGTTGGTGGGCGTGAGAGGAAGAGATAGAGAGATACAGAAAAACAGAGGGGGAGACATGGAGACAGAAAAACTCACTATTCTTAGAAGTCCTCTTCGGCGTCTTCTGCTTTGAGCCAGGTTGAAGAATCGCCTCCTTTGAGGCCAAGTGCTTGGAGGGGGAGGAGACAGAACGACCTGTCGGAGTGTAGGAATGCATTAAAATGAGAGGCAGGGGAGACATTGAAATAATTAGCAGCTTTGCTCTAATTTGCATTTCTATGCTAATTTTGGTATAATGAAAATTCAAGACTGCAGTGAATAATGAATGGTAACTTATTGTTAGACCCAACCATACCTTGTCAACGTACCGCAGGGTTATATTTTGCGACATCCCTCTCCATTGTAAAAACGTTCCAAAATTTGCGGTGGGATAGTTCAAAAAAAAATTAGCATTCCACTTTTATGATTTTGATTACTAAATAAGAATAATTTGTTTCGCAAAACAATTTAAAATGGTTGAAAAACGACAATCGTTCAACTTGCATTGCGTTTAAGGCGTCATTTGTGGCAGATCGTTGTACTTTATTTTTGTTTGGATTTTGCCATTTTTGATCAGTTTGTTTCTTTATTTTAGTTAAACTTTCATTGGTGTATGGCGCGTGAGTTTTTCTTAACTTTCTAACTCATATCGCTAGTTTACATGTTAAATTTTAGGCAATTGGCCCGCGAAATGCCCGGCGATGCCAATGGTGAGTTCGGCTTTTTGGTCTTTTTAACGTGATAAATTTAGATTGCAGTGGAGCCGACGCGACTTTTCTGAAGCTGGTCAGCATCGACAACCACGAGTTCATCATCAAGAAGGTTGGCCGATTTCTCCTTTTTCCAGGAAAATAATCGATAGTTTCGTTGTGACCTAGGGTTACGTGAATCCGGGTAGCCCGATTGCGAAAAGTAGTGCCTTTTTGATTGGCCACGGCTGTTCTTTCCAAAGAACCGAAAGATTTCCACCCTGTAAAAAAATCCGGTGGAACGCCGTCGATACATGCACGCGGCGTACATTGGGTCTTGACACAAAAGCCCTGAAAATCTTCGACAGTGCCGGTCAAAGTTCAGCGGGAATTTCAAATGAACCCCCGTCCGCGAGGCTAAACCGGCACCGTCGACAATCTTCATGGGTTTCGTGGCGGGCATAGATGGACGTGAGGTGTTTCCGGTACCTACGTAATTTGGCGGTTGGTTGAAAATTCCAACAAAAATTAAAGGCGGACTTACGTTGCCTCCGAAGCGCCATTTGGGGGACATACGTATCAAGCCCCCCAAACATTCTTTGTCCAGCCATGGTGGCGGGACCCAGCATACTTTGGGCGACGCCGGTCATGGAAGGACCCCCATCACTTTTTGGCGAAAAAATTGGGTTACCCCCCTCACTTTTTGGCCTGGAAACGGAATACCCCCTCACTTCTTGTGAAGAATAAAAGTTACCCGGTAATTTTGTATGAAATACTAGACTAACCCTCCTCACTTTTGAAACCCCGTTCATTTGGTTTCTAAGGCATTGGACCCAGTATAAGCCACGTGCGTGTTTTTCTTCTACAGCACTGCTCACTGTAAAAATTCGGGTCCAGCCTAAATTTACCCTTTTTTGTATTGGTTTTTCGTGAGTGGGCTGGCCCGTTTCCTAAAAAAAAAAATCGGGCCATAGATGAACAAAGCGCCCGCAGATTCGGTAGAGAGGGTCGCGCCGAGCCTAATTTCCTGTTTGGGGGACTAGCGCCACACGTTTCATTCATATTGTGGGGGTCGTTGGGCAAAACGGGCCCCACAGGTAGCTTGTTCATATATGAATCGGGCCCTACCCGGGCCTCAAATTTACCAGCCCTTGTCTACACGGCGGTTTTGCACTCGGTCCTATAGACATAATCGCCGTGTGCTGGTTTTATCTCTCATTTGTGACCCCAAAAACTCATAGTTTTGTTGTGGCCTACGGTATATGTAGCCCCGGGCCGGCCCGAAATGTGCTGCCCGGATAATTGACGCCACTGTTTCATTCCCTTGGTCTGGTTTCTAACATTTCAAGCCAGGTGCTTGTAGCACAGACTAATTAAAAATCGATAGTTTCAAAGGTCATGGTTGGAATTGTCTCGGCAACGTGTCAAATAACTTAAAACGGGTCAAATTGGCTTTTTGCGTTTTCAGGAGCTGGCGACCCAGGCCATCAAGGGCATGTTGGACAAGGAGAACCGCCTTCCGCTGAGGTGAGCTCCCATTTCAAGGACTGTTATTCGGAGTGCTCGGACCCCAATTTAAAGGGCTAATTGAAATTCTTAGGTCGTGGGTTCTGCGCGAGTCCTGCAAGTACCTGACGTGCAAGGCACGCGACGCCGATGAAGCCGCCAAATTCGAAATCGCTCCCGGAGTGGCCATGGAGAATCAGATTCCCAACCCCTGCCACCAGCCGGCTGTCGAAGATCCCATGGATTGAGATATTGATCGGTTTATTATGTACGTTTTGTGAATACTGCCCATCTTGCAAGTAAACAACTGTTGAACTGTTAAATAATTGCGATTTTCGGGGATTCGTAGTTTCCAAATGTACGGCTGGAATGATTTGCGTCCAGAAAAATGTTAAAATGGTGCCAAATTTGACCGGATTTTCCATTTTTAGGGATCCAAACGGAAATTGTATGAATGCCCTAACTCTGCACGATGTTTACGCCGTAATTTTATTGATTCCCGTTGGTTTTCCCTGAGGATGCCCACTTTTGCCCCGTATTGAGTCTATTTTGCCGCAATAATTGTTTCTCCATGTTTTTTGTCAGTTATTGTTTATCATAACTTGCCGCGAAATGTTAGATTTATAAATATCCCGCATTTTAAACTTTCATATTCCGAAACGATCGAAAAATGCGGCTTTCTGTAAGATTTCCATAGGCTTGGTCATTTGATTCTATCACCCTAGCATTCTTACGCTGCTTCTGCTTGCTGTTTACCAGCGTCAGTTGCTAAATTTCGTTGCCATTTATGCTCTTGTCATCCTTTTCTCCAATTTTCTCGTTGTTTTGTTGCTGTTTGAAGGTTGTTAGTAGTTAAATTGATTATAATTAGGGTAATTACGCTGCTGAAATTAGAAGTATTTGTTTTAAACAGTCGTTTCGTAAGAAATTGCTCCGAAATCCGATATGCGCGTTCTTTGGTTTTTATTCCTACCATTTTCAAATTACCGTCCTGTTTCAGAAAATTCGTCCCCAGAAATGTCCGTCGACCCTAAACGTAAGTGCTACATCGTTTCTTGCGTAAATTGTTGTGTTTCTAGTTTTCGGTGGATGCGAAGGGCCGGAGTCGCCGTTTGTGAAGCTGGTCAGTAGCGACGATCACACGTTCTACGTCAAGAGGGTTAGTTTCAGTTTAGCCCTCTTGTTAATTCATTTTCCATTCTTTTTGTTCAAAATCGCTGCCGATTTCAGGATCTGGCGATGATGTCCGGCACCATCAAGTCCATGTTGAACGGGCCTGGCCAGTACGCCGAGGGCGAGACCAATGTCGTCTTTTTCAAGGATATTCCGTTAGTTTCTTCTTATTTAAACCACGTCAGTTAGTTTAAAGGACTGCCTTGTTGTCATTGTTAAAGGACTGCTATATATTGTCAATTTCAGGTCCCACGTCCTGCACAAGATCTGCCAGTACTTCAATTACAAGCAGCGCTACACCAACTCGGCCTCCGAAATCCCGGAATTCGACATAGAGCCCGAAGTGGCCCTGGAACTCCTCATGGCCGCCAACTTCCTCGACTGCTAGGATATCGATCGTCTATACATGATTTGTGAATATTGTGTAAGTTATAAGTGAATTATTGATCTTTTTTATATTTGTATTTCAACTTTAGTTGTGAAAATGGCTGCTATGGCGACAACAGCGCTGCGGCATTTACGGGGATGGCGCTGCTGTGGCCATGTCGCGAGGGAAATGTGTGACTGCTGTGGCCTCCATCAATTACGACTGTGGCGCAGCTGTGGCTAAAACGAAGTGGCCACGGTGGCTTTAGGGGCTAAAAGTGTTCAGCGATTGTGGCAAACTGCGGTTGTAATATTTGGGTAAATTTCGATCTATCTATGGAGATATTGATTGGTTAATATCGCGGCTCGGTATGCCCCTGGCGGGACACGCCTATGAGCGGAAGAGAAAACTATTTTTTCCAGATCTAATGCAAAAATAAACAACTAATGTAAAACGTTTTCCCAACGTGGGGATCGAACTGTAGTAAGTTCGGTTTGCCAGTCCGACCTCTTAGCCACTCGCCCATAGAAATTATACAAAAATTATAGTTTGAATTCTCCTAAATACAGTATGGTTTGCAACAAAAAGAAGTTAAATTAATTACATTGTAAAGAGTTATATTTAAAACAAAATTTTCAAAATACTCGGGCCGGCCTCTTGATCAAATTTTCTCAGCCCAGCCCTCTGATCAGTTTCTAATCCCCCGGACTCGGGGAATTTTCGAACGCACGCTTACGTAACTGGTCCCGACGCGAAACCCCTAACCCTAGGCGGGAAAGTCGAAATTTTCAAACTATTTTTTTGCAACAACTATTGAACAGGAATTAGTGAAAATTTTTATCCATTATGAAAAAAGAAAATACATTTTATAAATAAGATGTGTGTATGCTTGTTTTTTTTTTAAATGATGCCTCATATGTTTAATAATTTACAAGTGTAATTACAATTCCCGTTTGACCGCTTTTGCTGCTAACGTTGCTTGAGTATTCTACGCTAAATGCAAAATCACTCAAAACAACAGTCAAACATTGGCACGCTTTGAAATTACTCAGATTTGCCTGTTCAATGCTACGGGTGCGATGAATAGAGCAGCCTTTCGTCTAGGAACCGCCGATTTTGGTATGGCTACTACTCTTATACAATCCTCTTTCTTATAAACAAAGATCGCATCTTCTTTCAAGTACTTGTTCACATTTGGATCATTCTTGTAATTTTCTTCCCCAAGAATTTCGCGGACCAAATCCAGATTGCCTTGATTTTCATCAGAAGGTTCCTCAAAGATGAGAGTGACCTTGTGGATCTGTCTCTCACCGTTTACCCATTGCTGAAAAAAAAACAATGATTGCAGAAATGGGAAACCACCTTAATAAAGCGGGCAAATCCACTTGGAGTTATGGTCAATTGGCCTTCAAGATACAGTTTAGGAGATTCCAGGCTGAGGAGAATACTATCGTCGACTTCTGCTTGCTGGAGTTGGAGCTGAGGAAGCTGAAATTTTTATTTAAGACTTTGCATCATGAAAACTCGAGCCAGCTACTGTCTTAGGAAAAAGTTGGCTGTCTCAGAATTGGTCTATAACCTTCCTAGGACCAATATACAATATTTTGAAACATTCAGATCGATTTTTCGGCCTGGGTTACGGTAGGGTACTGTATTTTTACAAAACTGGCCGAAACAAATAAATGTGGGGTTATTCTGAAAGATTGTGGCATGGATACTTCAAATATAACACTGAAATAACGAAAATATTAAGTACTTCGGCAACGGAGTCTGAAACCCTCAAAAAATCGCAAAACGGCTTTATAATAGAAAGATGCGCAAAATGTTTCTGCACATTTTTCGAAAATTAAACTCCAAAGAACTCCGTGACCATCCTGACGAAAATCAAATTTTAATCCAAAGTTTTTTACAGTTTTGCCAAGTCAAAGATTTTTTCGCTTTAAATTTGTTTCAAACAAGTTCAAAATACTTTATTTTTATTTGTACTACACTTCATAAGTATTTGCATCCGTTTAATCAAAAAATAATTCCTACACGGGCCTACTTGTCTCCTTAGCTATCCCTAACTGCACTCTGCGAGCGCGAAAAGCGGAAAAACTTCATTTTTCTCTGCGTTTGCGCAATTGCAGCGTTCCATCGCTCGATTATGACACGCCTTCTATGAAATAAAGTCGTTTTTTTTGTTGAAACGATTTCAATTTTCGGGTAGATGTATTATTTTGAAAGTGGCACTACTGACATTTAATTGCCAAATCTGCATAAGCAGGATTTCAAAAGCCCATTAAATATAAAACCGCACTTTGATTTGAGGCACATTTGTGTTAACAACACATCTAACAAAAACTCACTTTTCGAATAGACTCAAGTTCAAAGCACCGCGAAGAAACACCACTATTTGCATAAGCTTTAGTTTTCGTAACCTAAATTTCCAAAAAAGATGAAAATTGAATTTTTGAATACCTTCAGGAAAGTATCGATTAATGGAAGGTCTTCATCCTTTGGCCAATAGCCAAAGGTAAGGAAGTCTGTTGTTACTCCATATTTGGCCAGATCTTCTAAACAGTCATGTCTCTGAAAAACAAACTTTTTTATTTTTTTAAAAATCCGATCTGAATTATAATAAAAAGCAACAGAAAACGTTCACGCGAAACGGAAAAAAATTGTAACGCCTACACTGTCCTGCGTTTACGCGGCTCATCTGAAAAAAAGTACCCGCGATCAAAACCCGTACCATATCGGCATGACACTCAAAATTTTTAAAAAAAAATCCATAATTTTTTGTTTACAAAACTCACGTGAATAAATAATTTTGAACAATGAAGTTTAAAGAAAATTTCTTTTTCTGTCTCCGAATTTATAAATACTCCAAAATATTTCTTGCCGTATCTTTGCTGGTACCGCGCCTTTTTCTAAAAGACATTAATTTTTTAAATTATAATTTTTAACCCCGGCAAGAAGAACTGTCCCAACATTAATGTAGCCATGGACCTAAAAATTCATATTTTTTATCCGCATACATTATTACAGTATTAGTTATGTATATTTCCTCCACTTTTAAGATTAATTTAAGTTTTGTTGGGAGAAAGGCACACATTTCGGAGGAAAATGAACTGCAGGCGTTGAAAGTGGCGAAATCGGCGTAGAGCATCTCAAAATAACAAAATTAAATGTAAAAATTGAATTTTACCTTTTCCAAGACTAATGATTGGAGATTTTGAAGCAATGAATCCATTGGGAAAGTAGGAATCGAAGGCTCTGTCGGTTGCCGTTCGAAAAAAAAATTGGTAAAACACGAAACCATCTAAATCCAAGTACTGATTCAGTTATAAAACAAGGAATGAAGTATAACTAATCTGTTGCGAAAAAAAAGAAAAAAAAAGGTTTGAACAGCCCTTTCTGACCCTTTTTCTCTCTCTCTCTCTCTCTCTCTCTCTCTCACACACACACACACACACACACGCACACACACACGCACACATACACACACATTAAATTATGTTAACATGAATGAAAAGAGGACAAAATATATATCACGTGACAAAAGGATCGCACCAATATTGACAGAGATGCTTGGTCAATCGAGTAAGTGATAAGCCATGACGTCACCTCACAACGTGGCCGGAAACACGTTTCATATTCCACGTAAAGGAGGCTTTATGTTCATAAACCATGAGAAAACATTTAAAATTTTATTATTTTTCTTTCAAATCTTCTGTGTTCATAGCGTATGTATCTTTTTCCAAGTGTTTCACTACACACGTACTTCAAAAGATTTAAAAATCAGTTTAATAAAGCCAAAGCCTCAAATATTAGGAAAATATTGATTTTGTCTATTTCAAAATTTTGATTTTTCGTTTCAAAGATCGGAAAATTTCTAAAAAATACTGATAAACTAGAACACTTAAAATTTTACGCAAAGTTTTCGTTTTCCGTTTGGAAGACTGATTTTTCACTTCATTTTTTTGATCATTTATTCTGATAGTAAAAGTTTAAAAAAGCTGAAAAACAAAAATTTTTTTTTAAAAAAACGCAGTTTTTTCTTTCTCCTTTTTGAAGAATGATTGTTCACTTCATTTTTTCTGAAAAAAAAAGTATATTTTTTGTTATTTTTATTTACAATTTTCAAAAAAACCAAAAAAGGCAAAATGGACAAACAGAGGGAGCCGCTTTTTTCGCAATGCTTTCTTATCAGCCGCTCTATTTCCAAACAGCTGTCTTTCACTTCTGCATTCGGCTTTCCTTAAATTGTGTTTTTCTTATATTTTCTTATAGTAAGTCTGTAATCCAATTTAAGTTAATTGTCAAATTTAGAAATGTTCGCTTGCTTCGGAGTGAATCGCATTTCAAACCCGAAACTACAAACTACAGTTCAAAGATCAATTTATCCAGACAATTTCCCACTGGAAGCAATTCACAGCAACCTACAGTCTCACATTTTGGAAAAGGTGAAAATTTCACTGAAAATTTCAACTTGAAACATTTTTTTCAGATGTTGTACCCAGATTTCGCCACTTTCAACGCTTGCAGCTCGTTTTCTTCCAAAATGACGGAACAATTGCCTCAGGGCGTTAAGCTAATTTTGGAAGCACGGAACATAGTCATAAGTGATACGGTAGTTTTCTTAAAAGTATTTTTTAACACTATTTTTAGCAAGGAAAAATTGCATTTGGGACGATGGTGGATACAATTGTAATTGGAAAAGTAAGTTAATTGTGTAAAATTTGTAAATTATTTTTTTAGGAAGTGTTTCAGCATTATGAAAAATGCGACAAGGAGCAAAGAAAAGTGAATTTTGGAAAGTATAACAAATTAAAATTTCGACTACACTGTTCATTTTTGACGGTTTATGTAAGTTTTTAGAACACAGAATGTCATAATTTCGATTTTTAGAGATATGGATGTTTGGATGTTATGGATCTTTTTGCAATCACAACGAATTCACTTCAACTGGTGTATCTGAGGGAAAATGTTGATTTCATTGATGCGTTGCTTAAGGTAACTAAGAATCCTTAAACTAAGATAGCTCAGTGATTTTAGATGACAAAGGCGAAGGTTTACAGAGGTTCAGCTTCATCTACGGAATGTTTGGAGTTAGAGACAATTAGAAAGGTATATTGACAAAATGAATTGATTTCGCGCACTCTTTCACTCACTCACTCACTCACTCACTCACTCACTCCCTCACTCACTCTTTCACTCACTCACACACTCACACACTCACACACTCACACACTCACACACTCACACACAAATTTAGGTCTCCGATCTCCACATTGATTTTGCAAACTACGTCGACAACAAAATTCTTCTTGGCCTTGAAGCTCCAATAATGTCAATTTCTGGAAGAAGTAATATCACTCCAGACGGCCTTGCTGATTTTCTAAAGGTTCAATTTCAAACTGCCCTACACAGTGTAACTTATTTGTAGCAATGGAAAAGTGGTCATCGGCAAATTCAACACATACATTTAAATATATTTGAGAGTGGTCCTTTAAGTATTGACGTTGTTCGTCACATTCTTGGAGAAGATGGCTATACAAATGATCAACAGTACCCCAATCAAATCATTTACCTATGCAGGACCACGGACCACAAGGATTGCATCAAAGTCGGAATACATTCGGGATGGAATCGATGGATTTCTATTTCTAAGGTTGAATGTCCTAATAAAAATTGTGTTTAAAACAATAAACCTATCAACAAAAACTGTGTGTGAGTGAGTGTGTGAGTGTGTGAGTGTGTGAGACTTTTTGAGAGTGTTTATTGGAATTTCGAATCAACAACACATTTTCCAATAAACAACTTATTTCAGAATAGACTGAATAACTCGACGAAACTTTGATTTTCTTTTCTGTTTCTTCTTTTCCATTCTTTCCAGTTCTTTCTGTCTGAATTCATAACGTAGATCTAGGGCAAACCTTATCATTTGCCATTCAAAATATCGCGTTTCCTCTCCAACTTTGATGACACTTAAATCATCATACTGTGTTACCTAATTGTGAAACTTCCATTTTAAAACATATGAATGACAAACTTGTTTAATTGCCGCGGTTTCTCTTCTTGGAAGGGTTTCTAATATATGTAGATCTGTGGTTACGATTTGATGACGTTGGATTTCAAAAAAGGCGGGTACCTGAAATGTTTGTTTCTCTGTTTTTATCTCTCTCTGCCTCGTTGTCTCTTTGTCTCTCTCTCTCCCCACCAATATAACCAAATTTCCACAGCTGAAGGTAACAGAAGAAGGAAACTTCTCAATCGGAATCCTCGAGATATACCTCCTCTTCCCGAAAACTCCATATTCACCTGATCCGAGATAGACATCTCGACCTTTCTAAAAAAAAGTTTTATAATTATGAAGATTTTTTTAAACCCACACTAGAAAAAGTGATTATATCCGCGTGAACGACGATATCCTTTGATCTGAAGAGTTCGTCACAAATCGAGGCAGTTTCCAAACTGATTTGGTTGAAGATGGCGATTTCGGGAATTTCCATCTAAAAATTCAACGAATAAACTTGAAATTTTAAGACAACATACCTTTTCTACTATGAGAAGTTGGATATGACGGGGAATGTTGAGAGACACTAAAAAAAATTTTTGATCCATAAAATCTTCAGCTTAAAAACTTACTGGGTTCATCATTTGCTTTGGTCAATTTCTTTCCCATCCAACTGAGAAAACGAGAGGTCATGCTGTTAGGGTGATAAGTAATCGGATTTATTTTTGAAAGTGGCGCAAAAAGCGATATTTGAAAAACATGAAGCCAACACAAAAAGCGAACGCCATACAGAAAATCAATTGTGGCAGGTTTTAAAAAACCGCTTTAAAAAAGCTTAAAAACGAAAAAAAAAGTTTTTTTTACTTATTTTACTAATCTACATACAGTACACCGGTGTGCTCTACTTTTACTACTGTACGCTGTTTAGCTGGCTCAAACTTTCCAAAATTATTTATGGGGATTTCAAACTTTTTTTTTGTAAATTTTTAGTTAGGCGTTTGTTAAAGGGACCATCAGGGTCCTTTTTCTGTCGTCGGTTTTAAAGAAAGGTGCCTGATGGTCCCTTTAAATTTTCCATTTCTATTTTTCTTCATTTTTATAATCCACCCTCCACTAAAGTACCCTGCTAAACACTTGCTAAACACAAACAAAAACACAATGCTTGAATCAATCGTTTCAGCGTATATTTAAAACATGGCTTTAATTTGATTATTTTTATTTAGATTTCATAATTTTTGACAAAAGAAGTAAATTTAACTTTATACAACACACTACAACATGTTTTTTTGTGATTTGTAGACGGTTTTTTTTAAAATTCATAAATACGTAAATACGCTCTAGCTCTAATCTCGCTTTCCGTTGCCAAGGCGACAAGCTTTCACCCCACATTCACTTTTTGTGATTTTTATTCTATATTTGCAGCGACATCGTCAGCAAAACTTCTCGAATGGAACAAACAATGGAACCATGTTAGTTTGAATTATTTTTTATTTGTTAAATCAAAGATTTTCATAAAATGAAAAAAATACCAATTTTTAGTTTCCTTCTCGGCTGTTCCTCCTCACCTTAAATTGTTGATTTCTGAAAAGGTTGGTTGAATTTTTGTGCAAAATATATTATTTTTTTTTCAGATGAATTTGAAAGAATTGTCCATTTTCAATTTATGTAGCAGTGAATCTCTCAAAATTTGCGACGAGCATTTGGAAACTCGAAAGAGGCGTGCCCACATTGAAGAACTCGTTCTTTACGACAAAGTAAAAACTATAAAAATATTTCTATTATTAATTATTTTTTAGAAAGTCTCCGTTAATTGTTACGACGGAGACACATTGCGATTTTTAACTCGGGATTGGGGCGAAATTACGGAGCTTTTGAATCGTCGCTGGGGAAATTTCGTTGCCTCGACATTGAGCAAAATTCCAGATTTCGTGACATTATCCTGCGACAGACTTCAAGTTTCTGTAAGAAAAATTCAAATTTTATTTGTATTCATTTTTAATTTTAGGTTGCTGATGACTTATCGTTAGGTTTCATCCGACACTTCGACATACAAGCCAAGCAATTCGAATATTTCTGCGACATGAGACCGGAATATCTTGAAGAATTGCTCCAGGTTATTCATTTTAAATTTTTAATAAAATAAAATTTAGATTGTGAAGCCGGAAAAGGTCGTTCCAAGGGTGGAAGAGGCGATAAACTGGACGAATAGTAGAAAAGAGTATGATCTGAAAATGTTGTGCATGCGAAATATGGCACAACAATACAACAAGCCAACAACACAACAAGCAGAGATTGGAAACAAACAGGAATAAAACAGCACGGAAATTCTTGTGATCTCAATTATCAGTGTAACCATTTATTGTAATTATGTAAAAAAAAACTGTCTCGTGTGAATTGTGGTATTAATAAACTTGTCTCGTTACTTCGATTTGTACAACAAAATTTTTTTAGAAAATGCAAAGAGTTTTGCAATATTAAGGCAATTGCAAGCCGGAAATTGCAGTTTTCAAAATATCTGGATCAATGTTTTTAACAGTTTTTGAACCAGAAAAACCTTTAACAACGCATCAAAAAATTGGAATTGGTTTAAAAAAAAATGGGATTTTCCAGATGTTGTATTTGATATTTTTTGCAATCATATTTCGGATAACTTTTTCTAACCCGAAAAAATGGTTTTGAATTTTGTAACATTTTTCTCAGCATCTAATGTACAACAATAGCTTTTTTTTTTAAGATTTTCTTAGGAAAACGAATGTTTAAATTTAAACGAGATAATACGTTTGTAGTAACGTTTTTTACTTATTTTTTTGTAAATTTTTATTCAAATTTAAATTTTTTTAAATTTCATTTACAAGAAAACGAAATATCCTGTTTTGAATGGCCCCTGTGTTGATGGGCGAAACGTGTGTGGGCCGAGTTCAGTGTTAAACACCGGACAGACAATTCCTAAAATCAGTCCTGTTTAAAGTTTATTCAAAAATGGCTTCATTTGCTTTTTTGTTAAAATTAATGCGTTAAAATTAAAATTTATTTTGTTAAAAGTTTCGTTAAAATTTTTTTGTAAAATTTTTTTTGTTAAAATTAATGTAAATGCGCTCTAACGCTAATTTCGCTTTCCATTGCAAAACGGGTGCGGCTCGCTTTGTCCAAACATTCGCTTTTTGTTGTTTTTGGTCTATTTTTTAACGACTTCGTTAGCAGAACTTCTCTAACAGGAGAAATAATAAAACCATGTTAGTTTGAAAAAAATTGTTATATCAAAGTCTTTATAAAAAATAACCAGTTTTTAGTTGCCTTGTCGGCTGTTCCTCTTCACATTCAACTGCTGATTTCTGAAAAGGTTCTTCATCCAAAACTCAATTAATATTATTTTTAGATGAATTTGAAAGAATTGTCCACTTTCAATTTATGCAGCAGAGAATCTCTCAAAATTTGCCACGGACACTTGAAAACTAGAAAAACACGTGTTCACATAGAAGAACTTCTTCTTTATGACAAAGTATAAACTATAAACATAAAAAAAATAATTATCTATGTTTCAGAAGGCTTTAGTGTTTTATTACGAAGATGTTCTTGAAAGGCAACTAGATTTCGAAAATCGGAATTGGGGCGAAATAACGAACCTTTTGAGTCGGCGTTAGGAAAATCCCTACGCCTCAAATCTCTACAAAGTACCGTTTTTTGTGAGGTTATCCTGCGACAGACTGCAAGTTTTTGTATTAATTATTGTTTACATTTTTTTAAAACTTAAATTTAGGGTGGTAATGACCGGCGTCTGTGGAAGAATTGCTACGGGTTTTTTTCAATTCAACTATTTCTAAGTACATTTTTAGATTGTAAAACCAGAAAAGCTGGTTGTAAGGGAAGAAGAATTGGTAGAATGGAGGCCCTTCACAAAATATTCAATTTATCTTTATAGAAAATTCAAGTTTAAATTTTATATGGAAGGGATACTCAGGGAAGGCATGGCTGCTCAAAAAGCCCTTGGAAGAGAAGAAGAAATAAAGGAGGAGGATAGATGTTGTAAATATTATTATCAGTGTCGGTATTTCCCCGATTGTATTGAGAACATAACTTTTGATTAATAAATTAACTTTGTATCTTCATGTTTTTGGAAAAAAGAATCCAGTTTTCATGTATTTTTCTCAGATTTCTATAATTTCAAATGAAAAACGCAACGTTTTCCCTTGTTTTTGATATTTGGGCTCAGTTTAACAGAAATGAACCCCCCTTAGATTTTTATACTAACAAAAACTCATAAATAACATTAAATTTATAAAAGCGACATTCGAAATAATGCAAACAAGTAAACGCGCTCTAGCGCAATTTATCCGCCTAAACGATAAACGTGCTCTATTGCTAACTCGGAATCGCCTGCGATTCCACGACAAAGGATCCGCCCGCCCCCTTGCGACAAAGGATCCGCAATACCACGACAAAAGATCCGCGACAAAGGATCCGACCCCGACAATGGATCCGCGCCAAGGGGACAAAGGATCCACCTTGTTAAAGTTGCGAACCAAATTTACTGCCAAAAGAACATTATCCTATTTCCACTAAATGTAGTTTTTTAATTGCACCTGTGCCGCACATTTTGACTTTTTTTTAAATTAAAAAAATATTGTTTGTTTTTTTTTATAAGCCGGCTTAGAATCTAAATCTAAGTTTTTTAGGCGATACCTAATATGGAAAGCGCGGGTTCCAATTTCAGACGATGCACCGTTTTTGCGCTTACACCGCAAACGTGCTAGTGGCGGTAACTGGCGCAATGAAACTCCACCGACCGCTCTCCCCGTTGCGGGTTTGTTTTTTTGTTGTTTTTGTTTTTGTTTTCGTAATGTCTTTTGTTATTTGTTTGTTTTTCAACTCCCTTTTTAAAGGTAAATTATTTACATTTTATAAATGTGAATAATATAACTTTATCTTTTGAATTTAGGAAACATGTGAATGCACTGTTTTTAATTAAATTAATTATTTTTCTTTCCAGCAGAATCTTTCATCGACATAAGCAGACTACAGGATACCACATGGATCTCACACGGAGAGTTTTTTCAAGTATTTTTGTTCGAATTTTCTTTCTGGTTTAATTCTTATGAACGCTTTTAGGGCGATTTTTTCTCGAAGCGACCATTCTGTCGATCCCCATACTACATTAACGACTCATCAGTTTTTTTAAAAAGGTGCGTTATTTGAAACCAACAAGTTTAATGCCCGGGTAAAATGTTGAAAATGGGAATATCACACAAAACGACGGATTTCATCGAGGAAATTTAAAATAGTAGCAGTGAGGGGAGATCGGGGAGCCATGTTTCTTCGCATGGCGCTGAAAGCAGCCATGCTTCTGTGAATATTCGTCTGTCGCTGCACTTCGTGGGGTCTGCGGTAGCGCGGAGGGAGTGTTCCTTGCTGGAGGGCGGTAGCCTCGCTTTTGTTCTTTGTGAATCCGCGTGCGAAGTAGGTCAGCATGTCGCTGAGACGGAGGCTTCTATCTAAAATGAAACTTGCAAAAATAATTGAAACATTCCAACCGTTTCGAAACTGAGAAGAAATGGCATTATGCGATCCTTCCACAATGTTCGTAGACCGAGGACCGTAGTTTTCATAATGATGCCACAGAGCGTAAAACTTCCCGCGGGGTCCCAACCAGTTTCTTTCCATATAGTCATGGAACGCCGCCAGTTGCTGCTCCTCGATAGGGCTCACCAAAGGAACACTGCAATTTAGTTGTAAACAAAGTTAAAAAATATTTGGCTAACCGTGGGTATGCGAGGGCGCCGCTATGTGGGATTAAATCAATTGGAAGAAAAGGAAGAGCCCGAAGGCGATCAAAGTAGCGAGAAGCGTAGACATTTCCGGTCATATGGCCGAGTCCGAGATTACGTTGTTTTCGAAGAAGACACTGGGTGTAGTGGAACCAGCAACTGAAAACTGCTCATCATTTAGCACGGCTGGGCTGGGCCGTCCCAAAAAATCCCTTGACCCGACATTCAAGAACCCCGGGGATAAAAAACTCACCCACGAACCATAATTCCAAGGCATTTCGCTGCAGATGTCATCGCTGGAAGCTCGTAGTCAGAGATGAAGTACAAAGTACGCAACACTGCGAGAAGACCCATCAATTGCAGCTCATCCGCGAGCCATCTTAAAAATATCCATTTGGCGTTTTTGGCCGACGAACCTGAACACCCTGTCGTAGTCCTGTTCTGTAGTTCCTTTCATAAAAGCGGCGAGAATCAGAAACGCTTGACGTCCTTCGGTTTCTACGAAAACGGAGTAAATCTGAGAGTTGGGTCCGGCGTACTCCAAAGGGGCTTGTTTAAAACGGCCATCAGTCTAAAAAAATCAATTGTACACCAAATTGCAGAAACCATTTACCAGAATAGCGACAGGATGGCAGTGAAGGAACACGGAGGAGATCATCTGACGGCTTCCAATAAGAAGAAAATCGGGGGTATCAACCAAAAGAAAATTCTCTCTGTCAGCAACACAGGAAAGAAGATTGGGGTCCTAAAAAAAGACGTTCACCCGGTAGGTTGGTTGAAAAAAGTTTCGTTTTTCAAAACTCTGAAAGAATCTCATTTGTGCATAAGCGAAAAACTTACGATTTGTCCTGGAATTGGTATTGGCGGCGCGTTGACTACTGTCCTTTTGTTCCTCTGTACTTGTCTGGCGAGATTCGTTTTGCCGTGTCCGCTTCCAACTGCCATCTGACTGACCATTTCGGTTCGTTCAGCAGGTCCAAAGTGAGCTAAAAAAAATCAAATTAAATTACAAAAAATAAAATTATCTACCGTATTCGGGGTTATCCAAGGTATCCAGAAGCTCCTCTTCCACTTGCTTAGGAGTTCTATTGTCGTACGATGTGCGGAGAGATTGGCATACACGTAACTGTTCACGTTTCATCATAGCTGTCGGAGCAGAAAGCGGCTGGCAGAAGTGCGGAATAACAGGATTCTCCGGATCCTCCTTGAACATGTCGTTCTCCAGCCGCGTAGAGGGGACTGGGCCAAGGGGAGGAGCAATGGGAGGATGTGTTCCAGCCTTCTTCTTCAACGACGAGCAACCGCGGCAAAGATATACAAAAATCCCATCGGAATTTGTCCTCTTGTGGGAGAATTCGTAGCATTTAGTTGGATCAGCTCTCAGGAAATGAACGGCTACAGGTTGAACCCGCATCTGCGAGGGTTTCCAAAGAACTCGCGTCGGTACGTAGGCCATTCCGTAGGTCGAAGAGTCGAATTGAAAGACAAATCCAATTTAGGATAACTTTTTCGGACCTTACGTAAGCCGTATGCCTCAGGCATTTCGCGTCGAAACCTTTATTGTACTCATTCCAAAGCGAAAATTAATTATAGACCTTTAAAATACACTTACTTTGTGTTTCCTTCATAAGAGGACATGAGGTGCTTGTGATACCTACGTAATTCGGATTTTGGTTGAAAATGACAGCAAAAATATAAGGGGGCTTGCGTTTCCGCAGAGGTACCATTTGGAGGGGGGCTTACACATCGAGTACCCTAATGGTCCAGCCATGGTTCCCTTTCCACTGATGGCAAACACTTTTTTTTATTCTGTTATGCATATTTTGCCATGTTTTTTTAAACTTCCATCAGAAGGTGGTTGTGCGTCGGTTTGTCGTTTTGTGCAGTATATATACCATATCTGTAAAGGTTGTTTGCTTATGATGTATTCGACTTTCAATAAAGTTATAAACACAGGATTGTTCTTTTCTTCATGAAACACAAAAGGAATACATAATAAGCAAGAAAGTAGTTCAAATAAAAATGTTTAAATGAAGAAAAAAGAAAAGTTGACTGTAAAATTACAAAGCTGGAAAAGTTAACAAAGACTTGCTTAAAATTCGCATTTTGCATCGCGCAGCTGATTTGAACTTTTTTTTCTTGGTTGCGGATCCTTTGTCGCGTTGGCGCGGATCCCTTGTCGTAGTTGGATCCTTTGTCGGGTTGCGGCGGATCCTTTGTCACCCTGCGGATCCTTTGTCCGTAAACCCTCGCCTGCTTTGACTTATGATTATATATCTCGCGTTATTTTTTGAAAGAAAATGAAAAATTAAAGAACCAGCCATTACATGTGATATTTAAATGAGAAAAATCTAACTAGTTATTCAAATTTCTAACCTAAAATATTACAGCCAACACACTATGGAACTTAAGGGGAAAATAAAATTTACGAAGACAATGAAATTCTTCTTTATAACAATTTTATTTTAGTCGCTTTAATGGCGATTCCTCTTCACATCCAACTGCTGATTTCTGAAAAGGTGAGTCTTTTGATATTTTTATTAAAAAAATTTCAGTTGAATTTGAATCAATTGTCTATTTTTTAACTTATGCAGCAGTGAATCTCTCAATATTTGCAACGACCACCTGAAAACTCGAAAGACACGGGTTCACATTGAACAACTTCTTCTTCCCGGCAAAGTACAAACTACAAATTTGCATCAAAACCAATCTTTTTCAGAAAGTTTTCGTTGATTATTATGACGTTGTTGGTGAAGGCCGAACGGATATTTCAATTCGAAATTGGGGCGAAATTACGGACCTTTTGAATCGACGTTGGGGAAATCCCTACGCCTCATTGTTGTACAAGTTTCCATCTTTTGTGACCTTATCTTATGATAGACTTGAAGTTTTTGTGAGAATTTATTTTTTTTTATTAAATTTTAATTTAATTTAGGGCGCCCGAGGCCTAGATTTTATCCGCCGGTATGACGTAAAAGCCAAGAAACTCGACTATTACTGCGATATGAAACCGGCATCTGTTGTAGAATTAATACGGGTTTTCAGCTTTTTGTTTTTTCAAATATATACATTTTAGATTGTAAATCCTGAAAAAGTTGTTGTGAGGGGTGTAAGGGACACAGAAGTTACTCGGAACGAAAAAGTAGACATTGTGCGTGTTTGTCGACAACTCGGATTGATGGATCATAAAAAAAGGACAATCCAAGAAGGTATGGAAGCTCGCAAAGCTCTGGAAATTGAAGAAGATGAGATCGCAGAGGAGGAAAAATGCTGTAGTACTTATTACATTTGTCACAATTATGCATCTTGTTTGTGGACATGGCGTTTGGATTAAGGAAAACTTTGTTTCTTAATTTTCAAATAAAGAATTGCGATTTCCGTTTATTATTCACCGGGAAACAGAATTTTAGTTTCAAAACGCATCGCTGAAAGAGGATTTTTGCATTGCCGCCGTGGTTGGACGGTGCGTATATAAACTGGGGGCGCAGACTTTGCTAAACAACGGACAGATTTTTTTTTACATAAATGACAAATTGAAAATACAGTTTCCGTTGGACTTTTCGGAGGAGATGCAAGTGAAATTATTTTTTCATAGCATGGATTCAAGTAAGAGACAGATACAGAAAGCGATGGAGGAAGGGAGAGAGAAAGACAAAGAAAGAGATCTACAGAGAGACAAAAAGACATAGAAATACAGAGAGACGGATACATGGAGAGAGAGAGAGAGAGAGAGAGAGAGAGAGACAAAGAAACAGAGAGATAGAGATAGATACTGAGATACAGAGAGAGAGATACAGAGAGACAGAGAGAAAGAGAGATAGAACAACAGAGAGAAAGAGAGAGAGAGAGAGAGAGAGAGAGAGAGAGAGAGAGAGAGGCAGAGAGACATGAAGACAAAGTGAGACACACAGAGATACAGAGAGACTGGGAGAGAGAGACAGATAGAGGGACAGAGATACAGAGAGAAACAGATAAACAGAGATAGACAGAGAGACAGATGGACAGAAACAGAAGAATAGAGATAGAGAGATATGATAAAAAGAAAGGGGAAGAGATATAGAAAAACAAAGAAACAGAGAGACAGAGAGGGATACTGAGACGCAGAGAGAGATACAGAGAGACAGAGATAGAGATAGAACAGCAGAGAGACAGAGTGAGGCTTAGATACATGGAGACAGAGTGAGACACGCAGAGATACAGAGAGGCAGAGAGACAATCTGTCTGTCATGTGCACCAACGACAACATCAACGTCGCCTTCTTGAAGACCTTCGACAGCAGGCCCTAATTTATTGCCTCCCTCACCTCTCTCTCGTCCTTCCTCCTCTCTCTCAACCTATTATGGAACCTATTTATTCCTCTAACGTAACAATTCAAAACAAGGCAGTGAAAGTGGGAGGCAGCAACAGAAAAAATACAACAAAACCAGTATTGATTGCGATCTGAATGGGAAAATATGTACAATTAACGATCACTCGATGATTGATCGTAAGCAAGGCGTGTCATCATCCCAGGCCCCTGCTCACGCACGCGGCACAGTACTCCAGAAGGGCGTTGCGGCTGGCAGATGCAGACTTCGACTTCTCACAGAACTGAAAAACGCAGATTTGCAGGTAACATGTCGTATATGACTACCTGAGGCAGCAGGTGGTCAATAATGGCGGTGTTGGAATTCCACAGCGAAGCGTTGCAAATGAAGGCGCAGGAGAGCGCGTGGGTGGTCATTTCGAGAGCCTAAAACCAGGTTTTGTGAGAATATTCGGACTCTTAAGTGAGAGGGGCCGCTGTGGGCACATTGCTTTTTAAAAGTTTTATTATAGCGGGCGCTTCCTATCGGGAGGGCGCCACGGGATTTCCCCACAATTGTTCCAAGAGGACCGGAATTGCCCCAAAAGTTGCACTGGCATTGTGCCAATGCGAATCTAATGTTTTGATTACGGTATCTTAGATCACGCGCTCGGGGCTCTTTTTCCGGGGTATTTAATTGTTTTTATTTGTTTATTTTACTTAATATGTTGTGATTTGACGTTAATATGCATAGAATTATTTTATAACTGAGTAATATTAGCAGTAAATTATATTACTGGCTTAAACAGAGGGTGTTATATTATTTGACATTTTGCCAAAAACTGTATTCGCGCTCTATCTGACACCAAACGGAAGTGCCAGAATCTGGGTCCCCGGAGTACCGTGGCCGCGACGCTGTGGCGCGTCAACGGTCATACTGACGCAATTTCGAGCCCTGCTAACTCCCGGCTGAGTTTTTAATCGAAAGTTTTCACAATAATTAGAAAACGAGGAGAAACATTGAAACCACTTCTCCAAGGTAACTTAATCTCTAATGTTTTAAAAACTCCCAATTCCATAATTTTGTCTCATTAAACAAGATGAAAAACAATCTTCCAATTTGTTCGCAGACTCGAAGATTTTGATAAACTAAGTTGAATGTATTAGACCATAAATGTTTTTAATTAGTGTTCAGTGTTTTCGGGAACATATTGAAACAAAATGACAAATAGATTTTAGAAAATCTGGTCCCGCCCCAAAATGGAGGCGCCTGTGCAACTAATACCAAACTTTTAGCGCATACCTTCAGGGTAGGGGCATACATGAAAGTTTTTTTTTAAATGTTTTTTTCTATGGTGCAGGTAATTTACGTCGATTGGATTATTCTACTTTCCATAGGTGCAGATACATACCCGGCCTTGGAAATGAATGAAAAAAAATCAGATGGGAAATGACACAAAAATTAATCAGGTGGAAAATTTTCTATTTTTAAATAGTAAATATTTTACAATTTTACAGTTTTTGCATGATTTATAAAGAAAAAAATGTTTTGGAGAAGAGAATGGAAAAATGTCGTAAAATCAGTAGGGTCGTGATTGCGTATTTGAATTTTTTTACAGTATACGTCCTCTTTATAATCCTTTTGAAGTGAAAACCCCTGATTATCTTTTGAAACTGCAATTTAGGTGCATCATTTTTTTCACTAATTCGACCCGAAATAACCGTCCTGTAAGTAGAGGACACTTTTAAATCAGGGAGCAGCCATATTTGGAAGGGTTTTATGGGAAAAACATGTTTTACTTGGAAATGTTGGCGTTTCTCGGTAATGACACGCAGCACCTGATTTAAAATACATCCATGTTTCCAGGGATACCTTGAAAAAAATTAATAAAAATAAGAAAAAAATTTAGCATGCCCGGAACATAAAATAAATCAGGGTTTAAAATTCATATATTAAGTAAAATTTGAATTTCCCGCCATTTAGGAAAATCGCTGCGAGACCAATTGCGAACAGACCGTCAAAATAGAGAGAACGGACTGATTTAAACGAATTTAACGTTTAAATGAGTCCGTTCGTTTTACATTCCGTTTTCGATTTTTTTTTGAATATTTTTCTTAATAAAATATCAGTTTATGAAAAGAAATTGTATTTCTAATAAACTGCACAAAAAAAGAGAAAAATAGTCACAAAACATCAAAGTTTAATAGATTTTTCAATCTTTCACTTGACATCGGTTTCTGTATTGTATTGTTACCTCACGACATTGTTTACACCATTTAGGAAGGTTTTTTTTTTATTTAAAACTACGTTGATTGAGCACACACATCGTCAGAAAAATTCTGGAGCCAGCCAACTGGCACTAACGACTTTCCTTTGCAGCAAAATGACAGGACTTTCAAAATTAGGCTAGCTGCAGCTTACAATAAGGGCTTAAAAATAGTTGGTGCAGTTACTATATTACCCCCCCCCCAGACCTATACATAAAAAAATCAGGTGGGAAATTTTTTGTAAACTTGGAGGTCCCATGCACCTATGCTACTTTCAATAGGCAGGGTTGTCCCGGGTACGACCGAGTCATTTGAATCGGCATTTTGGTCGGCTCTCATTTTCATAAACGGGCCGATGAACCCCCTCCGGTTTCTCAAATAACGGCCGTGCATTACAATCCGACTAAAAACTTATTGCCCTTCTGACATAGGTGCAGAGACATCCCATGAAATGGGCATGGGGTAGAAAACACCAGTGCGGATTTTTTTTTTGAAAGTTGGGTGTTCCATCTTACCTTGACAAGCTGCATATCTTCGTTGCCGGTCAGGTAGTAGATGAAGCTGTGCGAATAGGCGATCACTCGGCGGCACCGCAGAAGCTCCTCGACGGCGTGGGAGAGGCCCTTCACTCCAGCGATGGGGGCCTGTCTGCTGATGAAACGGGTGACGATTTCCAGCGCCTGAAAGAGAAGAACATTATACAATCAAAAGTTCAAAACCTTTCGCTCGCTGGCTTCCATGTTCAACGAATCCTGGAAACGAGCGAAGGCGTTGTTGTAGCGAGGGACATCGGTCACGACAGGGATACTGCTGTGATCGGGAGCCCTGAAAATCTCTCTTTCTCTCTCTCTCTCTCTCCAACCTCTCTCAGCCTCCCCTTCACCCCATGAAACGTACCAATTACACGATTGGCCGTTGTTATGTTGAGGGCCCTTGCAGGACCAGCAGAACCGATACTGACATTTAGTGCACTGCATGTGATTGCATCCATCAAACTTTTGAATCGGCGCCTGAAATTCGTAATTGTATTTGGGAAAAGCGATTTAAAGGACCAGTCCGGTACCATTTGGGGAATAACGCATTGAGACCCCATACACTCCCTGTCGAGCCATGGAAAAAGGCATACATGAACAAGGTTCCTAAAAAGGTAAAATAGCGACCATACTTGGCCAACCTACCGCAGGGGTTTATTTTGCGACGACCCCCTCAATTAGAAAAACTTTTCACAATTTACGGCGACCCCCATTCCTTTACAAAAATCGGGTAAAAGTAAAATTGCGACACCCCCGGGCCGCGGCTCGCGGAGGTAGGCCAAGTATGAGTGCGACCCGCCCCCGGCTACCGTAATCCCATACCTCGGGAGACCCTAACAGTTGACGGACCCACCCTTAACTTTCGGGCCCCAGATGGGGTAGCCCCCCTTAAATTTTAGCTTTTTGAGGTAAATTTTACGAAAATTGTGCCTAACCCCCCCCCCCTAACTTCTGCGTTTTTAGGGTCTCTACCCACCATAATTTTGGTTAAGCTGACTATACACTCCCGAGGTATGTGTAACCCTTAGTTGTATCGCCAACGGCAATTTACAGACTTGGGCGAAAATTTTCCTGTAGCAGCGTACGGTCATATGTTGCTACCCTACAACGTTTCACCTCGATGTCTCAACATTGGGGGTCGAGCTCGGCCCCGAATTCTGGCGGCGCCCTATACGCGCCGGAAATGCAGGCAGAGCATACCTGGACAACCTCCACAAGCCGCGGCGGTTGGGGGTGTCGCAATTTAACTTTTACCCATTTTCGTAAAGAGAGGCTGCCCAGTGCAAATTTTGGAGTAAAAGTTGGTATACATTTTCGTGCAACCCTAGTGTACATTATAACACCACACTTCGTTTTTAGTGTACCCCGCCTGACATACCTCCCCCAGTTGGCGCGACCCCCTAACCAAAACTGCGGGCGCTTGTTAATCTATGATCTTCACCCTCCCGTCCCCCCAATAGGAAAGGTTCAAGAAGTATAAAATTAGGCTAACCCGACAGCCGGGACACGACCGGGTGAAATCACGGATCCACAACATGGACGCATCCTCTCCGTTCTTCCAGATCTTAGCCTTATCACAGGAGAGAGGGCAGTGGGCGTCTCCGTTGCACTCGGAGCAGAAGTACGTTCCACAGTCGCAGAAGACCGCCTGTCGTTTCGTCGAAGACAGCTGAAATAACCTACATCGAAAGATATTTCGTAGTATGGGATACAAAGGGTGATCATGTGCTTATTGACATACCTGGGTTGGAAGTTCTTGCGGAATTTTTGTTTTTATGGGATCGCGGTTGTTTCGGGTGTGTGTGTGGGGCACACATAGGGGGTTTTTCATTTGACGCACCCATCTTTATCTCTTGGGGCAACTAGTTACGGCGGGTTTTACAAAATTGGCTCTATTAAGAGAGAAAAATTCGCTGATCATGAAAATATACATGACTATAGGTAGAAAATTTATCGTTTTCGAGAAAATACGGTTCAAAGTGGTCAAAAACTGGTATCCGTCAACAGATTTATAGACGGGCAGTACACCCTGCGTGTCCGGCATTTACAAGGTATGCTAATGAACCGAATTTCATTCTAATTGGCTGAGAGAGCTCTGGAAATGAGGAGGGTGCAAGACGATTTAGCATATTTCTTTCGCATAATTTCCGAACGTAGCCGATCGAAAATGAAGTGAAAAGCCCCTTTAACCTGGGGGGGGGGGGGGGGGGACTTCTGAAAACGGAGTGATTGATGTGTGGGAGGCGCCTACCCTTTTGGAAGGGGTCACACTGCCTCTTGCCAAGGGTTGTTAGATTTTGTACATACCTCGGGAGGGTTTAGTCAGCTTACGCCAGGTTACGGGGGGTAGAGGCCCCAAAAATGCAAAAGTTAAGGGGTTAGGCACAATTTTCGTAAAATTCAACTGGGAAGGCCAATATATAAGAGGGGTACACTATTTATGGCCCCAAAAGTTAAGGGTGGGCCCGTCAACTGACAGGGATAAAATTTTTGTGGGGCTCCTGTTGTTTTTTGGGGAATTGGAAAAGGGATCCAACATCCTGGAAAGAATTCTCCCCCTCTTTCGGACCACCGAAATAAACTAACCTTGACAACATTGCCGCAGTCGGGGCCAGGACACCACTTGAACAAGTTGTTCGAATCCACGAATCCGGTGATGATACGACGTTTGAACGCTTCGGAGGCCGATGAATCCGTGATCAAAGACAGCACCTGAAACAGGAATATTTATATGTAAGAAAAGGATATGTGAAAAAAATGAAATTGAAATTACCTCTCCGTCGTTGAGAACTATCCCACAGCCGTTGAAAAGACAGGTGACTTCCGTGAATCTGTTAGCAGAGACCTAAAAGTAAAATACTCGTAGAATCAAGTTTCCGGAACGATTTATACCAATTTTTTCAAGTCGCCCCAGGCTTTTTAAGTAATTTCGAAACCCTCACCTTATTTTTAATGTAGTTATTCCAACAGCGAGTACAGCCACTGTGGCCACAGGAGAAGCTGCGCAGGGTGGCCTCGCCGCAACAGACGCCACACTTCCCTAAAACATGGATTTAAAGGATTTCCGAAAACACGCCTGACCGGTGGAAATATTGGGAGAGGCCGAGGAGTCGAGGAGAATGGTGGCAGCTACGAAGGCATCGGCATTGGCGGTACCTAAAAAACTTATTTTAGCTTAAAACGAATCCGTAATTAGGCACGGTTTTTCAAATTGGTAACCCAGGTCACTTCAAAAACGAAACTGGAATTTTGGCAAGTCCCACCCGTTTTCAGCGTTTGGAAAGAGTCTCGCCACGATAAGCGGTAAAAACCACGTATTCATTGCCATTTGTTGCCTTAGCACTTTGCCAATTTTTTTTAAAGAATAGAGCCTATAAATATATCGATTTGATGAAAAAGCGAACCCAATTCATAAGGAGAGCCTCCGAATTCCAGTTGAACTTTCTGAGGAGCAGCCGCGTGGTGGCAGGGGAGATCTTCATACCATCGGCGACGGTGGAGACGGTTTCTTCCATGTGCGAATGGGCGGCGGACAGCTTCAAAATCTGAAAAAGATTAGTCAAGAGAGGCTTGTAATGAAGAACGGCCCGGAAATTTATATCATCGCATTTTTAAACTGCTAAATGATTACCACGCCGTTAATGAACCGCGCTCCATTGCTAAACGGCATCAAACTTCTTTCAAGGCGGACCCAAAATTGCGTTTTGTCGAGCTATCGAGCTATAAGTCATCCAGCGTGCATTGCAATTTTTGGAGCAGTGAATTTGGCTGTCATTGCCTCACAAAAACTCAATTAGACCTTAAAAGAGCAGAAAATGTGAATGCGGGCTGTGTAGCGGCAAGAGCGCCGCGGCTATGGAAGAGCCATCCGGACAGGTGCGAACGGCGCGCCGGTAGCTCAGTGGTAGAGCATCCGATTGCAGTTGTTGAGGTCGCGGGTTCGAGTCCCGCCTGATGCATTGTCTTTTGCGAGTACCTCTGTGACCAAGAGCAACGTGATTGCTGTGATTTGCCGCCTAACTAGGGAAGGTCGCCAAGGGTCCCGTGGAGATTCCGGGTGAGACCCATATCAATTGAAAGAGCATCCAATAGGCAATTGATCAGTGCAGTTTAAAAATGCCGAAGGCGCTTCACTTTCGAGAACGGAACTTTTTTGTGCGCGGAAATCCGACGTTTTTGCGCCCCGCTGCATAAAACCAGGCCACGCGCAAACTGACAGCATGGCAGAGTGGCGCAGTTGGTAAGAGTTCGGACTCATATGCTGGAGGTAGTAGGTTCGAGTCTCACCTTTGTAAATCTTTTGTTATTTATGTTTCTTGAAACTTTACAAGTTTCCGGGAAAAAAACTTTGAAAAAAAATTTTTTTCTGCTTTTTACTACAACTGCGCCAGCAAGGTGGCGCTTTTTAAGCTTTGTAGCTGAAAAAAGCTGCAAAAGGGGGAAATTCCCCACACTTCATAGTTTAATCCTGTAACTCACCATGTAACCCTTCTCATCGGCGATCTTCATAGCCTCCAGATCCTTGGCGAGAACGCTATCGACAGCTTCAGCCGGCATGGTGGAGACTACGAGTCTACCAGCTAGACTTCTAAAAATTAAGAAAAATTACAACTGAAACAAAACCAATAAATAACTTTTTTTAAAAGGAATAAAATTTAGAATGCAAGCTCAGAATGGCAAAACATGGGACTGGCGCGCGCTGCCTCCTTACGTAAGATTACCGTAACGCCGTTAACATTATAAACATGCGCATCTAAAAATGCGGTAAATTTGAACAACTATTTTCAACAGCCGCTAAATTTTACAACAATAGCAAAGTTTTATTCAACCCGAAGTTAAATCTATTGACTTTTTGCATCGAAAAATTGCTCAAAAATTGGGGATAAAATTGAATGAGGGAATTTTGCGGAAAATTCATTCATGGTACCTTTTATTTTGTTTACAGCCAGTGAAGTTGTTGTTAGGAAATGATGAACTGTGAAATGAGAGACTTATGAATACCTAAAGCCGTTTTATCATTACCTATGTTTGCAAATGGGAAAGATAAGTGAGAAATCACTTTGAAAAAAGGGAACATGGATTGAACTGTCAAAATTCTCACCTCTAACTTGCCCACATATTGCCACCCATTCGGAATGAACCGCATGACGAGAAATTCATAGCCTATACGGAAAAAGCTGGTGCAGGGAAGAGATAAGATTTGAAAAGGAGATATAGTAAAAGGACTTTAGCATAACTTTAAATTGGCGAAAAAACCGCTTTTTATTTGCGTCTCCGCTTTTCGCACGCTCATTTCGCCAGCTTAGTGCGCAAATGCTGTATTAATGCTGTTTTTGGCAGGATTCCAATTTGGCGCCAACAATATGTATTCTTTTTCTGACAGACTTTCATACGATCTGAATATGACCCGTAGTAAACATTGTCTTTCTTAATTTATGGCATTTTACATTCTATTTTACATCTTCGATATCGGAGTGTCCTACCAAAAGCGAGTTTTTTTCTATACAGACGAGGTGAGCAAATATTATCCACTGTGTGCAACATCTCCCTTTTATGCCTGTCTTTTGTGCGTTTGATCTAGCTTTCTCTGATTAATCAACAAGTACTACAAAGCAGTTCTAACCGTATTTTCTCACTCAAACAACATGATGGCACCTCATCCCTTGCTTCAAACAAGAACCAAGATGCCAAACCAGGCGCAGCAAGGCTACGTAAGCAGGTACACAAGTGAATGCCAAATGTTCATTTTCTACGCTTGCCACTCGCGAGGAGTGGAAGAAGGAGGAGACTCCATCTAGTGAGCGAAGCGAGAGACGAAGACGGCGGAGCGAGGAGGGCAGGGGCAGTAGGCAGCGTCGTTTCCGGGGCTGAAAATGGGGATTTGTCAAAAGGATTTGAAATTTTTTGGAAAACGTTTTGAAAAAAAGAGAATAAACTTACAGTCCGGGTCCTCCGGGCTGTCCGGGCTGTCCGTCGGATCCGGGGTTTCCGTTGGCTCCAGCCTGTCCGGGGGGTCCCTGGGGTCCGGGAGCTCCGTCCTGTCCGTTGTTTCCGGGCTGTCCATCGGCTCCAGCGGGTCCAGCAGGTCCAGGGGCTCCAGGGGCTCCGGGAGCTCCCTTACCCTTCTGTCCGTCCTTTCCAGGGGCTCCGGGCTGTCCATCAGATCCATTCTGTCCGGGGGCTCCGGCATCTCCAGCAGGTCCAGCGGGTCCGGGCTGTCCGTCCTGTCCGGGAGCTCCGGCCTGTCCGGGCTGTCCGTCGGGTCCAGCGGGTCCAGCGGGTCCGTCGGGTCCAGCGGGTCCGGGAGCTCCAGCGGGGCACTTGATGCAAGCGGTGTCCTGGGGAGGGCAAGTGATGGGAGCATAGGTGGAGGTGTTGTCCTCTCCAGGGGCTCCGGGGGCTCCAGGAGCTCCGGGGGATCCAGCCTCTCCAGGAGGTCCGGGAGGTCCAGGAGGGCAAGTGGGCTTGGTGGGCTCGCACTGGCACCAGGCGGGGAGTCCGGAGAAGTCTTGACGCTTCTGACGGAAGATGGAGTTGAAGGGGTTGGTCTTGGGCTTGGAGGGAGGAGTGACGGTGATCTGGATGTCCATCATCTCAGTCCAGGCGGAGTCGGTCTCAACACGGAACACGGACACTCCATCGAGAACCTAAACAGCACAAGTCTTCTGAATATTCTGAAGCAAAGCTACCTCATCATGGACCTCGTTGATGGTGTTGTAAAGCTGGGGGATGGTGACCAGGCAGGCGACGATGGCCAGAGTAGAGCAGGCCGAAGCCACGCCAACGATGAGTTTCTCCTCGAACATTGCTGTCCTGTCCAACCAGTCCCTCCGAAAGCTTTTATACCCACTTCGAAGGGGCGGGGCTTTAAAGCCCCGCCCAAGATTTTCTCTCCTTACACTTTAGATGATCACTGATCAAGGTAGCTTCTTTGTTAGACTTTAGGCACAATTAGCAAATGTAATCCCTCAAAACACAAACTACAGCCACAAACATCTAATCAGTTCTAAACATTACCGTATAAGTATGTATTCTTGGGTGAAAAGAACGGGATCTATTAGCTTTAGTCCGTGCTCTTTCTCTTATTTAGATTGTCCCCTATGAAATTTCTCTTGTCCAATTCTCAGCCTCGTGTCTAGTGAGGACGAATTATACCAATTAGCATGCGCGCGCTCCTCGGCAGACTCCGGTTTCTGGAACATTCCTGCTGCTTTTCGATTAGCTGAGGATGATTGGAACGGAAGTTTTTAGGGTTTGTTTGATTTAGGCAAACGAAAAGCTTCAAATGATTCTTGTAGTGAGAACATGAACACAGTCACACACTCACACAGTCACACAGTCACACACTCACACACTCACACACTCACACACTCACACACTCACACACTCACACACTCACACACTCACACACTCACACACTCACACACTCACACACTCACACACTCACACACTCACACACTCACACACTCACACACTCACACACTCACACACTCACACACTCACACACTCACACACTCACACACTCATACACTCACACACTCACACACTCACACACTCACACACTCACACACTCACACACTCACACACTCACACACTCACACACTCACACACCCACACACTCACACACTCACACACTCACACACTCACACACTCACACACTCACACACTCACACACTCACACACTCACACACTCACACACTCACACACTCACACACTCACACACTCACACACTCACACACTCACACACTCACACACTCACACACTCACACACTCACACACTCACACACTCACACACTCACACACTCACACACTCACACACTCACACACTCACACACTCACACACTCACACACTCACACACTCACACACTCACACACTCACACACTCACACACTCACACACTCACACACTAACACACTCACACACTCACACACTCACACACTCACGCACTCACGCACTCACACACTCACACACTCACACACTCACACACTCACACACTCACACACTCACACACTCACACACTCACACACTCACACACTCACACACTCACACACTCACACACTCACACACTCACACACTCACACACTCACACACTCACACACTCACACACTCACACACTCACACACTCACACACTCACACACTCACACACTCACGCACTCACATTTGCACACACTCACACTTTCACACACTCACATTTGCACACACTCACACACTCACACACTCACACACTCACGCACTCACATTTGCACACACTCACACACTCACGCACTCACATTTGCACACACTCACACACTCACACACTCACACACTCACGCACTCACATTTGCACACTTACACACGTGCGGTAGAAGTAGGTGATAAAACATATTTACAAGAAAACCGTATATTTATTTGATGCTATCTATACAGCCGTCTCAATGTCTACTCATTTCAGTTTGCTATAAGTTTTCAGTCAGCGCCGTCTCTCTTATACGGAGTACACTTTTCTTCCATGCCTCTCTTTGGGAGATGTTCGAGTTCTTCGCATTTTTAACTTTGTTGTCCTGGATAATTTTTATTGGCCGGTTAAGTGGTCACTGTAACAATACTATTCCGGTGTAGGTACAATTCATTGTCCGCTGAGAGACACTGTTGTCTCTTGTATCTACCGAAATCATATATTTCTTCGTTTTCGATTTTTATTTTCGAATTGTTAAATTGGCTATGGTTTTCACTGCGTTTCGAACTCTCCTTGACCTCAAGTACTATCACCCACTTCGATGTTGTTTGGCAAACCGTTATTCCGGCGGCGGAAGGCGGCCTTGACAAAGGTCGACGATGATAGCGATCTCAGCAGCACTAGCTGCCAAACCACTTTAAGCTACAAGGAAGCACGGAAAAAGAAAAGGAAGACAAGAATCATAAAACCTCTCTCTCTCTCTCTCTCTCTCTCTCTCTCTCTCTCTCTCTCTCTCTCTCTCTCTCTCTTGTCCAACCATCTCTCCCACCCACTGTGAAATTTCAAAGACCCCTAGGTAGGGCGGTCTGACTCATCGATCTTATGGGCTCGTTATCCATTCAAATGGTTACGAAGCACAACGTTCCAGTCGCAAAAGGGCATTGAAAGAGAGAGAGAGAGAGAGAGAGAGAGAGAGAGAGAGAGAGAGAGAGAGAGAGAGAGAGAGAGAGAGAGAGAGAGTACCCCCATGGTTTCAGGTGGTCTTCACTTTTTCCACTAGCAAACGATCGGAATGGCTCCTCAGACGAGTTGAAGCCTTTTGACTCTCTTTCGCTATCTCTCTCTCTCTCTCACTATCTCTCTCTATCTCTCTCTAAGTCTCTATTTCTGTCTCTGTCTATCCTAAAAGAGGAATTTGACAAGGGCGGTTTCACAACACGGTATGAGATATCATCGAGTGTTTATCTATGCCTTTCACAAACTGCTGCTGAAACTGCTTGGTTTCACCAGTTCTCCCCAAACACAAACATTGTTGGGTTCTCCACATTCCCCAGACCGCATGTCGACCCCATTTTGCTGTTTTCCTAGCAGCAAACAAGCAATGGCAACCTGTTAGCCCCATGACCTAACAGTAAACATGAAAGTTGGAGAGTGGTCGGCTGGAAATGGCTCTCGTTTTTCATGCCAAAACATCTTTCGTAGTCCCTGTAGTATGGCGGTCGGGTGAAAAGAAAGGGAGATCGCCGTGGCGGCCGCTATTTTTTACACGAACCCAAATGCCAAAGGAAGAAGCCAGTTTTTATGGGTGATAGGCGACGAACGCACAAACCGACAAAGAAAGGACGAGAACGGAGGAGAAAGGTGGGAGGAGGAAATGTGGCGCAGAGGGAGGCTGATGGAGCATAAGGAATGCAAACGGCGCTTCTGAGAGAGAGAGAGAGAGAGAGAGAGAGAGAGAGATTGAGAGAGACAGAGAGACAGAGAAACAAAGAAACAGAGAGACAGAGAGACAAAGAGACAGAGAGACAGAGAGACAGAGAGACGAAGAGACAGAGAGACAGAGAGACAGAGAGACAGAGAGACAGAGAGACAGAGAGACAGAGAGACAGAGAGACAGAGAGACAGAGATACAGAAAGACAGAGAAACAGAGAAACAGAGAGACAGAAAGGCAGAAAAACAGAGAGACAGAGAGACAGAGAGACAGAGAGACAGAGATACATACAGACAGAGAGACAGAGAGACAGAGAGACAGAGAGACAGAGAGACAGAGAGACAGAGAGACAGAGAGACAGAGAGACAGAGAGACAGAGAGACAGAGAGAAAGAGAGACAGAGAGGCAGAGAGACAGAAAGACAGAGAAACAGAGAAACAGAGAGACAGAAAGGCAGAAAAACAGAGAGACAGAGAGACAGAGAGACAGAGAGACAGAGATACATACAGACAGAGAGACAGAGAGACAGAGAGACAGAGAGACAGAGAGACAGAGAGACAGAGAGACAGAGAGACAGAGAGACAGAGAGACAGAGAGACAGAGAGACAGAGAGACAGAGAGACAGAGAGACAGAGAGAAAGAGAGACAGAGAGGCAGAGAGACATAGAGACAGAGAGACAGAGAGACAGAGAGACAGAGAGACAGAGAGACAGAGAGAAAAAGAGACAGAGAGGCAGAGAGACATAGAGACAGAGAGGCAGAGAGATAGAGAGACAGAGGTACAGAGAGACAGAGAGACAGAGAGGCAGAGAGACATAGAGACAGAGAGGCAGAGAGATAGAGAGACAGAGGTACAGAGAGATAGAGAGACAGAGAGGCAGAGAGACATAGAGACAGAGAGGCAGAGAGATAGAGAGACAGAGGTACAGAGAGACAGAGCGACATCTCCATACCAGTTCCAAACCTTTTGTTTTCCTCAGATGCCATCTCGTGGCTTCATTGCACAAGTGTCGCCAAAGTGCAGACGTGTGGCGTGTTTTGGCGCAGAAAAACTAGCGCGTTCGCGTCATAATAAGGCCCCGAGGACGGGTTCTCCGAGGGCCACTTTTCGGCCTCCGCCGCTCGTGCTAATGGAAATCCGTGACTTTATAATCAAGCTATTATGTGAGGGGCTGACAACATTATACACACGGTGGAGACGACTATGAAGAGGGAGAAGAGGATGAGACAGGCACGGTCGACGACCATGGCTGCGAAACGCCAGTCGGTCTGGATTTTTTCCTCCTCTTCTTCTTTGGCGAGTTGGCGGCAGATCTGAAAAGTGTCTCTGTCTCTCTGTCTCTCTGACTCTCTGTCTCTCTGTCTCTCTGTCTCTCTGTCTCTCTGTCTCTCTGTCTCGCTGTCTCTCTGTCTCTCTGTCTCTCTGTCTCTCTGTCTCTCTGTCTCTCTGTCTCTCTGTCTCTCTGTCTCTCTGTCTCTCTGTCTCTCTGTGTCTCTGTGTCTCTGCGTCTCTACGTCTCTGTCTCTATGTCTCTTTGTCTCCCTGTCTCTCATCCTCTCTCACCTGCTTCAATTCATCCTCTCTCACCTGCTTCAATTCCGTATAAACCGCATGAAGAAGCAAAATCTGAGCTTCGTAAGCCGGATGATGCGAAGGAAGGTCAGACCGAAGTGGATTTTTCGGTTCTGGTGGCATCGGAGGGAAGTTATCCTTCCCCGCTCCGCCGACAAAGGTGTAGCCAGGACGAGACATGCAAAGGAGCCAAGGAAGCCACTCCAAAAGAATTCGCCGGAACTGAAAATTTATTGATTTCTTGGAGAAAACGAAGGTTCAAAGTACCACAGGGCTCATTTCATGAGTGTCGGGGCCTCTGAAGTGAAGGTTCAGGACGACGACGGTGAAGACTACGGAAGCAGCGACTACGAGCATGCAACAGGAGAAAAAGACTCCTGAAAAATGGAATTTTGGTAGATTTTCTTTTAGCCGCGTCACAGCGTGATATATGACGCGGCTCAACGACGTAGCTGAGCTGTTCTAAGCGACGCGGCTGAGCTGCTCACTAAAGCGACGCGGCTGAACTGCTTTCGTAAGCGACCCGGCTGAGTTCATAACCTAAGCGACGCGGCTGAAGTGCTTTCCTAAGCGACGCGGCTGAGCTGCTAACATAAGCGACGCGGCTGAGCTGCTCACTTAAGCGACGCGGCTGAACTGATTTCGTAAGCGACGCGGCTGAGTTCATAACCTAAGCGACGCGGCTGAAGTGCTTTCCTAAGCGACGCGGCTGAGCTGCTAACATAAGCGACGCGGCTGAGCAGCCAACCTAAGCGAC
>OZ059902.1:3612012-3674512 GCA_964057215.1 Oscheius myriophilus | reverse complement strand
TGTGAGTGTGTGAGTGGGAATGTGAGTGTTTAAGTGAGACACACAGAGAACGAAAGAGAGAGAGAGAGAGAGAAAGAGAGAGAAGGTTCCCCACCTCTAACCTGTCGCCCAATATCATTCTTGGTCTTGAAACTTTTAGGCAGCTGATTCTTTTCAGCCAGCGCCGCCTCTCTCAATTTTTCTGACTTTTTGTATTCCTCATATAATTCCAGGTTCCTTTGAATCTGGGCGCGATATGTGTCCCTCTCTTTGGTCAAGTTGGCCATTTCTTCCACCTTTTGCTTAATTTGCTCTAGCGACATCTGGAGCATAGACTGATATTGCTCCAACATGTCCTTCCAGTAGTCCTCCTTTTCGTTTTCAGCTTCAGAATCTGAAAATGGGAATTTATAGGGATCGTAAGGGGCCTTGTTATACTAAAGCCCCCCAGGCACTTCCTACACTTACGATCGGCCTCGACTACCCCCTGGGAATTTGTTGAAATGATTTAGCTGCGAGGAGCAAACCTCTCGCTGAGAGACGCAGACAGAACGAGAAAAGCCGCTGAGGCCATTTTTCTTCAGCATTCTCGGCTACCAGCTATATTTTTATCCATTTTCAGTTATTTTAAGGCAGTTATTTAGCGTGTGCTATTTATAAAAATGTGTAAACGTGAAAAACGTTAAAAATACACGTTTTGGAGCTTAAACTAAAACCAGTTTTGAAATACCGGAATGAAAATTTTGACAAAGCGCCAGGTTGCCGATTTGCGCACACTTTTCTGTAGACATCGCGACGTCGGTTCTGAGTATGACCCGTTAGTTGATAGCCGTTGGGACAAAATAATTTGACTTATTCTTCATAAAGATACTTTTTAAAACACATGGTAACAAATGACAAATTGTGTTGGAAACCTGAAATAACAAAAAATGTCAATAATCTAATAAAGACAACTCGCAAAAGGCATCTGACGATCCCTTTTAACTGATCTAGCGTTTCGAATCTGTCCGCTGTTTACAGTACTCATACAACGACTCAGAGGGCTCACTTTCAAACGAGAAAAATGAAAAGTTGTTTTTTGTGCAAAAAATACACGTAAACACAAAAGTAGAACCTTACCTTGCTTTGCCTTCTTCAGATCTTCACTCAAGGACATGTTTTCCAAGTTTAGCACGAACTTTTCCTCTTTCAGCTCTTCAATGTTCTTTCTATAAACAGAAGATAGGAATATTTCAATTTTAATTAGTTACCTTGCTTCCTCCAGCTCTTCACACCGTTTCCTAAGCAGGCTGGAAGCAGTTGCGCTTCCGTAGACGTACTGCATGTTACGGACTTCCACCACAGTGTGACCTGAAATGAATGGTTTTGAATGTTCTATTAAAGAATGTTGAATGTTACATTAAATAAATATAGAAAGTTCACCCTACCGACGGCGTACTGAAGATTGCAGCAGCCGCAGGTCACAAAGAGGGCGGTGGAGTCGACGCAACGGTAGCCGAGCGTTTTGAGCAAAAAAAACAAAAGAAAATAGCCATAAATAAGCAAATAAAAAAATAAGATATATCCTTATCTTGCGATGCAATCCCACTCGAACGTACCTGAAAATATACAGTTCGCCTTCCTACTTCAGCCAAAAAGTGGCATTGCCCTTTTGTAGATCACTATTTCGATGTAAAAATGGGAAATTTCAATTTTACATCAGAATAATATGACCTACTCCAAAATCCACCGAAGTAGGGTCGGCGGGCACTAAAAGAACTTTCAATTTGTTTTCAAAATGTGGTGGGTGGGGTCCTGAAAATTAGATTTTTTCGGGAACCGAAGCTTGTTTAACTTAAGGGTTTGGGCGAGTCAAAAATTAGTAAAACTTCAATTTCGCTTTCACAGTTTCATGTTTTGAAGGTTTTCTGACTCTAATAGGTGCGGACATCGATTAAAAGTGTGTGAAAAAAGGTTTCGAAATCCATTTTTTGGCTCCGTCACAAAAAATCTAACTTTTTTTGTCCCGCCCACTAAAATTCGATAATTTGTAAATTGTTCATATCTCGGTTCGCTGACAACGTTTCGAAACCAGGCTAGATTAATTGATATATTTTTGAAATACATTATTTTGTTTCTTTTCTTGTTTTCTATAAAAGTTGATATCGCCCTCCGAAGTGGGCGATCATATGAATGATCAGACTGAATTTGAGTCAAATTTTTGTTATTTTTTTCTTCCTTTTTATTTGAAAAAAAGTCTAAGTTGAAATTTTGTAGATTAAGTTTCGTGATACTCTTCGCCAATTTCACTTCTTGACCGATTCGCAAATGTAACCCTGACGCAGTATTGCGTACGTATCCTGAAACACAGGATTTTCGTACGCAAATTCGCGTCGGGTGTCATTTGCACAGAGCTAACGAGGGAACCTATTTTGGTCAGTGTGGCCAATTGAAACGAGGTGCACATTTTTGGATAGCCCTAGGCACCCCATTCACGAATCTGTTTTCAAAATCTGCTGAGCAGACCTGAGAGCCGAAATATTTCAACTTTTGTTTTTGGAGGATTAGCATTGTAACCTGATTTTGAATATATCACTTCGGCAGAAGAAAGATAAAATTGTGTCTTGGTGGTATAGTGGTTAGCACACGGGGCTCATAATTTTGTAGTGGTGATTCGATTCTAAAGTTTTCCAACCTTTTGCATTTCACTTTTATTTGTTTTTGTTAAAACCGTCTTTGCGACAAAAGTTGTTTTATGGTTGGAATGGAAAATCCAAAAAATGAGATATATGCAAACAGATCAAAATATTTATTCACCAACGTTTCCATTAGTTCTCTAATGAAAGAGCTGAAAGTGACTGAAAAAATGAAATGCAAAAGGTTGGAAAACTTTAGACTCGAACCATCACTATAAAATTATGAGCCCCGTGTGCTAACCACTAAACCACCGAGACACATTTTTAGCATTCTTCTGCCGAAGTGATCTATTCAAAATCTGGTTGCAATGCTAACCCTCCAAAAACAAAAGTTGAAATATTTCGGCTCCCAGGTCCGCTCAGCAGATTTTGAAAACAGATTCGTGAATGGGGTGCCTAGGGCTATCCAAAAATGTGCACCTCGTTTCAATTGGCCACACTGACCAAAATAGGTTCCCTTGTAAGAACGAAATTGGGCGAAGTATCATTGGTGACGACTATAAGTAAGTCAAATTTTGCTTGTTTTTGAAAAGATAATTTTCCGAAAAGAGCGTGCAAAAAGCGATTTCTGTGTGGCGACGGCCAGATGGTAATTTTATTAACTCTAGTGGGAACAGAAGAAATATTTTAGTCTTTTACCTTTTTCCAAGTTTGATAGGAGCCAACAGAAGAATCCCGTCTCCTAAGCAGTCATCATTCTGGCACCGGGCGAACCACTGCTCATCAGGGATGTGTTCAACGGAGGAACAGACGTCGCAGGAGACAGGGCAATCAGCCATCTTCTCTGAACAATTGGTTTTAAAAAAAAACTGTTCATAAAATGAAAATGATAAAGATCACGTGACAAAATGATTTGCAAAATTGGTGATTTGATTTGAAGGCTAGCTACGTTTTCTAATGAATACAACTGGGACTGCTGATAAGCGGGCCGGGCCGGGCCGGGCCGGACCTAGAACTTTATGGAAGATTTGAACTACCCAACGTAAATTTTGTTTCATTTTTATGGACGAGTGGCTAAGAGGTCGGACTAGCAAACAGAAGTATCCCCAGTTCGGTCCCCCGCGACAAAAGAATTTTGCATTTTTTTTTTCACAATAGAGACCAAATTTCTGTTCATACTTCGGGGAAATGTTTTATTTTTAATAACTTTTTCGAACTTTTGACCCCTTGCTGAATTTTGTTTTGAAGAGAGGTCGTAACCACCCTTGATTTAAAAGATTCAAAAGTAAGTTGAAAAGGAAAATTCTTTTTCAGAGTAGATAGGTTGACAATCTGTAGACGAATATGGCTTTATTCCTTTAGAGGATTGGCAATGGGAGTTTCAATAAAAGTGTAATTTTTGCGTTGCAGCACAATTTTTAAGTGGATGTATGTAACTAAAGTTTTTTAGGCAACCTACAAAAGGCGTCTCCACTCGAAATGGATTTAAAATTTGCATTTTTGGGTGTGAAACTTCCCTCAAAAATGCAAATTTCTGAGCCAAAATTGATATTTAGAGGAAATTTCGAAAAGTGGGGCAGAACAATGAGAATGGTAACGATACATTTTGCTAATATGACTAGGGGGAACCTAGTGTATCATATTTTTGCACGAATTGCAGAACAACCAGCAGCGTAGGGGCAAGGTCACACAAATGAGGACTGTTGTATCTCGAATATCGAGGGGTCATTGCGATCGATGACCCCGCCTAGCAACGGTGCACGCAGATTGTTTTCGGGTCCGGGGTCAGTCGGACCTCAATTGCCAAATATCTGATGTGGGCTGACATCAAAAGAGACAGTTAGGAAATACGGAAACACACATAAAGACTGAGGAAGAGAAAGATAGAGAGAGAGAGAGAGAGAGAGAGAGAGAGAGAGAGAGAGAGAGAAATATGCCCTTTTGCACCCCAAAGTAACCAATACAATGATTACCACACCCCTCCCCACTTTATGAACAATTTTTTTGATTTACTCTAATCCTCACCATTTTGGAATCGAACCAACAACCTTTTGCTTAATGATGAGCTTCTAACCACTGCACCATGGGTCCCTAACTTTTTGAAAATTGCGTGTTCGAATCTAGTATTACTGCAAACCCGCATCTGCCCATTATGTGCCCCCGCGTTGCAAGCTAACGTGACTGCTTGGCGCAATGGTAGCGCGTTCGACTCCAGATCGAAAGGTTGGGCGTTCGATCCGCTCAGTGGTCAAAATCTTTTGCTCACTGGGTAGACCATTGTTTTCAAGTTTTGAAGGGTTCCTTATACCTAAACTTACCCATTCTTTTTCCTGAGCGTGAGAAATACACAATTCTGTTGTAAAGTTCAAAAGATGAAAATATCCCCGCCTCGGGAGCAATCGGAGGTTTTAAACAAACATCTGTTGCCTTCTCCAAGATCACACTTCTCTCATTTTTAATCGTCTTTATTTAATTTTCATAAAATGCTGAATTACGACAATGAAGTAAGAAATACAAATTGTTGTTTTTTAAAATACTTTTTTGCAGGAAATAGATTTTCAACTGATACCAAGACATGTACAACTAAAAGTTGTTGAAAAGGTGACTTTACAACCTTTTTTTTACTTACAATTTCAAATTTCAGATGAACTATTGTGAAATTGCTGTTTTCAATCAACTAAATCAATATTCTGGTATTATTTGTAATTCTGTGAAACCGATTCTTTTTGATTTTCATATAAATTCAGAATTCAATTTTAAGGTAAGGGGAAAAATCTGCCAGAAAAAATTCAATTTGAAGGCAACAAAGTTTTTCAAACACCTGGTTTGTCATAGTTCAGCGCAATCGCGGCAGGCCCGAAAAATGTGCTTTTTATATTTTTTAAAAGTTTTATTACAATATTCTCTGATTTGGTTTTCAGGATAAATCGGTCTTTGGATTCCTCGATAAAAGATTTTCTAGACTACCGCTACATTTTGAATTGAAAAATAGACTAGTTTTTCACAAATTCTTGAAACTGGTAAGTCAAAATTTACCCATCAATTTTTAAAGTGCCTCAGGGATATTTAACCAAAGATGATTGCAAATTTCTTATTAGACAGATAGAAAATGACAAAATTCGACTACTCGGTGGCGTGGAGGTGAGAAATATATGCTGCGGGACAGAGCTTTTTTGTGAACTTATAAAGGTAAAATGTTATCTCCCTTAACGAAAAATTAGTTTTAAGGTAGCCAAGATTGATAAGTTGATTTTGTCAAATGGTTTCAATTGGGATTATGATAAAGCAGTGGATATTTATAAGGTAAGTCTCAATTTATAACAAAATGCCTGTGTTCCGTATTTAAAAGCAACATAAAACTAGATAATGCCGTAACTTAAACTTTTCCTTTTACAATTTGAAATTTCACCCAGAACGAAGCGAGATATTTCGCTTTGAATGCACAATTATGAACCCGACTTTTGCATTGCAGCTGTGGTTGGGCGGGCCATCCTGGCAATGGTGTTACAAGGTGCGCAGACCTTGCTAAACAACGGATAGAATTTTGCTTGAATGCGAAATCGCTCTTGTTGAAAAAATATACATTCCTACATGTTTTAAAATGGGTTTTCATATTTTTCTCGTATTTTTGATATCAAATTTATTTCAAAAACCAGGAGGGTACGCGCGCCTACGGCGCGCACCCTCCTGGTGTGCGGCCTGCGGCCGCACAGACACGCGGCCTTCGGCCGCAGAATCGTGGCCTACGGCCATTCATTACTCATCCATCGGCCGTGAAAATGCCGTGAAGCACGTGAAACTCGGCCTACGGCCGACCTCACCCTCCTCCAGGGGGGAAATGAACGCGTGAACTTCCGCTGATCCACTACACACACACACACACACACACACACACACACACACACACACACACACACACACACACACACACACACAAACACACACACACACGGTAGCGTTTTATTATAATGGATAATAAAAATACAGGTTTAAATTGCCCTTTTCAAAAGCGCGGAAACTGGAGCGCGGAAATTCCCCGAATTTGTAGAATATATATTTTTAAAATAAAATTGTGAACGAGGGCGAGAATAAAAATCAGCTTTTTTAATCTTAAATGAAAAATAACCTTGTATTTGCCTAAATATTTTAGTCTCCCGAGTGTTACTGCTTTCGTTTTCCTATGTTTTAAAGGCAACTGAAAACATGCTCAAAGTGATGCTTAGAAAATCATTTGGATTTGGGTGTTTCTTAGTTCTCCTTTGGTTTTTTTCCTTTTTCCGGTTTTTGAAGGTCCTTTACAGACATTTGGACTACTGGAATGCCATACCAGTCGAAATCAAGGCTGCCAAAGCAGAAAAATGCGTTAACTTTTTTTTCGGCGCGAATGGATTTTTTATTTATTTATTTTTTATTTAAAGTAGGTTTTTACTAGCGGTTCCGGAAATATAAAAGGCAAACGTGTTATCGATTCGGCTAGAATATTATCACCAAAAACTGAAAAAAATTGTCTTTTTCGCCCAGTTGTTGTTAAAATTCCGTTATTTAACTTATTCCATAGTTTTTCTCGTGTGATTTTACGTAGGATTCCCATATTAAAGCAAACAATTTCTTATTAAAGGGGCAGTAAGGGGCCTTTTCATTTCATTTTCGATCGGATACGGTCGGAAATTATGCGAATGAACTATGCTAAATTGTCTCGCACCCTCCTCATTTTCACAGCTATCTCAGTGAATTAGAATGAATTCGGTTCATTAGCATCCCTTGTAAATACCGGACACGCAGGGCGTACTGGCCATCCGCACAATCTGCGGATGGTCGGCCATTTTTGGACACTTTGAAACCAGGTCTATCGAAAACGGTACATTTCCGACCCATAGTCATATACATTTTCTTGATCAGCGAATTTTTCTCTCCTAGATGAGCCAATGTTGTAAAAGCCGCCTGACTGTCCCTTTAATGGGCGCGCGGTCCGCCAAAACCGTATTTTCTTATCATTTTGGACTGCCTGCCGGAGGCCGCCTCTGCGGTCTCTATCCATCTCTCTCCCTCCTTGTTTTCTTACTCTCTATCTCTTTTTGCCCCTCTCGCTCTTTCTTGTTCAAACAATCTCTATTCATCTTACTATATCGTAGTCTCTCTCTCTCTCTCTCTCTCTCTCTCTCTCTCTCCCACCGTCTCTCTTCCTCTTACTCTCTTTCTCTCTTTTCCCACAAAAAATCATTTTTAAGGTCAATTTCCTGACAATAAAACGAGGGCTAAATATAACCGACGAAGAGCTGTTACTTTTCGAGGCCCACAACCTTGAAATTTATGGATGTGTAGCCACAATCACAGGACTTTCGCAGATTTTGAAAGTATGTTAGATGACTAGATGAAATTGAAATTTTTAGGAATGGATCGAAGGGTCACGAGACATTCAGCGATTTGTTTTCATTTTTATTGAACAAATAAATGAGGAGCGTTTCAAATTTGAACTACATCAAAACTTTCCTGACATTGGTTTCGATGGCTTTAAATTAACTTTATCAAGAAGCAAGCGAACAGAAGAAGAAACTTTGCTGATTACCGTTTCTGGAGAAAGAGTTGAATTTTATAATATTTCGTCATGAAGATTTTTTGTTTTTGAGGAATAAAGAAATAGGGGTTTTTGGAAAAGAATGTTTATTTTCTACCTAAGAGTGGAAAAAGGAGGAGAGTCCATCTAGTGAGCGAAGCGAGAGACGAAGACGGCGGAGCGAGGAGGGCAGGGGCAGTAGGCCGCGTCGTTTCCGGGGCTGAAAAGTGTTTTGTAAATTGGATTTGAGGTTTTTGGAAAACGTTTTGAAAAGAAGAGAATAGACTTACAGTCCAGGTCCTCCGGGCTGTCCGGGCTGTCCATCGGATCCAGGGTTTCCGTTGGCTCCATTCTGTCCAGCGGGTCCGGCAGGTCCCTCCTGTCCATCCTGTCCGTTGTCTCCGGGCTGTCCATCGGCTCCAGCGGGTCCAGCAGGTCCAGGGGCTCCAGGGGCTCCGGGAGCTCCCTTACCCTTCTGTCCGTCCTTTCCAGGGGCTCCGGGCTGTCCATCAGATCCATTCTGTCCGGGAGCTCCGGCATCTCCAGCAGGTCCAGCGGGTCCGGGCTGTCCGTCCTGTCCGGGAGCTCCGGCCTGTCCGGGCTGTCCGTCGGGTCCGGCGGGTCCAGCGGGTCCGTCGGGTCCAGCGGGTCCGGGAGCTCCAGCGGGGCACTTGATGCAAGCGGTGTCCTGAGGAGGGCAAGTGATGGGAGCGTAGGTGGAGGTGTTGTCCTCTCCAGGGGCTCCGGGGGCTCCAGGAGCTCCGGGGGATCCAGCCTCTCCGGGAGGTCCGGGAGGTCCAGGAGGGCAAGTGGGCTTGGTGGGCTCGCACTGGCACCAGGCGGGGAGTCCGGAGAAGTCCTGACGCTTTTGACGGAAGATGGAGTTGAAGGGGTTCGTCTTGGGCTTGGAGGGAGGAGTGACGGTGATCTGGATGTCCATCATCTCAGTCCAGGCGGAGTCGGTCTCAACACGGAACACGGACACTCCATCGATAACCTAAATAGACGAAGTCTTCTGAATCTTCTGAAGCAAAGCTACCTCATCGTGGACCTCGTTGATGGTGTTGTAAAGCTGGGGGATGGTGACCAGGCAGGCGACGATGGCCAAGGTAGAGCAGGCCGAAGCCACGCCAACGATGAGTTTCTCCTCGAACATTGCTGTCCTGTCTCCATCAATCTGCCCATCTTTATATACGGTTCAAGCAAGGCGGAGCTTTAGTGTAACAAGCTTTTTCACTAAACTCCATAAGGTTTCACGGCCACTGATCACCGAAAAAACAACGGCGCGGCTTGTTTAAGGCCGCAAGCTTAACGAGTTCGGCTAGTCGAGCGCAGGTGTCCGTCCCACAAAAATGACCGGGAACCGTCAAGATGAGAAAACAACAATTTGAAAGACTGTAAACACTGCCTATTGTTGATAATTTAGAACCTCGGAAATTGGACAGCCAATGGGGGCCTCAGAACTCTCATTTGCAGAATCAGGAGTCAGAAAGAACCAAGTGAAGGAAACGGGTAATGTTCTCTAGTGTTGCGAAGTATCGGTGACTAAATGTTAACTCGTTTCATTATCTAAATACCGTAACAAACAAATAACAAACAAGCACAAATAGATGTAACAGAAACGGGTGTAACGAAATTTTTAAATAGAATTGATAACAACTCTTTCCCCAATAGTCACCCAAATGCTTTCCGGTTTTCTGTCATAGGATCGTGTAAGGATTAGATCTTCAATTTCTCCTTCGGTAATCCCCAGTGCCGAGAAGACTTCATGCTTGTCTATGGGGTTGGCTGGAATTAGATTCACAGAAGCGATATCACGAGTGCCGCCGATCCATTGCTGAAATTACATCATACAAAACTATACAAACTTTGTATAGATTGTCTTATGTAAAGTGACACACTGATAAGCTGTTTTCTGGCTTACCAGGATAGCGCACCTCCATTGGGCACTCCCCTAACTTGCGGCCTGCGGCCGTACCTACACCCGGCTTTCGGCCGCTCAATTACATACCACTTTTGAAAAGTTTTAAACAGCGCGATTCATATTATCCTCCGTGAGCCGACACAAAAATTTCTATAAACTATAAATTGCATAATTTTAAAGTCTTAAAAAACACTGATTTTTCCGATTGTGTAAAAGTTAAACTCACTTTTAGAAGGTGAACGATTCCCTCTGCTGTAATAAGGCAGTTGATGATTCTCAAGTGCGGAGCTCCAAAAAGCACCAAATCAGTGTCACTAACTTCGGGTCCAAGGCCAATAAAGAGGTTCTCAACCTGAAAGTATACTCCTCGCCAATCCTACTTCGGAAAAAAGCGGCCACGCCTCTTTTGTAGCGCACTATTTTGATGTAATAATGGGAATATGGATTTCAACATCAGAATAATCTCACTCATTTCCAAAAACCGCCGAAGTAAGGTTGGCGGGCACTAAATTTTTCTTACCTTCTGTATCTGTGGTACATCCTCGTAGCGAAGATCCATCCCATCCGGAAGAATAAGCCGATGTATGTTACATTCCTAAAAAACGACAAAATTATTTAAGTTTTAAATGTTTACCAACCTTCAACAAGTCGTTGAAATGCTGTGCGTCGTAGGTTGTCTTCAGAACCTTAATTCCCCCATTAAAGCAAATTTTGTTGTGCAAAGCTAGTTGAACGATGTAGTCACAACCCAAATTTGAGAGAGTTCCCTGAAAATAAACTTTTCAACTTTCTGTAAAACGAAATTACCAGAGAAACAACGGCGTGGAAGACCACACGCAGTCTTGTGTTTTGGCCCCATGGAGGGATTTGTTGGAATGGGTGACCGATAAATGCGAAGTTCATTCTCTGAAAAACAAAATTTAATTGAAAAGTGAGAACTACCCACTCTTTCTACAAACTTTGCATCTTGGAAGATGTCGAAGGGGTATAGTAATTTGCGATGTAGGGCGCAAAGAACATCGGCGTACTTGCAGCATTGGTTGAAGATGGCGTGTTCGCGGTAGGTGAACTGAAAAAAATGGCATAAAAACAGTATTTTTATGAAAAGTGCTATGCCCCATAAAATGTCACAGATACCCGGACCCGCTGGATCCGAGGACAGCCGGACAGGCTGGAGCTCCCGGACAGGACGAACAGCCGCCTGGAACTTATGGTGCCGACTGAAACATTTCGCCCTTCTCAAGACACGCTTGCATCCAGTGTTTCGTTTGTGCACCCCAACTTTGCTAAAGCGTTCTGAAGCCTTAAAACCCAAACTGAGGGCCCTTCGGTTAAAGGGGCAGTAAGAGGGCTTTTCATTTCATTTTCGATTGCCTACCGTTGGAAATTATGCGAATTAACTATGCTAAATTGTAACCCAAGTAAGCGGTTATGCTTATCACAAGCCCCTCAATTCAATAGTGGAGGGGGATCTTCGAAAAGGGACTCCCGCCTGAAGGGGGTTCCCATTGCTGGACCAGTTTTTGACACCCCCTCCATAATGACTATACCTCCCAACTTAATTTCTAACCAAAGTTCTGATGGCGTCTAGCATCGTTGTTTCTTTTCATAATTTCAGGGCACACCATACCCCAAGAGTCTTCTTGGTATAATTTCGTCAAATACTGTAAAATCGATCGATTTCATGTAAAATCGATCTATTTTGGCCCCCCTGATAGTGTCTAACCCCCCCCCCCCCACCCGCATTTTTGAGACTTATAACCCCTTAAAGGAGCAGTAAGGAGGGTTTTTTATTTCATTTTCGATCGGCTACGGTCGGAAATATGCGAATTAACTATGCTAAATATGCGAATTAACTATGCTAAATTGTCTCGCGCCTGGTTTTCAGCTCTCTCTCTCAGCCATTCAGAATGAAATTCGGCTCATTAGCATGCCTTGTAAAAGCCGGACACCCAGTACGTACTGCCCGTCTACAAATCTGGAGACGGAGACCCGTTTTTGGCGACTTTGGAGCGTATTTTCTCGAATACGGTAAATTTTCGACCCATAGTCATATATATTTTCATGATCATCAAATATTTATTTCCTAATTGAGCCAATGTTGTAAAACCCGCCTGACTGTCCCTTTAAGGGAACTGAACAAAAGGAATAGGAGAGCCTTTTCAAAATAGAATTTTTTCCCCAAACTTTGTCAAACTTTTACAACGGCAAAACTATTTGAAATGTCTAACCGGATGAAATGACATTTTGCTTCAAACGGACACAAATGTATTGGCAAACCCAGAGTTACTAAAATCCCTTTATTAGAGTTTCAAGAACGAAAATGTCTCTTTTTAGGGTCTTAAAACATTTGTAATATACTAAACTCTAGGATTATTCAACTCGAATGGATAAATAATGATAACAATCACCTTTTTTAGGATTCCAGATTGAAGATGTTGCGGAATTGACAGGAAATCCAGCTCATCGAAGTTCATTTCACTAGATTCTTTAAAAGAGAAACAATCATAAGACAAACTAATCTTATGAAGATAGATTTGCAAAGAAAACGCAAACCAAAAACATATGTACTACTATGTCTGAAAAGCTCTGTCGTGTGTGTGTGTGTGTGTGCGTGTCTGTGTATGTGTGTGTGTGCGCGTGTGTTTGAATGTGTGTGTGTGTGTGTCTGTGTACGTGTCTCGCTAAAAACAACGAGCAAAAAGTGTCAGCTGAGATCTAACCGCGTACAGCTGCTTAAATTTAGGCCGTTCCGTGTGACCAAGTTCAATCGTTGTTTTCGTCAGCTGAGGTCGCGTGTCTGTAAAAATCAATGGCCACCTGACAAACATCGAAAAGCACTGAACTTCAGCAGAAAAACTCAACTTTGCCTATTTAAAACATTTATTTAACAAGTATACATGAATACAGATAGCTTTAGTGCTTACAAACAATAATACTCTGGCCAATGTAGACAGACAACTTTTCCACTCCGCTCGGTCCATTTCGGCAGAGTCTCATTGTGGCCTCGCGAGATTGTCCTGAGCAATTGGCCGTCATTACAGCTTTTACTACATTTTCGTCAACTGTCTCTGAGGGCACGATTGCAAAGTGCTCGATGTCCCGTTGTCCGTCGATCCATTGCTGAAAAACAGATTCTAAACTGAGGTCAACTTACAGGGTGGCCCATAAGTATGGTCCCAGAGTCAAACTGCACCCTCACCTTCAAAACGCGGGAAATTGTTGAAATACGAATATTTTCTTTTTCCAAACAATATTTTAAACAAAATGTATAAAGTAATACTCTCCAACACCTCATTTTCCGATTTAAAAAGCCGAGAGGCTACTTTTCAAAATCACAACTCTCCAACACCTCATTTTCCGATTTAAAAAGCCGAGAGGCTACTTTTCAAAATCACAAATAATGGGTAACTACCGCCGGAGTTTTCAAAACTACCTTTTCAAAATCACTCTTTTCAAAAATTTTCAAAATCGTCGCGGACGCAGGACAATTTTGCCAAAAAGTCTTTGCCATTTTAATAAGGAAGTATTTGGGAAACCCAAACTCCGGCGGTAGTTACCCATTATCATCCCCTATAACATATTTTATGGGGGAAAATTCAGGTGCCTTCGATCCACCAATACCGAGGGTTATTGACAGTCGACTTGACCGCCTTGTGAAAAATTTGGGGAATTGTCATTCTGGCAAGGTTACCCATAACTCCGAAGACAAACTAATTGTTCAAATATGGTGTTTGGCAAAGTCGGTATGATGCATTTGAACAACTATTTTAAATTTAGCTGAAAAAAGGAAAAAGAAATAGAAAGGTCTCAGCAGCGAGATTTTCCTATTTGAAAATGCTGAAAATTGGACGCGTGCATATTAGCTTGCAGAAACAAAAATTGACTGTTACGCAACAATTAACAACTTTTGTTTTTGTGCATGTCTTGTCATTCTCTTGTGTCATTTTATCAATTATGATCTATACAAAATGTTTTGTTAGTTTGATACGAAGATTTCACAATTTTGTTCGTGATCGAGCTTTCAGAATGGAAAGAGTTGTTGGGACCATACTTATGGGCCACCCTGTAATTCGAAATGGAAATTTTATATTTACAAAACGATCGGTGTATTTCAACGATTGAATATTGTCAAAACCATCATGTGTGACGCATGTTTACTTAACGCTAGAAAAAAGTATTTGCTTTCGTTTTAAGAATGATTAGTTTTTTAAACTTGACTTTAAAAAGGCAAAACAGAAAATTTCCGGATGGATCCGAACCTGAAACGCTAGATTTCCAAGCTAAAGTGCTACCGCGTAAATACTGTGCGGCCTGCGGCCGTATGCATCTACACGCGTCCTTCGACAGCTCAATTAGGCGGCCTACGGCCGTAACGACACGCAGCCTTTGGCCGGAAAAAGACGCGGCCGTTGGTCGTTCAATTAGGAGGCCTGCGGCCGCAACATTTGTGGATTTAACTAAGATTTAACAACAAAAAAGTTTCCTCTACCTTTAAAAACATGAAATTCGATTTTGTTTAAAGGCACCGTCAGGGGCCTTTTCGGATTGGAAATGAATGCTATGCTAATCGAAGTTTTTCAATTGAAATCATTTTTCTTAACACCGCTCCAGCCAACGGCCGTGCGCAAAATGCTTGCCAAGTCTTCATTAGCATACGATTTGGAAAAGGCCCCTTACGAGCCCTTTAATGGAAAATTTCGGTTAATTTTCATAATTGCACATTTTCGAGAGTTTTAGACAGAAGAGAGAAACGGACCATTCTATAGAATGATAGGTTCAAAAATAGTTTTTATACTGTGGTATGAAACGGACCATTCTATAGAATGATAGGTTCAAAAATAGTTTTTCTTACTGTGGTATGAAACGGACCATTCTATAGAATGATAGGTTCAAAAACAGTTTTTATACTGTGGTATGAAACGGACCATTCTATAGAATGATAGGTTCAAAAATATTTTTTCTTACTGTGGTATGAAACGGACCATTCTATAGAATGATAGGTTCAAAAACAGTTTTTATACTGTGGTATGAAACGGACCATTCTATAGAATGATAGGTTCAAAAATAGTTTTTATACTGTGGTATGAAACGGACCATTCTATAGAATGATAGGTTCAAAAATAGTTTTTCTTACTGTGGTATGAAACGGACCATTCTATAGAATGATAGGTTCAAAAACAGTTTTTATACTGTGGTATGAAACGGACCATTCTATAGAATGATAGGTTCAAAAACAGTTTTTATACTGTGGTATGAAACGGACCATTCTATAGAATGATAGGTTCAAAAATAGTTTTTCTTACTGTGGTATGAAACGGACCATTCTATAGAATGATAGGTTCAAAAACAGTTTTTATACTGTGGTATGAAACGGACCATTCTATAGAATGATAGGTTCAAAAACAGTTTTTATACTGTGGTATGAAACGGACCATTCTATAGAATGATAGGTTCAAAAATAGTTTTTCTTACTGTGGTATGAAACGGACCATTCTATAGAATGATAGGTTCAAAAACAGTTTTTATACTGTGGTATGAAACGGACCATTCTATAGAATGATAGGTTCAAAAACAGTTTTTATACTGTGGTATGAAACGGACCATTCTATAGAATGATAGGTTCAAAAATAGTTTTTCTTACTGTGGTATGAAACGGACCATTCTATAGAATGATAGGTTCAAAAACAGTTTTTATACTGTGGTATGAAACGGACCATTCTATAGAATGATAGGTTCAAAAATAGTTTTTCTTACTGTGGTATGAAACGGACCATTCTATAGAATGATAGGTTCAAAAACAGTTTTTATACTGTGGTATGAAACGGACCATTCTATAGAATGATAGGTTCAAAAACAGTTTTTATACTGTGGTATGAAACGGACCATTCTATAGAATGATAGGTTCAAAAATAGTTTTTCTTACTGTGGTATGAAACGGACCATTCTATAGAATGATAGGTTCAAAAATAGTTTTTCTTACTGTGGTATGAAACGGACCATTCTATAGAATGATAGGTTCAAAAATAGTTTTTCTTACTGTGGTATGAAACGGACCATTCTATAGAATGATAGGTTCAAAAATAGTTTTTCTTACTGTGGTATGAAACGGACCATTCTATAGAATGATAGGTTCAAAAATAGTTTTTCTTACTGTGGTATGAAACGGACCATTCTATAGAATGATAGGTTCAAAAATAGTTTTTCTTACTGTGGTATGAAACGGACCATTCTATAGAATGATAGGTTCAAAAATAGTTTTTCTTACTGTGGTATGAAACGGACCATTCTATAGAATGATAGGTTCAAAAATAGTTTTTCTTACTGTGGTATGAAACGGACCATTCTATAGAATGATAGGTTCAAAAATAGTTTTTCTTACTGTGGTATGAAACGGACCATTCTATAGAATGATAGGTTCAAAAATAGTTTTTCTTACTGTGGTATGAAACGGACCATTCTATAGAATGATAGGTTCAAAAATAGTTTTTATACTGTGGTATGAAACGGACCATTCTATAGAATGATAGGTTCAAAAATAGTTTTTATACTGTGGTATGAAACGGACCATTCTATAGAATGATAGGTTCAAAAATAGTTTTTCTTACTGTGGTATGAAACGGACCATTCTATAGAATGATAGGTTCAAAAATAGTTTTTATACTGTGGTATGAAACGGACCATTCTATAGAATGATAGGTTCAAAAATAGTTTTTATACTGTGGTATGAAACGGACCATTCTATAGAATGATAGGTTCAAAAACAGTTTTTATACTGTGGTATGAAACGGACCATTCTATAGAATGATAGGTTCAAAAATAGTTTTTATACTGTGGTATGAAACGGACCATTCTATAGAATGATAAGTTCAAAAATAGTTTTCGTACTCTCTTTTTTATGAATGATGTAGCCAACCCGGCACCCCAAATTGAATCTGCCTTATAAGTTTAAGAAATTCATAGAAGCATGAAAAATTTAGTAGTATTAAAAATTAAACTCATTTTCGATATTTTTTGAAAATATTCGGGATTTTCACTGAATATTTTCGAGAATTCTAGAATTCCCAAAACTTTCTGCACTTTATTTAGTCTCTTAGGTTTATACACTAGTCTCGAATCTTAAACAGGCGGCGACAAAAGTAACAACTTTTCATTAATTTTAATTCAAATGAACAGTTCAGAAGAATAAGCTTGTTCAACCAAGCGGCGCGCGCGGTGATCAAAAAACGCTCAAAGCACTATCAAAGCTATCGGTTTTTGCGCAGAATGGTCTTTGTCGGATCGGCGCATCCGACGCCGCTTTTATTTTAAAATAGCTTTTAACTAACCTTGAAAACCCGAATTAGCCCAGATGTTGTAGTGCGACAACCACAAATCTCTAAATACGGTGCTTGGAATTTCAGAAGCTCTCGGTCAGTAATAATTTTTCCTCTTTTTATGAGTAGAGATTTCACCTAAAAAGTGTGATTATACAAAACTTAAGATAAAAACCTTGTAAAGTTCGGTCAAGTCACCGAGTGTTTCGTTGATTCCGTTTGAGAGAATTAGCTTTTGAATGTTAGCTACCTAAATAATTACTTCTTTGTATATTTGAGCCACGGCCTCCGGCAATTGTTTTGAAAGGACAGTCAGGAGATTTCTACGAAAAATTATGCCCGAAATTTTCCGTTTTTAGAACATCAGCAGATTTTGTGGTTTGCCCGTACGTTCGGATTATGAGTTTACAAAACCTTTCTAATTTTGAAGTTTTTATTGATTTCAGACGAGACAAGTGCGCTGGACAATTTAGATCATACATTTTGTATAAATGGCGATAAGGAAACCCCTGACCATCCCTGTAAAGGGCTCGTCAGAGGCTTTTTCTAATTCGCATTCTAATGAGTTGGCAAACTTTCTGCGCATAACCTTTGGCTGAAGCTGTGTTCAAAAAAAACTGATTTCGGTCCAATTCAAAACCCCCTCGACGGCTCCTTTAATTAAAATTTTAACTGTACCTTCAGTAGTTGACAAAACTTTGCAATATCACAATTGATGTTCCTAACTTCCAATCCTCCAAGAATGCGAATTTTGTTAGACAAAATCAACTGAATCAGGTAGGTGCAGTCTGCATCGTTCAGGTCACCCTAGAATGAATAAATTTTGATAATAGGTATAACATTTTGGAAGTTTGGGCAAAAACTAGAGGTTTACACTGTTTATTTGAACAGAAATTTTTCGATTTGATTTTGAGCATTGGTTTTTTCATAATTTTAGATTTTAGCTTTGATTCTCGCAATATTTTTTTAGCCGAACAGCATTTTCCGTCTCACGCCAGGTTGCGTACACCCACAGGAGGGGTGTACGGAATATGGCGTGAGACGGAAAATGCTGTTGAGGAACTTCAACGAAACTGCGGTTTGCTTGTTTCATTTTAGTCATTCTTTTGGAAAAGTTTGAAGTTATTTTTTGTGTTAAGTGATAAAACTTACCAAAGTCACAAATTTCTGAAACACCAGACGATTCCTAATTTCCTGATTTATAGGCAGTCTAGTGAAGCCACGATTAATCATCCCAAGAAAAACATTTTCCTAAAAAAAATTGCCGTTTTTGACATAATCTTAATAAAAAGTTTACCTTGAAAGCAAAATCACTCTCCACATTGAAATCGAACCGGAAAGAACGATATCTGTTGCAAACAGCTGAAGTTTGTCTTGAACACCGATCAAATGTTGCATATTCTTTGTAATTTAACTGAAAGGGTTAGATAATTGAAAATACTATTTGAAAATTACACCTTTTCTAGAACTGAAGCCTGAACGTGGAATGGAAGTTGTTGTAAATCAAAGTCCTAAAAATATTTAAACTTGGTTACATGGACACCCTTACGTCATCGTTGGAAAAGTTAGGCTCCACGTTCATTTCGCTTGTCACTTTTGGCCGCTGAAACTTCATTTTAAAAATTTATAAAAAAATGCGATAAATTACGTAGCTGATTCAAAAATGTTGTTCGCATTTGTTTCTTATCAGATGCGCCAACATGGTGTGATAACGGTTGTCTATCTCGTTTGACCGCAAGATTTCCGCAATATTTGACCAATTTCAATGCCTTTGAGCGGTTTATTTTCTGAGAAAACAATATTTATCGTCTTTTTCTTGTTTTCCTTTTATCTTTCCTCTTTACGTCACTTATGACATAAGGAAAAAGACGCCAAAAATTGTTTTCTTAAAAAATAAACCGTTTGAGGGGAAGCGTGCATTATAATTAAAAACAAACTCGCGTTTTCCAAAAGAAAAGTTATTAGATCTTTAAAGTAAGTAAAAACTGCTAAAAATTGAGAAACATATTTGAAAAGAGATTTTAGAAGCTGGGGAATGATTTACTATTTCAAATCGGTTATGGGAGGCCTATGACACTTTTATAAGTTTGACTGCAAGTAGACAAAACAAAAAAATCGCAGGGAGGATTCGAACCCGGGTCGCTAGGTTTACAAGCGAGAGTGCTGCCACTCGGCCACCGAGGCCAATCAGTTGATGAATTTCTATCAGCGGCTGACCGAATTCGTGGCGAAGTGGTAGAGCTCTTGCTTTCAAATCTAGCGACCCGGGTTCGAATCCGCTTAGCGATTTTTTTGCGTAATTGCATCTAAGAATTCTTAAATTTTATCAAAAATGTTTTAATAATGAATAGACTCTCAAAATAGCTCAGACGACCTTTAGCAGTCGGGGAAGGAATCCAAAATCAATTCACAAGCATGGCGAAAATAAATGGTGCTGGAAACAACGAAGTTTCTTTATTTTTATGGTTTTTTGTAGCTCATATATTTATAAAAATTTATTTAAATAACTTGAAAAAAACATAAGCTCTGGATAACAAAGAGGGGGTGATGAACGAAAACACAAACAGATAGCAACACGAACGCGGCGGCGACTGGTTTTCGCCGCAGGACCGCGACGATTGCGAGACAGCTGCACAAGACACAGATGGGTGTTTACGGAAGCAGCAAAGAACGATCAAACATGTGGGCAGACCAAAAGACCACGTGTTGCCGAAAGAAACTAGAAACCAGGCTGTGAATTTGGGGTTGGGACAAGAAAAACAGGCAACAAATGAATACACAAATCAACTTATATATGGGAGTACTAGAACTGCATAAAATTTCAATATCACTTTTTATAAATCTTCACTTCTTCGTGGTTTTCGTTAGCCAAAACCGAATTTCATTTTCAGGGTCCACAGATACTGTCAGTGATTCCGTTGAATTTCTCCGAATCCGGATAGCTCCATGTGTATGACGATGAGAAACCTTCACGCCAAACGCTTCACGCAATAAAATCAAATTAATGAAGTTTTCCGACCAGGTACAACCATAATAAAGGTACTGCTCCTTGTTTTGCCACTTCTGGAACACCAAATGTTGAACTTCACAGTATGACATACCTTGATGAATTTGATAATTCCTTCTGTTGTGACTTTACAACACTCAATTTCCAGATGATTTTTCTTCATTTTCATCATCCCGTCGTCATCCAGATTAGTATCGGCCCTCACAAATAACTTCGGGATCTTAAAGAGATCATTCACTCACACTCACACTCACACTTACACTCACTCATTCACTCATTCACTCGATGCCGATTTACATATTTGTTGCATGGTTTTTGTTAATGGGCATTTCTGTAACATTGTTTCGCACTGATTTCAAAAATACTGTTTTTAAAAACATCAAACTCAAGTACAAATGCCTTGGGGCGGGTTACAAATAATCCGCCAAAAAATGAATATGGATAATTATAGCTCCAAACTTTCCCCTTTACAAAACATGGTCAAAAATCCATGTTTAAAATTTCAATAATATAATTATAAACAGCTCACGAAAAAAAGATGAAATTGGGTGTTATTCGAATTCTTATGAAAAGGGGCGGGGTTTGGAAAGATTTCAGAAAAATGGGCTGCTGAAGTGACCCAAGATTAGGGACCGCAGAGGTTGCCGCGGCGGGATGATCCGTAATGGTAAGAAAATATGGTTTTCAATGCTCGCGCGCGTATTTTTTTCTTTCCGATTATTTTAGAAAGGAATATGGGGTAAAATTGCATGAGAAAACCAATGGAACTGCTCTTTTGACGAACTATTGATTACATCTTGCCGAAAATCGCTGTTTTTGGAGAATTTTTACCATTACTCACGAACCATAGCGATAGCATGCATTCTCAGAGCACTTTTCTTTGAAGTACAACCATTTTAGTGAAATAAAAATATAAAATCAAAAATTCGTCCTTGCACAAAAAAATTACAATCGATTATGTTGTTTATAGTACTCCTATTCAAGTACGGAGGCATGTGCAGCATACTTTTGGCATTCGCTCAGTTCTCGGAAGTGTTTTTATTGTTGTAAAACAAGAAACTTTGAACAATAACCCTTAGGGTACTCATACGCCATCCGTATTCAACCACTACTTTGTATGTGTTTTTGCACTTTGGTCGATTATGTGAGATACAGATGCGTAGCACTCAATATTGTTATATTTTTCGATAATTTGGATTTTTTCCTTTATTTTAATAAAGAATATAGAAAATTTCATCCTTGCCGTCGCTCGCAAATTAATTTTAAATATACAAATTTATACAAAATTGGCGACTTACCGCGCTTTATTGCCAAATACCGTATCCAGGGCCTGTTTGAAAACGGCCTTTTAAAACTGTATTTTTATTATTTCTGAGATAATTTTGGTACCAAAAATACGAGAAAAATATGAAAAATCAATTTAAAACATATAAACATGTAAATTCTCTCACACAGAGGGATTCCGCATTCAGGCAGAAAGTATGTCCGTTGTTTAGCAGAGCTTGTGCCTGGTCAGATAGACCCCGCCCAACCACGGCGACAATGCAAAAATCGGATTCAAATTCGGGCATTCAAAGCGGAATATCTCGCTTCGTTTTGGATGAAATTTCAAATTGTAAAAAGGAAAAGTTTAAGTTAGAAACTTATCTTGCGATATATCGGAATTAAAAATCCAAAAATATATTTATAAAATTTGGTCTGCGGTCCCTACCCAAGATAAAGTTTCTCTCTCCCTCTTTCTCTCTCTCCCTCCCTCTCTCTCTCTCTCTTTCTCTCTCTCTCTCTCTTAGTAGCTATAACCCTCTTTCCCTCAATCTGACTTCTCTTCTCTTTCGCTTCGGAAAAAAATAAGCAAACAACTTTATTCCAATAAACGAGCATTTGCAACTATTTTCCTCTTCATAACCTTAATCCTCTCCCACATTTTAACTCCATTTTCATTGTCAAAGTGGACGAAAAGTGATTCTTTCCCATTCCTTTCGATCATCAAAGCGTGGTGGGCAACAACCATCGATAGAGTTTTTTGAATAAAATCCTTATCAATGTCGCTTTCAGATTTAAATTGACATAAATGTATTTCTCGTTTGTTGTTTTGCCATTCCTGAAAGCAAATTTGCTAAATGCGCTGAATTTAAATATTTACCTGGAGAAATTGAATTATTCCATTTGTTGTAACTTTGCAGCGTTTGAAATCAATGTGTTTGCATTTCATTTTCAAAAATGCTTCGTCCTCCAAACTTGCGGAACTTTCCAGAACGAGAGTGGGCATCTGAAAATGTATTTTTCCCTGTCTTTTTATCTCTATCTCTCTCTTTCTCTCTCTCTCTCTCTCTCTCTCCAATTTCTTTCTGTGTATCTGCGTCTCTGCGTTTTTACGTCTCTACGTCTCTGCGTCTCTTCGTCTCTGCGTCTCTGCGTCTCTGCGTCTCTGCGTCTCTGCGTCTCTGCGTCTCTGCGTCTCTGCGTCCCTGCGTCTCTGTCTCTGTCTCTGTCTCTGCGTCTCTGCGTCCCTGTCTCTGTCTCTGCGTCTCTGCGTCTCTGCGTCTCTGCGTCCCTGTCTCTGTCTCTGTCTCTGTCTCTGTCTCTGTCTCTGTCTCTGTCTCTGTCTCTGTCTCTGTCTCTGTCTCTGTCTCTGTCTCTGTCTCTGTCTCTGTCTCTGTCTCTGTCTCTGTCTCTGTCTCTGTCTCTGTCTCTGTCTCTGTCTCTCTCTCTCTCTCTGTCTCTCTCTCTGTCTCTGTCTCTGTCTCTGTCTCTGTCTCTGTCTCTGTCTCTGTCTCTGTCTCTGTCTCTGTCTCTGTCTCTGTCTCTGTCTCTGTCTCTGTCTCTGTCTCTGTCTCTGTCTCTGTCTCTGTCTCTGTCTCTGTCTCTGTCTCTGTCTCTGTCTCTGTCTCTGTCTCTGTCTCTGTCTCTGTCTCTGTCTCTGTCTCTGTCTCTGTCTCTGTCTCTGTCTCTGTCTCTGTCTCTGTCTCTGTCTCTGTCTCTGTCTCTGTCTCTGTCTCTGTCTCTGTCTCTGTCTCTGTCTCTGTCTCTGTCTCTCTCTCTCTCTGTCTCTGTCTCTGTCTCTCTCTGTCTCTGTCTCTCTCTCTCTGTCTCTGTCTCTGTCTCTGTCTCTGTCTCTCTGTCTCTCTGTCTCTCTGTCTCTCTGTCTCTCTGTCTCTCTGTCTCTGTCTCTGTCTCTCTGTCTCTCTGTCTCTCTGTCTCTCTGTCTCTCTGTCTCTCTGTCTCTCTCTCTAAATACCTGTTGAATAACCTCCAATCCTAAAACATAATCACATGGTAGCGTAATATGCAAGGCTGTGCATTGAACACTCTAAATTTAACTGTTAAATTAAATATAAAACTTTTACAAACCTTTATAAGTCTCTCCAGTCCTTCCCTATTACAACTTACAACCCCTTTCAAAAATAGTTCTTTACTTCTGTGATTTTTGCTTATAACCACTTCTAAATCGTCGTCGTTATTTAAATCAGCCTAAAATTACGTTTTTAAAAACAAGTTCATCAAATTATCACCTCTATGACAATCATTGAAGGACAAAGCTTGGCTTGTGGAAAATCAGAAGGTTTTAGTTGGCGATTGCGATTGTTGAACCAGTTTGGCACAAATCCAATTGAAGCTTTATCCAGGACCTTTAAAACCAATTTCTTGAAAAAAAAATGAACAAATCTCCTACCAATTGTACAATAATTTTCATAACTTTCAATTGAAATTGAAGTTTGGGGTGTCTTTTTGAAAGATTGTAGCAATACATGCTACATAGTTGAAATTCCAACTTTTGTTGATATGTGAACTGAAATACAATTTTTTAAAAGTGCTACTTACAAAAACACCTTTTCTAGAATTTGTCGATGAAGGTGCTGTGGAATATCGAAAAAGTTTATAGTTTCCTAGAAATTGGTTTTTTTTTTTGAGAAAAAATATTTAGACTTACCATTTTTTTAAAAGAAAGTCGATTAATGAATAAAAAATTTTGGGGCGAATTTTCAATTAAGGAAAAAGCGGTATGAAAGCAAAGCAAAACGGTTAAAAGCGCGGCGGGAAATGTTTTAACGCGCTTTCTTTCTCTATGTCTCTCACACACACTCACACACTCACACACTCACACACTCACACACTCACACACTCACACACTCACACACTCACACACTCACACACTCACACACTCACACACTCACACACTCACACACTCACACACTCACACACTCACACACACTCACACACTCACACACACTCACACACTCACACACTCACACACTCACACACTCACACACTCACACACTCACACACTCACACACTCACACACTCACACACTCACACACTCACTCACGCTTTCTCTGTCTTGTTTTCAATTTTCTCATCGGTGTACACAGCAAATGTGTCAATAGATACAAGATGTCAATAATGTCAATAGAATTGCTTCATATAACTATTTATTTTACGTCTTGAAAACAAAACAACTAAAAGATCTTCACAGCCTTATAAAAGTTATGGATGAATGATTACAAGTAATCTTCAGAATCTCCCCCGTTTTTCTTTCAAGGCAGAATGACTTAGAGGAAGAATCTTGTGCAAGAGCTTCCCAATAATTCAACATGGGAAACCGCATATAGACGAGTTCGACCATGTTAATATTTCTTTCGTTATTTTGCCATTGCTGAAAAGATTCGATTTTTGAGAGGTACTTAGCAACTCTACCTTTACAAACGCCACGATTCCTTCAGGAGTAACTGAGCCTCTGGTAAGATGAATGCCCTCACCACGCAAGGAAAGGAAAATTTCATCGTTGACCACGTTTGCATGCCTTATTTCGAGTATGTGCACCTTAACGGGTAAATTATGATAATGCAAGTTAAGTTTAAGGTTAAGGTTAAGGTTAAGATTAAGGTTAAGGTTAAGGTTAAGGTTAAGGTTAAGGTTAAGGTTAAGGTTAAGGTTAAGGTTAAGGTTAAGATTAAGGTTAAGGTTGAGGTTAAGGTTACGATTAAGGTTAAGGTTAAGGTTAAGGTTAAGGTTAAGGTTAAGGTTAAAGTTAAGGTTAAGGTTAAGGTTAAGGTTAAAGTTAAAGTTAAGGTTAATGTCAAGGTTAAGATTAAAGCTAAGAACGATAAGCCAAACTCACCCTTTGCACAGCTTCGAGTTCCAAATATTGATGCTCCACTATTTCAAAAGTCACTTTCTTGGTTTGTACAATCTGAAAATGATGCAAAAAAATTATAAATTTGCAGAACTTACCTCAATGAGCTGGCTGATAGAATTGGGTTTGCATAAAATTCGACCAGTAAATAATATACTTTTTGAAAGAATTCGATTCTTCTTCACCGCGGCCAGTAATTCGTCGCAAAGTTCATCATTCAATGCATACTGAACTTTAATGTTGATTTAAACTTTTTACAAAGAACTCACCGGAATGTTTATGTTTTTACAAATTAGCTGGGCTTGTGGATAATCGGAAATGTCAAATCGACGTAAAATGCCACTTTTTGTCTGGAAAAGCATCAGTAACTCGGCGCCAGCGTCATTCCAAGCCTGAACTTTTTTTTTAATTTTAAAAAATTTGAAATTATATAAAACATTTTGAAAAAACCTACATAGTTCGGGGTAAAAAGGGAAACTTCTGTTGGGAACATGAGATTTTTGTGAATTTCAGCAAGATTATTGCAGTAGCTGTTGAGATATTTGAATCTGGACTGTTCTTTATAAGTATACTGAATTTTAAAAAGTTACTTTAAAAAAATACACCTACTTTCTCCAAAACCAATTTATGAAGGTGTTTGGGCACAGCCATGAAGTCAAAATTATCCTATAATTTAAAGATATTCAAAATGTACATTAAAATTAAACTTACATCCATTTCTTCAGCTAATTTGGCTTTTTTAGAGCGAGGAGGCATTTTGTTTACTGCATTTGAAAAATGGAGTCTCTGTAATTGGTGCGCGACTGTTGCGAACTTTTCGCGGCGGGACCCAAGGAAAGCGGATGCAACATACGGCGACCACTTTCAAAATGAATATTTTACGTTAGGGAAAAAATCCCTAATTAGTAATTCGCATACTTTCTATGGAATGCGCTAAATAGTATTTCGAAATTCGAAAATTCATATATTTCGCGCACCGCGGCGTGCGGAAAACTTTATTTCTTTTTCTAAAACACATACAGCTCGAATCAGCGTAAAAAAAACTCTATCGAATGGCAAAAAATGAACTATCAAATTTCACGATATGGAAATTTGAATATCATAGCGAAATTAGCCTTACAATTTCACTCAGAGTTATGTATTTCGTACAATCTGAAATCGACTTCGAAATAAGATCAAATGTTCGCCATAATAGCAAAAACGCCCAAATTTGACGCGACGCGGCGCGTGTGCGACGCGGTCGCATTAAATACCAAGTAGATTTTTGAAGTAAGCTTTCGAAAAACTCGCTCTTAAAAGCTTAAATATGATTCTCACTTAGGGTTGCTAAGTACAGAAAAAGGGTAGATTTCGGAAAATAGATACGGTTTAGTTGCTACTCTCCTTCACAATGTCGCAAATCTTCAATTAACACTTTATTAAACGATTTCTTTACAAAACAGTATAACTACACACTCATATAATCACTGCTTCCTCTAAAACAATTTCGGATGAATTCTGGTAACTAATCTTCAGAATCTCCCCAGTGTTCCTTTTCAAGCTGAATGAATTGCACAAAGGTTTTCGCCCTAAAGCTTTCCAATAATTCAAAGAGGAAGACACTTTATAGACGAGTTTAACCAATTTAATATCTCTTTCGTTGTTTTGCCACTGCTGAAAATATTTTATTTTTATATTTATTTAAAATATTAAGATACTTTTTGGTAGAAAAAATGTACCTTTATAAATGCTAGGAGTCCAGTTGGAGTGACGACGCTCTCTACGAGTTGAATATTATCACGGCGCATTTTGAGAAAGGCTTTGTCGTCGATAGAATTTGCATATCGTATTTCCAGCAGCGGAACCTTAAGAAGTAAATTATGTTAATGTAATCTAAAGTTTAGGTTAAGGTTGACATAAAAGTTAAGTCAAGCACAACGCCAAGAACAAGCTAAAAGAAGGGCTAACGCTAAGGTATAAGTCAACAGTTAAGGTTAAGGTTAAGGTTAGGGTTAAGGTTAAGGCTAAGGTTAAGGTTAAGGTTAAGATTAAGGTTAAGGTTAAGGTTAAGGTTAAGGTTAAGGTTAAGGTTAAGGTTAAGGTTAAGGTTAAATTTAAGGTTAAGGGTAAGGTTAAGGTTAAGGTTAAGGTTAAGGTTAAGGGTAAGGTTAAGGTTAAGGTTAAGGTTAAGGTTAAGGGTAAGGTTAAGGTTAAGGTTAAGGTTAAGGTTAAGGCTAAGGCTAAGGTTAAGATTAAGGTTAAGGTTAAGGTTAAGGTTAAGGTTAAGGTTAAGACTAAGGTAAAGGTTAAGGTTAAGGTTAAGGTTAAGGTTAAGGTTAAGGTTAAGGTTAAGGTTAAGGTTAAGGTTAAGGTTAAGGTTAAGGTTAAGGTTAAGGTTAAGGTTAAGGTTAAGGTTAAGGTTAAGGTTAAGGTTAAGGTTAAGGTTAAAGTTAAGGTTAAGGTTAATGTTAAGGTTAAGGTTAAGGTTAAGGTTAAGGTTAAGGTTTAGGTTAACCAATTTTGACGTAAGGCACGGTTCGGAAGGCATAAGGAAAGGTAAAGTAAGCAAAATGATAAGGTAAGCTAAAACAGACTTAAGGTGAGATAAATTAGGCTTAAGGTAAGGTAACCTTGAAGTAAGATGAAGAAAAGCTAAGGTAAAATAAAGTATGATAAAGATTTCAATCAACCTTCTGAAGAAAATAATACCAAACAGTAAAATCTTTATTCCTTTCTAATCGGAGGCATAACCATGAGCCTGACTCGCCCTTCAATCCAGTTAAAAGTTATGCTCAATCTTTTTCCGTCGTCTCTTTTGATCGCAACAATATTTTTCTCCGGAACAGCTAAATGAAAGGCTTTGCAGAAGTCTTCTTTATTGATGGGGGACAAGGATCCAAACTGGCACCAACTGATCTTCCTCTGCTTTGTGCGCCATTGCTAAAACGAAAAAAATTGTTTAATTGGATATATAGTTTCTACCTCAACAAACTGAATTAAACCATTTGTGGTTAGACTGGTCGAGAGAAGTTCGAGTGTGGGAGACTGAAGCTTCAAAAGGCGGTCATTTGTGATGTTATTGTCCTCGAAAATTGATAGATAGTTCATCTAAAAAAACAGAAAATGAACAACAAAAACACGTGTGTGTACGTGCTGGTGTACGTGTGTAAGTGTGTGTATGTGTGTACGTGTATACGTGTGCACATGTGTACGTGAATACGTGTGTAGTTGTATACGTGTGCACGTCTGTACGTGAATACATGTGTGCGTGTGTACGTGTTTAAGTGTGTACGTGAGTACACGTGTGCGTGTGTACGTGTGTGTACGTTAATACGTGTGTACTTGTATACGTGTGCACGTGTTTACGTGAATACGTGTGTACTTGTTTACATGTGTACGTGCGTGTACGTGTGTGTGTATGTGTGTACGCGTGTACGTAAATACGTGTGTACTTGAATACGTGTGCATGTGTGTACGTGAATACATGTGTACGTGTGCACCTATGTGTGCGTGTGTACGTGTGTTGGTGTGTGCGTGTTCGTGTGTATGCGTGTCTGTGTGTATGTGTATGTAAGTTTGCGCATTTGTATCTATGTACCTGTATGTGTGTTTGTATGTGTACGAGAATGTACGCGTGTGTACGTGTGTGTATATGCGTGCACTTGTGTACGTGCGCACGCGTTTGTGTGTGTAAGTGTGTGTACGTATATATGTTTGTTTTACTGCATGAGTGTGTATTTGTAAAAAACTACAATTTTTTTCGTTTTTACCTTCTGAACCACTTCCGAATCCAGATATTCCCCTTTGAAGGAGTCATAAAAGTGCAAAGAATCGCACCGAAGGGTCTGAAACCAAGAAAAAAATTTAAAATTTGAAAGAAAATACTCACTTTTATCATCTCTTCTAGAATTTCAACATCACATTTCACGAAATGTTCAAAGACCAATTCAGTAGCAGAGATATTGTGTCTCTTTATGGTACTTAGTAGCTCCCTACCCACAATGTTATCAACTCCAGCCTAAATTTTAAAAATAATAATAGCAAAAAAATGTTTCTAACTTACAAGTGACGTAAAACTGTCGGCCTGAAGCCTCGCGTTGTGGATTTCACTCAGTTTCACAGAAATTTGCTTATTTCGGGAAGGGAAAACCTCATCGTGCTGAAGAATAAATTAAAAATTTAATTTAAATTTAAAAAAAAAATACCTTAGAAATACTGATTTCATAAACTTCTGCAGGGTAGACGACCGTTGGATTGGAATTAAGCAAATTTAAGCAAAATTTACTACATTGTTGAAATTTTGCGTGGTCGGGGAATGTGAACTGAAAGATATTATTATTTAAATAGATAAAATTATTACGGATTTAAAAAAAATCAGAAAAAAATTGATTTGTAGTGTATTCCTACCTTTTCGAACACGTTCTTATGCAGATGCTCTGGAATCGCCTTGAAGTTGAAAGCGTCCTATAAAAAATTAAAATGAATAGTAATTTTAAATTTAAATTTACCTCAGTTTCGTCCATTTTGTAGGTTTATGTTTGAAACAATAAATTTGGCGCCGCTTGGTAAAAAAAAGGGATATCTGCCGAATAGCGCAAGGTTGAATGTGCTTTCGAGTGGAAGATCGCGTCGGGACCCACATTGTTTTCTGTAAGTGGCATTCTATAAGTGGCAAAAAGCGAATTTGAATTGCCACTTGTAGGAAGCCATTGATGAAAATTTAATAAAATCTTAAAGGGACCGTCAGGGACCTTTTCATTTCCATTTTCACCGGGTACCGTCGAAAATTATACTAATTATATATTCTAAATTATCTGGAAAACTCCTCATTTTCCGAGCAATCTCGTTTTATTCGAATGACAAGTTCGAAATTAGACTGGCTTGTAAACATCGTGCATGTAGGCGTTGCGGCCGTTGCGGCCCGACGGTCGGCCGGTTTTGGGCACTTTGAAGCCGGATTTATCAAAAAAGGAGAATTTTGAACCCTATGTTGTATAGAGTTTTTTGATCAGCTGATTTTTATCTTTTACATGAACCAATGTTGCAAAACGTCCCTGACGGACCCTTTAAAAACAGTCTCAACTTAACAAATTTTGATTCTTAAGGATTTGTCATATTTCTTGAAATAGTTTTCGCTGAAATAGTCTTTTTTGCGGTTTATTTAAGTTTTCAATTAGAAAACTTGACGAAATGCGATTTGGTCACTTGTTTTCCTCAAATAGTCAAAACCCGGAAACACAAGACAAATCACATGCTGCAAACGCACGTGGTCGATAACAATCTTCAGTTATTTTCGCTCTTTTCGGCGTGGAAAGTGCATTTTCAGACATCATTCGTGTGTTCATGTTTTTCGATTTATGCCGCTCTTTCGGACTCACAAGAAATTTATTTCCCCCTTTTCGAATTTTAATGTGTAAATAAATCCTTTTAGTGGCATAAATAATAGCTACTTATTCCCAACAAAAATTTTAAAAAAAGAAGCAAAGGCGGTTTTTAGGAATTTTCGCTATGCAAAAAACTAGATATCACTAGTTGTTTTTCATTTCTTTTCAAGCCCCAAAGAACATTTGGCAGGTTTCCAAAAATACGACATACACAAATAGAACAATCTATTTTTCCCTATTTTTATTACTATTATTATATATACGCATTATATTTTTTTGTAAAATATTATTACATTCTTGAGTATAGGTTCTGCTGAATTCTGTTCTTGAAAATATGCCTTTTATGCCAAAATTAATGAGTAGAAATTTGAATTGTTGCATTCCAAATTGATACAAAATTTTTAAATTTTTCAAAAGTAAATTTGACAAAAACAAAAAGACATTTAAAACAGTTTAAAATAAAAAAACTTATTTTTTTACTAATAAGAATTTTTATTTAACGTTATATTTAACCACAATTTCTCCAATGACCTTTCCTTTCTGTCCGCTGTTTACAAGGCACATACCAGGAAAACCAAATATTTGAAACGAGCACTGATAATTTAGTCTGATCTTTGAATATTGTATTTCGAAGTTGAAAACTTAATTATATTTTCATGAAAATACATTATTTAAAAATTCCCTTGGAATTTCAAAAATGGTAAAAAGTTGGAAATTAAGGGGAACTCATTTTTTGTGGATATTTAGTGTTTACACCTTTCATGCAAAACAATGACTGATTGTGTTGAGTTACTGTTTTGAAAAACACTAAGCTGTTATGAAAAAAACAACTATAAAACGTCGAAAATTTCATGTTTTCATACCATTGAAGCTGAAAATCAGCTTTCATTTATTTTTTAAATTATAAAAAAAGGTATTATATAGTCTCTAAATGCAATTCTGAGTGTATCTGCCGTAAAAAAACGGTTTTTCCTCTGCGTCTCTGCTTTTTGCATACTCTCTCACCTGACCATGGCACGCCTCCAGCACAAAGCAGTTATTGGTAGTGTTTCAACAGCTGTACACCAATTATTCAATAGTTTTTGATTTTTACTCACTCAGCTATCATAGAACAAAACATGTTTTCATTTTGGCCCAATAATCCTCATCTTATCATTCGAAATGTTCATCTCAATCATTTTTTCCGACTGAAATTTATTATTTTCAGATTCTACGACCAAAAATGAACACATCTGCAACAATTTTCCCAGGTTACAGGTTTTGAAACATTTTGAAATTTAGTTTTAAGCAATTCGCTCACAATGTTGGCGTTATGTTGGCACTGCAACAGCTCATGAAAGTGTGAGTACACAATTTTTCAAATTTTCAACTGTTGATTTTAGAAGCCGCCTGTTACAAAATACGTAAACATGTGGAAAACAACGAATGGACACTTAAATGGGTAGGTTTTCTCTCTGTCTCTCTGTCTCTCTGTCTCTCTGTCTCTCTGTCTCTCTGTCTCTCTGTCTCTCTGTCTCTCTGTCTCTCTGTCTCTCTGTCTCTCTGTCTCTCTGTCTCTCTGTCTCTCTGTCTCTCTGTCTCTCTGTCTCTCTGTCTCTCTGTCTCGCTGTCTCGCTGTCTCTCTGTCTCTCTGTCTCTCTGTGTCTCTGTCTCTCTGTCTCTCTGTCTCTCTGTCTCTCTGTCTCTCCGTCTCTCTGTCTCTCTGTCTCTCTGTCTCTCTGTCTCTCTGTCTCTCTGTCTCTCTGTCTCTCTCTCTCTCTCTCCGTCTCTCTCTCTCTCTCTCTCTCTCTCTCTCAAACCCTCAATGTTTCAGAGACCATCTCTTAACACCTAATCACCATTTTTTCGCCCATGTCACCAAAAAAGGGCCAAATTTGGACTTCCACAGAGTCCCCCACATTTCAGTTGGTAAATTTGTTCCTGAAGTAAAAATCGATAATCTGAAATTAAGCTCTGGATGAAATTCCTGCCAATGAAATGGAAATTATCGTTGCTAAGGCGGCTCAACTTGGTCAACTCATGTTTACAAGAGAAAAACAGGTACATTACTGCGTAACTTACAAAAACTCAAACTTTCAACAGCAAAACATTGGCACGTAAAGATTTTTTTGTTTTCTTGATTTTAGGATTTCACCGAAGCAATGTCAAAGTACATGTTATACGAACATACGACAACTTCGAAGCAACAAGTTTTGGAATGGAGGGAAAATGTGGAAAAGTCTCTTGTCAGGGTAATTTAAAATTCACTTATTTTTATAATGTGTGTATTTCAGGGTTTTGCGTTTTATCTGTTTCAAGTAACTGCGGGAGAATCTGTCGATTTGGAGAAAATTCTGTTCAATTCTCTACCCCAGGCACTGTTAGATGTGAAAATGACCCATCGGGATGAAATGTTGGAGAGTATTGTGAATGGATTTATTAAGGAGTTTTGTGAGTTTTTACACACTCACACACTCACACACTCACACACTCACACACTCACACACTCACACACTCACACACTCACACACTCACACACTCACACACTCACACACTCACACACTCACACACTCACACACTCACACACTCACACACTCACACACTCACACACTCACACACTCACACACTCACACACTCACACACTCACACACTCACACACTCACACACTCACACACTCACACACTCACACACTCACACACTCACACACTCACACACTCACACACTCACACACTCACACACTCACACACTCACACACTCACACACTCACACACTCACACACTCACACACTCACACACATATATTTCAGGTGAAAGATTTCTGGATGAGGAGGACGTGCATGAAGAGGAAAAAGCAGTTGATCAAGATGAACCTTCTCTTCTGTAAATTGCGGGAATTCTGAAACAATATTGATTTTGAACTAATAAAGTATTGTAGTATTCGTGTTTTGCCGTGTCAAACTAGACACACTCTGCGTCTCTGACACGCTAGAGTCAGACCACCAGCGCATCTGCCTGCCGACTTACCGCTTCCGTCAGATGGCCAATTTATGGGACAGGATTGACAATTTCTGCCATTCTCTACCCAAACCGATCAGAAAAATCGGAAAATTTCTAATTTGCTATCGAAAAATCTACGAACCACTCAGTAAATCGCCAATTGAAACATATAATTTGGAAGCTAGCTACTTTTTCCTTAAGGGAAAACGCATTTTTATAAGTGTTTGGGCACCTTTTCGCATTTTTATACAAGGCGGAGTTCCTTTTGAGTACAGTGTTCATGGCGATTTTATACAATGTAAATCACTGGCAATGGTAAAATTAAATTTTGGAAAACATGTTTATTTTATTAAGGAATCGGGAACGAGACTGTGCTGTTGGGGGATAGAATTGCCCGAGGAAGATAATGACTTTTGCTGTTGTACTTCGTGAGTTTTCGGTTTTTCTTTGTTTTGGACAAAGCGGCTTAAAACAGTGTCAACCCGCCCGTTACGCCCCTGTTTGTAAAAGATATTTTCCATTTTTTGGCCCGATGAAAAATGAAGATGAAACCCGCTTAAAAATCTCGCGACCCGGGTTCAAATCCGCCCTCTGATTTTCGGTTTTGCCTAAGTTTAACCAACTTCATAGTCATTGATGATTCGTGGAAGCAAAATCTAGTCTTGAACATACTGGACCGACAAAAGTGATACTTTTTCAAACGAGTTTTTGAGACCTAGTGTATCTACCGATATTTTGGTGTTAAAAAGCAAAGTTTTGCAAAACAATCTCAACTGTAATAGTTAGTTTTTTTACACCAACTAAAATGTTTTTTGGAGAATCAGCCAAAACTTCGAAAACTTGCGTTTTTTGCCGTTAGCTTTTAAATGTTTTTTAATAAAGCGTAATTTATTTGTTTACCGTTGTTTTCAAAATTGCATTTCCTGTCAGGAAACATATATAAAATTTATTTTCAGTGAAACTTCACTTTCGACCCTATTCAACTTAAGTTACCGTAACCCGGCAATGAAAAAAAACACTAGGGCCCAAAAGTTTCAGGACTTCATATTTGAGTCATAGAAAGGCTGCACACAAGTTTTCAGAAACTTCAATTTTTTTATGTCACTGGTCTGCTCGAATCAGAGATGGCGTATTAAAATGGAAAAGAAATATTTAAACATCTTGAACACGTTAAGCGCAATTTCAGATCGAAAAAAAACTGAGCGGCCGAAGGCCGCAATTCCGTGCGGCCGCAAACCGCATAACTGAGTGACCGAAGGCCACGATTGTGTGCGGCCGTAGGCAGCCTAACGCCCATTCGGGGGCGAAGCCCCTAACGAGCGGCCAAAGGCCGCATGGAGCCAGGAGTTAGAACCGACGAAGGCGGGCCGTACCTCCTGGTTACAATACAAATCGATTTTGAGATAAAAGTTTAGGAATGGTGTGTAAGGTCATGCAAAGGATATAGACCAAATATCAGCTTAATCGGAGACTGTGAACTTTTTTCTTTGCGGCGTCATAAAAAATTCACTTTACCCAAAATCTCCGCTCCCATGGCTTTCTCAATCTTTTCCTTTTAGTCAAAGACCCATATTATACGAACAAAAACCTCTCCAAAATGGAGAAAATAACTTCGATGCCGCTATTGGAATTGTGGAAGAAAACATGAGACATAAATCTCGGAGCATTGTATATTGATCTTCATGGGCAGCTGGAGGAAGAGGTTTGTCAAAAAGGAACAGTCAGGAGTCATTTTTGACTTTGTTTTATCTGGGGAACATTTCGAAAGGAAATAATCATTCGATAAATCGATTTATCGATTGGGAGTTATGGCATATGGGATCATTAAACAAAACTAACAGACTTCCGAACAATCAATTGATAAATTGATTTTTTGATCCCGAAAACTAATCGATAAAGATTATTGACTGCATTTTTGCATAAAAGTTTATACGTCGGTTCTAAATGAACCGATTTTGCTCCACTTTTGAAATATTGAAGCGCCATACCATTGAAGTCAAAAGCCTGAAAAGCAATCGATAAATCGAATTTTTGAATGGGTTTTAGCACGAAATGCCATATCTCGGTTCATGATTGACTGATTTCGCTCAAATTATGGAATATGGCGTTACACAATACTGGACAATCAATAGATATATCGATTTTTCGCTGTGTTCTGGCACGAAATATCATATCTCACCTTTCCAACAGACCGATTTTGCTCAACTTTTATGTTGCAGTTTTAGGCAATAGAAGCCGTTAGACCAAAAACCAATCGATATATCGATTTTTCGCTGTGTTCTGGCACGAAATATCATATCTCACCTTTCCAACAGACCGATTTTGCTCAACTTTTATGTTGCAGTTTTAGGCAATAGAAGCCGTTAGACCAAAAACCAATCGATATATCGATTTTTGCTTTGTTTCGGCAAGATATGCAATATTTCGCCCAAAAACCTATCGATTGTATGCAAGGTTTTGTCACGAATTGCCATATTTCCCTTCACAACTTTTCGACTTCGCTCCACATACTTTTTCTTTTAGAACTCTCCCGAAGAAGTCAGAAAACTTCTTTTACCGGCATTACAACGAGTTCAATTCAAACTTCAATTACTCATGATAAAGACGATAAAAACTGATCCAAGCCCACTAATTGAGCTGATTTCCTTTGAACATTTATACAATAAAGCTGAATGTGAGATTACAATCAATCAGAAGGTTAGTTTTTGTTGACAGATTCTAAAAATTTCTTTGTTTTAGATGCTCAACTGTGGACTTTTATATATTAATGCTAAAATTGCTAACCCTGGAGTGTTGAAGGACTTCAAAGGTTTTGCCCTTATGTTGGGAACAAAGGAAAAGAACAATTTTTCTATTAATTTGGTTTATGAGGAGATTGAGGTAAAGGTTGTTTTAAATCCGCAAAAAAAGTCGGCTCCGCGGGGAATCGAACCCTCGACCTTTTGCACGAGAGACTGCAACGCTATCATTGCGCCATGGGTCAGGTGGGGCTCATTGACAACGAGGGGTATTTGATGGCGCTTAAAGCAGTTAAACATGCGGAGGCTGAGATTTCTCTGAAAAAGGACTGTGAAAATGAAAATTCAATTTCAGAAATGGAAAACTGGCCAATCTACAATTGAATTTTTCGCGCTAACTGAATTCTTAAGTGGCTCCCGATGGGTTTCTGGTATAATGTTCCACCAACTCCTCATCAATTATTCTACTGGAGAGATAATTGAGGAGAAAATCTGGGGAAAGTGAGAAAATTTACATCTTGACAGCTATTTTTACATTTAGTCGTACACTACGTATTATGAAATTAGATGAATTATCAGAGGCTTACTTGATTATTGGAGACAGTTGCGTGTGCTTTGCAAGGAATGGCTGGAAGAAGTGGATTTCAATTCTTGGAGATTTATATTACGCTAATTAATAATAAAGCTTTGTAAGAAAGCATGAGTGTGTGAGTGTGTGAGTGTGTGAGTGTGTGAGTGTGTGAGTGTGTGAGTGTGTGAGTGTGTGAGTGTGTGAGTGTGTGAGTGTGTGAGTGTGTGAGTGTGTGAGTGTGTGAGTGTGTGAGTGTGTGAGTGTGTGAGTGTGTGAGTGTGTGAGTGTGTGAGTGTGTGAGTGTGTGAGTGTGTGAGTGTGTGAGTGTGTGAGTGTGTGAGTGTGTGAGTGTGTGAGTGTGTGAGTGTGTGAGTGTGTGAGTGTGTGAGTGTGTGAGTGTGTGAGTGTGTGAGTGTGTGAGTGTGTGAGTGTGTGAGTGTGTGAGTGTGTGAGTGTGTGAGTGTGTGAGTGTGTGAGTGTGTGAGTGTGTGAGTGTGTGAGTGTGTGAGTGTGTGAGTGTGTGAGTGTGTGAGTGTGTGAGTGTGTGAGTGTGTGAGTGTGTGAGTGTGTGAGTGTGTGAGTGTGTGAGTGTGTGAGTGTGTGAGTGTGTGAGTGTGTGAGTGTGTGAGTGTGTGAGTGTGTGAGTGTGTGAGTGTGTGAGTGTGTGAGTGTGTGAGTGTGTGAGTGTGAGAGTGTGTGAGTGTGTGAGTGTGTGAGTGTGTGAGTGTGTGAGTGTGTGAGTGTGATATGTGCCAACCAGTGGTAATTATGTCGCCCCATTCGGATTATGGTGTCCGTTGTGTGTCTAATGGTGCGCGGCTGACCTTATCGCTTGTCGCTCGCCCGGTGGTCCGCAACTTCTTCGACTATCGATTATTGTCATCCGGCGTCGTGTGTGGTCCGAACGTATCGATGCAATAAGCAGGGGTCAGCACTCATTCCGGCACACACGCCGGACACCCAGCATCCCCCGGAGCAGCAGCTGAGCGATGGAACACTTTCCTGTCAGCTACTTTGATTGCGATGATACGGTAGGATGGCTTATTGATTAAAAATTGAAATGCAAATTTCAGGAACCAATTGAATTGAAGTGTTTTCCACAGCATCTGCTAAGCAAAATCTTGTCAAAGGTAAGCAAAATTTACTTTGGATTAAAGTTGTGCGTTCTACAAATTTACCTCTGCTTCGGCTAAATATCAAAGCTGAAATTATATATCTTGCTTCAATGTCCTAAAACCTTATGCGGACTGTTTTGGGTCAATATCGGGTTTTCGGGCACAGTTTTCCGGTAGTACTACAGTACTGCAAAAGTTTTGAAAACTTATCAAAAACTGGATCAATTTAGGTCAATTCAGAAACAAGTAATGACATTTCGTGCAGAAACCCAATCAATAAATCGATTTATCGATTCTTTTTAGGGCATTAGCTTTGACGTATAAAAAGTAAGGGAAAATAGCTCAATTTACACCCGAAATGTTTAATTGTGTGCCACAGAACACATTCAATAAATCGATTTATCGATAAAAATTCGCTTTGAAAAAGTAATAAATAAAAATAAAATGGCTAATACTTCTTCGTTTTTGACAAACCTCTTCTTCCAGCTGGCCATACCAACGAAATTTTTTTTTACTGCAATTACTTAGCTTATGAATATCCTGTAAAACGTTAATTATTTTAAAAATACACTTTTAGGGCTGAAAATAAAACGAAGTTTGAATTTCTACAAAGAAAATTTTGGCAAAATGCCAGTTTACCGATTTTCGTGCTCTTTTCTGCAAATGGCGCCTCGGCGATTCATTGGCTCTAAGCTGTTGGAAGCAAAATAATTTACTTATTCATAAAAAGACTATTTTCTGGGATACGTATCTCAAAAATGGTTATTGATAAGCGCCGCAGAGGTGGGTTGGCGCGGGTTGCCGGAATCAATAAGAAATTTTGGTTTTTTAGGCGCGCGCGCACAATTTTATAAAAACTGGATATGTAACCATTGACTATGACGTAAAAACGCATGGGAAACGCACTGGTGCAAGTGGTTTTTGCGAATTTAAAGGTCTAACCTCTGAAAAATGCAATTAAAAACGAATTTTTGATATAAAATAGGTTTATATTTTTAGACCGCGGGTTTTCTTTTATTTTTCCGATGTAAATTAAATCAACGCTTAAAATGAGAAACAAAAATAAAAAATCCGTGTTGGCAGATTTTTTTTTATTCAACATTGTTTGAAATTGAAACGAATTTTTGTTTTAAAACCGGTTTAATTTTTTAGACCGCGGGGTTTCTTTTCTTTTCGCCCGCCGTTTAACGCGTGCGGAAAGCCTGCGGCAAATTGCGATCTGGCCCGCATGTGTTTTTTTGTGTAGCCGAGCATTTCCTGTTCAATTTTTCACGCTTTTTTTTTTCAAAAATACTCATTAAAAAAGCCAGTCATTTGTTTATTTTTTTAATAGCATAATTTCAGATGACATACCGGGACGCTGCGGTGTTCGAGCAGTGCAGCCGCTTCACCAGAAATGTTTGCAAAAACCGAGTCTTTCCTCTGGAACTCACAGTTGCCGTGATTCACTTTGGAAGGCATATGCGCCCAGATAACGTGATTTCTCTCTCGAAAATCAATAAAATCAAATTTACAGAGTGATATCTCCGTAACTGTAAACTCCGAGCGCCATAGGATCTACACTTGCCCTTTCGAGTACTGCAAGGATAAGAATGTTCGCCTAATAACTGCCGAACTCAGTTTATCGGTTAGAAAACATTAGAAAAACCTATTAAAAAACAAATTTTTCAGGGAGTTTACGATGACGAGAGGTTACATAGGGTGTTGAAGATAGTCAAGGAGAATGGGATCAAGGCCAGGTTGATTCACTTCGACTTTTCGGAAAGTATTCCAACTTTTAGAGTGAAGCTGTTCAATGAGCTCATTGAGGTATGAAATTTACAAACGCTATGAATCTGTAAATTTAGGTCTGCGAGGCTGAAAGTTTGGGTTGTAGGCATGGAATAGCGGACAAGTATTTGAGGAATAACATAGTTCATGACGTAAGTTTTTTAACCTTAGTTTTGCTAAGGCACTTAAGGATCAACCTCAATCTAATAACTTTTTGTTTTTTTTTTTGCTTTAAAATTTAAGGCATAAGGTTAAGTTTAAGCCTAACTAACGTAGTAAGTAACCTAGTTTAGATTACTTAAGGTACTTAAGTAGGTAACCTATTTAATTTTACGGCAGAAGAATCTGTAAATCTTCAACATATTCATGTGTCCTTGGCCACCGCTAACAAACCTAAGACCTTAACTAATATGTTTAACGTTCTAGTCACTAAGGAGGCATCGCAGCAAAATATATAAGTCCTACTTTACCTTAGCTACTTTAGTGTCTTCTGATAGCTAGCGCAATTTAAATCTAAGACAAGTACCTTAAGAAAATTGGACCTTTGGTCGAATAGAGAATAACGATTGGGATCCTTAAGGTACCAATATATTACTTTATCACTTTGTAGCTGCTAGTGAGCTTAAGACCTTAGCTTATGTCGTACTTTAGTACGTGTCATAGCTTATGTCATACTTAAAGTACGTTAAGGAGTGCACGTTTTAGCTAAAGCACTTTGACCTTACTGGATTTTAACGTATGTTTGGTAAGGTGAAAAACTTTTTATTTTCCTTACTACCATTTAAAGGGCCCGTAAGGGACCTTTTCTGATTGGAAATGGAACGTATGCTAATCGAGCCATTTCTATTGAAATGATTTTTCCGAACACCGCTCCAGACTACGGCCGTGCGCAAAATGCTTGCCAAGTCTTCATTAGCATGAGATTCTGAAAAGGCCCCTTACGAGCCCTTTAAACTTGAATTTCGGAAGAACTATGGCCATTTACACCCTAAACACATTTAGGGTGTTAAGGCTTCACGGTATAAATGATTTACTCGGCTAGATTGGTACCATACTACCGCTAACGTATCTAAGAACTTAACTGATATATTGATCGTCAATACCCCTAGCCCGAAAAATGCCTTAGTGCCTTCTGGGCGATAGCGAGAATGAGACCGAACGATGAGAGTACCTTAAGAAATTTGGCCCTTGTTTGAATATAGAATGGCAACTTCATCTTTAAGAACCAATCTGTTTCTGGAGCACCTTATAGCTGCTAATGAGCTCAACGCCTTAGCTGAGCTCTAACATTAGTATCTAAGTACGTTACAACGTTCCTCTCACTTAGACTTTAGCCACTCTAGCAATTTGTCTGCGTATCTAAATCAACATTTGAACGTACGTTTTGTGAGGTGCCAAACTGCATAAGCTCTCACCTCTTTGCACCGCTTTTAAGCTTCTCTATAAAACTGAAAGGGACCGTCAGGGACCTTTTGCAACTTCGGTTCATGTAAAAGATGAAAATCAGCTGATCAAAAAACTCTATTCAACATAGGGTTCAAAATTCTCCATTTTGGAGAAAATCGGCTTCAAAGTGCCTAAAACCGGCCGACGGTCTGCATATTCTGCGGATGGCCGCAACACCTGCATGCACGATGTTTACAAGCTAGTCTAATTTCGAAGTTGTCATTCTAATAGGGCAAGATTACTCGGAAAATGAGGAGTGTTCCAGACAATTTAGCGTATATGTTTCGACCGTACCCAAGGAAAATGGAAATGAAAAGATCCCTGGCGGTCCCTTTAAAAGTTTATAGAGAAAGTTTATAGGGAAATTATTTAACATAAAAGTTCCCTATAAAACTGTTTACCTTAAGAATAATTGTTCTTTCAGTTAAAGTCGATTTGCCTCGAATTCGGCCCCAGTGAAGACTCATTCCTTAGCTTCAACGCAACCAAAATCCAAATCAACCGCACGGATATCGAACCTTTAGGCATTAACACCTTCTTCGGGGTAAGTCTCCTCTATTTGCACCGTTAAGGCATCTTTTTTAGCAATGGAACTACGGTCAACGCACAATCGATCGCCTCAAGATGTACTGCGACTTTAACATCTACTCTGAGAAAGCTAACGTTTTCTTGGGTCTCATGGCCGATGAATTCGACACGGACCACCCAGACTTTAATAATTTCCCTCCGATGAAGGCGGAGTGGGTTCAGCCAATGAAAACCACCAATGGCACGTTAGGACTGTTTAAAATCAGTGGAGGTCGTTACGATTTTTTGTACGTAATCACGTACAATAGGCTAATCGATGTTTTTAAAAACGTCACGGAGTGTTCGAAAGCAATTGTTTCCCATCTTCAACAAGCTGGCACAGTTTGTGAATTCTGTGGTTGCTTAGATGGAAATTGCATTCGCCTTTACTAAGTGCTTAGTTCTTAAAACAGTTGATTTCCATCAGTCTTACAAAATGCTGTTTAACAAATGTGTTGTAAGGCTGTAACCTAAGATCATCGGAAAAATTCGATTTCCAACCCTTTGACTGACCTTTGGACCAATAAGCATGTTGTTGTAACCATTCCCTCGTTCTGTAGGGCTCGTACCGTCCTGACGTGAAGGAGAAGATCGAATGTGCTGGAAATAAAGTATTTCAAATCGACAAGACAAACGCATGTCTGAGAGAGAGAAACAGAGACAGAGACAGAGACAGAGACAGAGACAGAGAGAGAGAGAGAGAGAGAGAGAGAGAGAGAGAGAGAAGAGAGACCGCAATAGAGTGAAAGAGAAAAAAGAACATGAGAGAGTATGTGTGTAAGAGAAAGAGATCAAACGGAAAAAGAGACCGTGAGAATGATAGAGAGAATGGGATCGAAGGGAAGCGAAGGAGAGAGGGAGAAGGAGACAGAGAAACAGAGAAAAGAGAGTGAGTGAGGGAGTGAGATAGAGTGAAAATGAGAGTGAGAGAGAGAGAGAGAGAGAATGTGTGAGACAGAGAGTGAGTGAGGAAGTGAGGGAGATGAAGAGAATGAAAAGAAAGTGAGAGAGATAGAGAGAGACAGAGAGAGAGAGAGAGAAAGAGAGAGAGAGACGGAAAGAAAGAGTGAGAGATAAAGAGAGTCAGAAAGAGAGTGAAAGAGATTGAGATAGAGACATACATAGAGACATACATAGAGACGAGATGGAGAGTGTGTGTGTTGAGAGACCAATAGAGAGTAGAGAGCAAGAGAGAAAGAGAGAGAGAGAGAGAAAACAATAGTGTTAAAGAGAAAAAGAACAAGAGAGAGAGAGAGAGTTAAAGGAAGTGAATGAGGAAAGATGAGAAAGCAAAAGAGAAAACAATTGTTGGCTAGAGCAAGAGAGATGATAGAGAAAGAGACACAGAGAGAGAGAGGGAGAGAGATGATAGAAAAAAAGAGAGCAATTGATTTCAAGAAAGTTTGTTTAATAAATATTTATTGAATTTTTTCTTATAAAAACAAATCGAAGATGAAGAGCCATAGAAAACGAGATTTCACAAGTTGAGCAGCACTAGTAGGCAGAGAATCCGCGAGGCCTGTAAATTCACAATTTTGAATTCAAATTTCATTGCATTTCCCGGTTTTCAACATTATTCTTTTCACACTTCACTCACTTGAATTGCCCCCTTCCACGACCCCTCTGACCAGGGTAGATGTACTTGACAATGACAATCTGCTGTCCTTTGAATCCTCCTCTTCCCCTTCCGTTGAAGCCTCCCCGGCCCCGAGGCTTTCGGTTGGTAGTCGAGAATCCAGGAGTGTTCGTCCTCTTTTCAATCACCTGAAGTTTCAATTAGTATCGATTGATTGAAAAGTTGTACCTTGATCTGCCTTCCTTTTAGCAGACTGTCGTTCATTGCCAGAGCATTGGCTGATCCTTCGCAGTCCGAGAATTCAATGTAGGCGAATCTGAAGGAAAACATTATAAAAGTATGAAAAACCTATTTACCCCTTGGGATGACCGGAGAATTTGTCGCAGGGGATAGTGACTCGGCTGATCACACCACATCCGAAGAAGTGCTTTTCCAGTTCCTCCGGTTTCACACTGTAGTCGACCTGAAAAAATGGTATTAGAAGCGATACATTGACATGAAGTTATTTTCAAGGAGATAAAATAGAGAGAGGGCTCGAACCATGGTTGAAGGTTTATAAACGAACGCGTTACCACTGCGCTATTGTCGCGGGCATACCCGAAACATGAAAATGATCATATCTCGCTTCAAAATCAACTTTTTAAAGATCTTCAAAAATTAATCGATAGAGTTTTTACTTTCAAACCGTTTGTTATTGACTGTATTTAGAACGGATCACATCTGAATACTGAAAATTTGAAAAATCTTCGAAAAATCTTGTTTTGACATGTTTTTCACAAAGTGTTTCCTACATAAAACTTTCAAGATAGGGTATAAAAGTGAACTTTATCTAGGGCCTAAACCAACTATCCTCAAGTTTTTAACTTACTTAACTTCCTTAACCGACCTTAATGCCTCTTAGTAAAGAACGAAGGATACATTTTTAGTATTAGTATTTTTTCGCAATGAAACCGAGAAAAGATTCGAACCCTGGTTCCAAAGTTTGTAAGCAGAAGCGTTACCACTCCGCCATGCACCTGCAATCCGAAAAGTAAGAAAATTCATATCTCGCTTCAAAATCAACGTTTTTATGTTCTGCAAAAAGGAAACGATAGAGTTTTAACTTACAAACCTTAACCGACCTTAAGGTGCCTAAGGTAAAACTGTTTAAAAAGTCTAATTTTGCGCGTTTTATCCAAATTTTTTTTCTGGGACTTTAGAAAAATTCGTTTAAAACTAAGAAATATTACATCTAAGGCTATAAAAAAACGCTTGAAACTCACATTTCCAACATAAATCGAGCGTGCGTCAGCCTCGGCCTTCTCCTGAGGGGTTTGGGCGTTTATGGAGGCTCCGTTTACCTTGAGTGGGGTTACTTTCATCTGGGCCTGAAATATTTGCTTAAAATCAAATTTGCGGTTAGAACTACCTCAGCGTCCTTCAGGATCTGCTTGATTTTCATATTTTCTTCTTCCAGCTCCGATATATGCATCTCCATCGTCGACAGATCCTGAAGAAAATGTTTTTTTTCTATTTTTGATACACTAATTGATATTTAAATAGCTTTTAAAAATACAAAGTATTTTGGATAAAAAAGTTTAGAAAACTTACATTTTCCGTCTCCTGGATGTTGGTACAACCGCCCATTATCACCTCCTCGTTCACTTCAATCCTTTCGCAGTGATGGGTCATTTTGTTTTCTGAAATACATATTTTGTTAAATTTTGCAAATTGAAATAGAACTTAAAAACAACGAGTGAAGGAATAGTGAAATAATGATGATCGCCCGGCTTTTATTGCCTAATAAAAGCCAAAAAGCGATCCTGCAGATGCGGCGGCGCAGAAGTGCCGCACCGAGGTCACAATTCGAAAATATGTAATTAACGCCAATTAGGTTAAAATTGATTTTTATTTTGTTTGAAGACATTCTTGTATTTTAACACATTCCAATTTCTAGTTCTTTCTTTTAAACCAATGTATTTGCTACCTTAATTGGCTCTTCGCTCTATCACAGTCCCCACTCACTATCTTTCTCTGTATCTCTGTCTCTCTGTCTCTTTGTCTCTTTGTCTCTGTCTCTCTGTCTCTCTGTCTCTCTGTCTCTCTGTCTCTCTGTCTCTCTGTCTCTCTGTATCTCTGTCTCTCTGTCTCTCTGTCTCTCTGTCTCTCTGTCTCTCTGTCTCTCTGTCTCTTTGTCTCTTTGTCTCTCTGTCTCTCTGTCTCTCTGTCTCTTTGTCTCTGTCTTTCTGTCTCTCTGTCTCTCTGTCTCTCTGTCTCTCTGTCTCTCTGTCTCTCTGTCTCTCTGTCTCTCTGTCTCTCTGTCTCTCTGTCTCTCTGTCTCTCTGTCTCTCTGTCTCTCTGTCTCTCTGTCTCTCTGTCTCTCTGTCTCTCTGTCTCTCTGTCTCTCTGTCTCTCTGTCTCTCTGTCTCTCTGTCTCTCTGTCTCTCTGTCTCTCTGTCTCTCTGTCTCTCTGTCTCTCTGTCTCTCTGTCTTTCTGTCTCTCTGTCTCTTTGTCTCACATTCAATCTCTCCTCTGTGCCGAACAATAGCTTTTTCCTTTGCAGAATGTCTCACAAACTATAATAAGAATCTCTGCAACATTATAATCGTTTTCCAAACATTCCTGTTTTCCCGGTTCAATTACCCACAGATCACAAGTCACCTCCACTTTCATTTTGTAGCCTAGATAGTAATTACCCATAATTACGACCCTTCTGACCAAACTATTCATAAATTTTTGCATCTCCTGATGAATTCTACGATTCCGCATGAATTTGAGTATCCAACTCTTTATACTTACGTTGAAATAGTGCAGTCAGTTGTGAGAACCGATTTTCCAATTTTTCGCTCAAAGTAGAATTTTAGATTCAAGAATGGAATACCTGTGTTTCATGGGCTCAACCTCCATGGCAAGGGCATGCTATATTCATCTTTGCATTTTTATGACTGTTTTGTATATTTATACAATTACAATGATTATTAAAAAAATGATTAAGAGAATTGAATACCGGAGTCCATTTTATCGATGTGTATTGATTTTAGCATTTGGGGATATTGTGACAATCGTGAGCAGTGCAAAAGGTGGGTTCTGTCAGTGAAATTACATAGTTTCTTGTTTTTTTTTTTTTTTTTTTTTCTAAATTTATGGTTTTAACACTCCTGAAATCTGACATTCGGCGATTTGGAATTGCATTCTTTCCATTTCGACACCTTTAAAAAAAAAGATTTTTTTTTCAACCTAAAAAGCGACCTGAAAAAATAATTTTTGAGCTTTGACTTCTTTTCATTTTTGACAAAAATTTAAAAATGGCCTATTTAATAGAAAAATTCAAATTTTCTGCAATACACATTTTTAAGGTTCATGCGTCATTCCCAAGTTTTTGAATTTTTAGTTTAGCTTGGTTTATAAATGAAAATTTTATGTTGATTTAAAAAAAAAAAACAACAAAAAATAAGAAATGCGCCTCAATGCGTTAAACACTGAAATGGTGGAAAACAAAAATAAAAATAAATAAAACTTTTACAGAAGGTCTAATAACATTAACAAAACCACCGCGATGCGCTGAATACCGGAATGTTGGAAACAGAAAAAAATTATATTCATGTGGAATCAAGGAGCGTTTGTGGTTGTTTTTAGAAATTATATATATTAATTTCAAATTTAGCACAGGAAGGTCAACTGGGAAAAATTCAATTAGGCCCCCACCCTAGTATGGCCACCCACGCTCGACGCCCCCCACCCTAGTTTGGCTTCCATTCAATGCCAATTTATAAATACCGGAATGTGGGGGGCGTAACTGAATTACGCATCCTGGGGGGTTTATCTGAATTTAGTTTAACCCCCCGCAATTCAAATGGAGAGCTTAACTAGTGTACCCGGAACTTCTTCAGATAAACCCCCCTTAAAATTCAGTTATGCCCCCCATACGAAAAAATTAAGTTAATTAAAGATTCACAAAAAAAAGTGAGACAAAAATCCCAAAATGATTTCTTTTTGGTCATTTATATAGTCATTTTACCTGAAATTTAGAAAAAAAATGATAGTTCGTTAAATCGAATGAGAATGACTTAATAATATGTTAAAAAATGTAAATTTCTAAAAACAATGAAATATTTAAAACATTAATTAAATTTTAGCTTTAAAATATCATTATAATAACAAGATAACAATAAAAAAAGATAATTTAAGAAATATTCAAAACCCAAAAATGCGAATTTGACTTCTTATAATAAAGCGTTAAACATGAGATACTCAGCGATGGGGGGGGGGCGATGCTTAACTGAATTGGATGGGGTGTTTATCTGAATTGCCTATTCTGTACCTGAAGTGGGGTGCTCAACCAAGCCTGTGTTATCGCAAACAATCCTGCTCGAAGTCTTGCGTGGGAAGCAATTGGTGCTTTCTGTATTGATAATCTGATTACCGTCAATTTGGTAATGGCTGTTATTCGAATCAAAGCAGTTTCTGTGGTCACACAGGCCGGGAATAAACAGGTAAGATACGGAAGGAACTCGTCAAAAGATTTCTTCAATTGTGATAACAGTATAGAACTCATTCTTTCGATTCAGAAAAATACCCCATTTAGCCCCTTTGAGGTAAAATATACCGAGATATGAGCGTTTGAAAGTTTTGAAAAACTGTCTTGGGTTGCGCGCCACTCTGTCGTCTCTCGTGTTCGCACGCTTTCTCGTTCCACATATCGTGCTAATTTTGCAGCCTAAGTCATAGAAATGGGGTGAATTTCAAAAGTATTATTAAAATCGTTCAGAAAGTTCTTTAAGAAAAAAACGGTTTCAATTTTTAAGTTGCTTTTCAGATTCAAATTTTTCTCATAAACATTCTTACGGCAATTTCATTGTTTTGGCCAATTTTACTGGGAATTTTGAAGCATAACGGTCTTGTCAAACGAATTTGGTTTCCGACTCCTGACGCCTATAATGCAGAATTTCTTACGCCGTTCAAAGAGCTGCACACCCCTCTTCAAATTTTTCAACTTTGCATTACTTTTTGTATTTATGTAGCAGCTTTTTTGAAACTTGTTAAGGTAGGCTTTGTTTTCCTCTTCTTCTCCTCACCTCCTCACCTCAAGTTTGAAAGTTGACAATCGTATGTTGCACCCCACGGTGGGGTGCAATATACAATTGTCGACCGACTTTTCACCTCCTCACCTCCTCACCTCCTCACCTCCTCACCTCCTCACCTCCTCACCTCCTCACCTCCTCACCTCCTCACCTCCTCACCTCCTCACTTCCTCACCTCCTCACCTCCTCACCTCCTCACCTCCTCACCTCAAGTTTGAAAGTTGACAATCGTATGTTGCACCCCACCGTGGGGTGCAACACACAATTGTCATACCCTGCACCCCACCGTATGTAGCACCCCACCGAATTTTTACCTCCTCACCTCCTCAACTTACCTCTTCAACTCTTCTATTTTTCTCCTACCGCAGTCTATGTTTCTAGGCAAAGAAATTCTACAGCGGTATCACACTAAAGAGAAAAGCTAGAATACTTGTAATGGCAATTTTTATCTTTCTAAGTGAACTTCTCTTCCTCTACAGTGCTTTGTGGATCGGATTTAACTACCTCAGTTGGGGCTCCGCCGAATTTAACGCCAATCTGAGCTATATCGCAAAACCTGTAACTTCCGGAGTTACTCCAGTAAATGAATTTGTACCCTAAAACATTGGGTTACTCAATTTCAGATAATCTACTTTATATTTTCTCGTGAAATCAAACTTTGCTGTTTCGGATTTCTATACAAAAAGAAAGTTCAGCTGGTTCAGGTTAAAGGTTGTTGATAAAATATTACTTTAAGTGAAGTGTTGTGCTGTGAAATGTGTGTTGGAGAATGTGGTACTCAGTGAACGCATCCAGCCAAATTGAAGGAAAGTGTTTAGGTTCTGCTCAACGCACATTGTGACAAGACGAAAAAAACCCAAGAAACTCATTCAGACAACACCCCGATATAATGCACTCAGATATGTAAGATAAAAAGTTTATAATTCTATTTTTTATATTTTTAATCGTGGTTATATTAGATTTTCACATTCTGCGTTTAACGGATTTAGTTTTCTAACATTTTCGAAAATAGAAAGCGGAATTCAAGCTCTGCGTTTCGTGGCCTGTTTAAAAAAGGTTTTTTTTGCAACTTTTACGACCGAATGCACATGATTTTGTCTAGAAACTTAGGGAAAGATGTGAAACGACAGGAATGTTGCAGTTTTGGAGTATCACCCAGCTACCCCTTCAGAATCCTGGTTTAAAACATTCATATTTATGTGCCCAACACAGGAAAAAACACATTTTTCAAAATGCTGTAAAGGCCACCGAAAAGTTTCCTCTAAACCTACATGTTGTCGCTTGTAGAGCATGAAAAACTACCTATTTGAAATTCCGGGCGATGCGAGATTTTTCTGGTCCGTTTCAAGCTAAGATAAGGCTGAAAACAATCCATTTTTGGTCTTTTTTGACACGCATTAAAACTGGGTGTGTTTAAAGGGACAGTCAGGGGGGTTTTATTACATTGATAAAATTAACAGATACAAACTCGCTGATCACGAAAATATATGACTATGTGTCGAAAAATTACCGTTTTCGAGAAAATGCGCTTCAAAGTTGTCGAAAACGGGTCTCCTTCTACAGATTTGTAGACGGCCAGTATGCCCTGTGTGTCCGGCTTTTACAAGGCATGCTAATGAGACGAATTTCATTCTAATTGGATGATACATCTCTGGAACTGCGTATGGCGCGAGACAATTCAGCATGGTTAATTCGCAACTTTTCTGACCGTAGCCAATTGAAAATGAAATGAAATCCAACACTTCGACAAAAATTATATTGCACAGGTCTAGCCATATATTATAGAGACTGCTTTTTAAAGAAAACTAAAGCAGATGCCACAGATTATTTGGCTTTCTAACAATTTCGAATCAGGAAAGCGATATTCAAACTTTGCGTTTGGCGATTTTTTCTGCGCCATATTAATTACGCATACTCTTAAAGGGACAGTAAGGGGGCTTTTCATTTAATTTTCGATCGTATACGGTCGGAAATTATGCGAATTAACTATGCTAAATTATCTCGCACCTTCCTCGTTTCCTGCGCTCTCTCAGCCAATTAGAATAAAATTTATCTCATTAGCATGCCCTGGAAATGACGGACACGCAGGGCGTATTGCCCGTCTACAAATCTGTAGACAGAGACCCGTTTTTGAAGACCTTGAAGCGTATTTTCTCTCAAACGGTACATTTTCGACCCATCGTCACATATATTTTCATGATCAGCGAATTTTTCTCTCTTTATTGAGCTAATGCTGAAAACCATGCCTGACTGTCCCTTTAATGCAGTATGCAAATTGCGTCATTCCAGTTGTAATGATTTTTCCAACATCGCTCCAGAAAACGGTTGTTAAAGGGACCGTAAGGGGCTTTTTCGAATTGGAAATGGATAGTATGCAAATCAAGTCATTTCAATTGAAATTTTTTTCTCGAACACCGCTCCAGACAACGGCCGTGCGCAAAATGCTTGCCAAGTCTTCATTAGCATGCAATTGGGAAAAGGTCCCTGATGGTCCCTTAAACAGAATACTTGCCAAGTCCTCATTAGCATATGATTTTTATGAGCGTGGAAAACCCCCTGATGGTCCCTTTAACTGCGTCCTGCAGTTGGCGACTTGAAATCCTTCCGGCGTCGACCGCCCCACTTTGAATTATCACAAGGGCGCATGAAAATCGAACTTGCTAAACTTCAAAGTTCGCCTTTTTTCTTATCCGAACCGTCACGAGTTACTTGCTTGTTTGTGTTGGGCGCTGTCTCGTGCGGTGTCTCTGTGTGTCTGTCGCCTCCCTCTGGCCCCTGGGTCACTTCACCATCGATCCACGGCCTCAATTTGTCGCGCGCTCGCAACCAAACACACACAAACATGCGGATCGTCACCCGTCACCACCTCTTTTTCTCTCTCGGACGAGCGGGTAACAAACGACCTGGCTGAGAAACAAAGACAAAATTGAAAACCAAAAATTTTAAAAATTCTGTCGCATGAAAGCGATTTTTCAGAAAAATCGCTTTTTTCAAAGCTTTACACGGTCTTTTGAAATTTGACAAAAAATTTTGCCACTTTCGGCCAGTTTCTGTAAGTTTCCCTCGTGTTTCCCCATATTTCGGCCTTGGTCGGCGCTTTTTACCCGCATGCTCGGCCATCTGCGACGCGTTGTTGACCCAAATGCAGCTGTTTATAGATAGTCTTCGCCTTCCCCGCCGCCTTTCATATTCTTTTATCGAGTGGATTGTGTCATAAAGGATGAACCAAGAGGGTTGCATAGCGCATAAGAGGCTTTGGATGCGTGATCTTTGGCTTGGCAGGCGGCCAAGAGCAATTCAGCCTGCGGCATTGCGAGAACACGCCGCGGCAACCCAACAACCAACATTTTTCGCAAAAAGGTTCTTTGAGAGAGAGAGAGAGAGAGAGAGAGAGAGAGAGAGAGAGATAGAGAGAGAGAGACAGAGAGACAGAGATACAGAGAGACAGAGAGACAGAGAGACAGAGAGACAGAGAGACAGAGAGACAGAGAGACAGAGAGACAGAGAGACAGAGAGACAGAGAGACAGAGAGACAGAGAGACAGAGAGATAGAGAGACAGAGAGACAGAGAGACAGAGACACAGAGAGACATAGAGAGACAGACAGAGAGACAGAGAGACTGAGAGACAGAGAGACAGAGAGACAGAGAGACAGTGAGACAGAGAGACAGAGAGACAGAGAGACAGAGAGACAGAGAGACAGTGAGACAGTGAGACAGAGAGACAGAAAGACAGAGAGACAGAGGGACAGTGAGACAGAGAGACAGAGACACAGAGACACAGAGACACAGAGATAGAGACTGAGAAAGAGACAGAGATAGAGACAGAGATAGATACACAGATAGAGACAGAGATACAGACAGGGATAGAGACAGAGAGACAGAGAGACAGAGAGATAAGAGACAGAGAGATAGAGAGATATGTCTCCCAGTGCCTCTAAATTCCGCCTCTTTTGTGTGCCAAAGTGTTGACATCACCATTTTTTACTATCGCTCTCGTCACCCGCTGCTCGCCATTCGCCTGACCTTCGATCTCTCAGCCTAAGATGCACGTGATCGAATTTGAACGCGCTGGCGATATGCCAAGACGCTATCCCTCGCCCCTCCTCCATTCACCTAATCTCTCACCCCCACTCTGCTCGTCTGCCTCTGCCCCTTCCGCCCATTTTCTCTGCGTCCCTGTTTATTCGCGCTCTTTTTCCGGCAGGTGGCGTGGTTATGCGCACGCCGTGCACCCAGCGGACAGTTACACCCAATTTCTCTCTCGCGTGATCTCTGTTTTTCTCTTTTTCTCTACATCTCTCTTTCTTAAAACAATTTTTTCAGTAATAATGCCTGCTAAAGCTAAGAGTGGACGTGGACGCGGACGCCCCCCGAAGGCCAAGAAGGAGGAGGATGGAGCTGCCGGAGACGAGAAGGACCTGAAGGTTAGTTTCAACTTTTTTTTAAAACTCTGTTTAGCAAATTTAAGCTTTTTACACGGTTATAACGCAAAAACGCCTTGTGGGGATCCGAACCCTCGACCGTTTTCTTTATAACTTCCTTTTTGCCATTATACCAAGGTTACTCATATCCACAAATGTCGTGTGAAGCCTACTCAGCTAAGTGCCCCTTTCGCTAATTGGTCCAATTAGTAATTCCTATTTGTGATGGGCACTAATTGCCACATAGGCATACCAGATGGCTAATCGCTGTGGGGTCAACAATAGCAGACCTAAACATTAATTTTTATTAAAATGATGTTTAAATAGTTATTAAGCAATTTCAGGCCACCAAGACCATCGAGAAGACCACCACTGGAAAGAAGCGTGGCCGCCCCCCTGGCTCCAAGGGAAAGAAGGGAGGAGCCAAGAAGGCTAAAGCGTAAGTTTTATATACTTTTTGGATTCTAGTTACAAGCTTTTTCGGTTTTAGGGCTGCGCTGTGTAATTGTTCGCCTAAGGACTAAGGTTTAGGGAGATAGTTTACTACTATGAACTGAATCAAGACCTAAGTTTTAACTAAGTTCTTTGCCGCGTCAGGGCAAAAGTATTGGAAAAGCCGTTAGTTTTACATAAATTCATCGGACGTGAAAGTTAATTGAGCATGTCTAAGGTTAATGTTGACGCGTAATGTTAAGGTAGCCTTATGACTTATAGGCCAAAGGTTAAGTCATTAAGGATTTTACCTTAATGATGTAGCTGCCACAATTAGAGTACCATCATCGTTAGTAATGCCTTAATTAGCCTAAGGAAGCAAAATGTTTAAAAAAAAAAAAAAACAGGGAGGTTAACGGTTTTCGCCAACTCTTAAGTAAATTTTAAGTGGACTAAGCTTAAGCCAAAGCATTAGCAACTCTAAGGCATTAGTGATCAAGGCCTTTGTGTATAGGTAAGGTGTTAGCGACTTTAAGGACTTAGCACTTAGTTAAGGAAGAGCGCTTTGGCAAGACGTTAAGACGTTAGCGAAACTATGACCTTAGCGCTTATTCAAGGCGTTAACGACTGTAAGGCCTATTCGCTTTGGTAAGGCGTTAGCAACTCTAAGGCCTAAGTGATCAAGGCCTTTGTGCATAGGTAAGGGGTTAACGACTTTAAGGACTTAGCGCTTAGTTAAGGAAGAGCGCTTTGGCAAGACGTTAAGACTTTAGCGACACTATGGCCTTAGCGCTTATGCAAGGCGTTAGCGACTGTAGGGCCTAATCGCTTAGGTAAGGCGTTAGCAACTCAAAGGCCGAACCGCTTAGGAAAAGCAGTAGCGGCCGTTAGGCATTAGCGACATAAAGGTATTAGTGCTTAGGTAACGTTTACGTTAGCGTCTCTAAGTCCTTAGCACTTAGGTCAGGCCTTCGCGACTATAAGGTTTTAGCGGAGTTAGCTAATCGTCCACATTTCCTACTTGAAAGGAAAATGGGGTATCATTTTTTTCAGCAAAATTTTCACATATCGATTTGTTTCAAGCTTTAACTTCCTTATTTTCAGCCCCAAGAAGAAGGCTGCCACAAGCGACGAAGAGTCCAACCACTCGGACTCGGACAAGGCCGAGAACCACGACGCCGAAGACTCCGGCGAGGACAAGGAATGAGCCACTGGACTCGGCCCCCGCCCTCGTAGGAATTGAGCCCCACCCGTTTCTGAACCACGTAACCCCCCCCTCTTAATTGTTGCAGTAATTAATCTTGATTCAATATCAAGACTGATCTCTACGTTAATATTTGTTTCTTATTTTAATAAAACGGTCTCAAAATAATTGTCTTGAGAGATTCTGTTAGTTCAACGAAAGGAAAGTTTTGTGGCCAACTGGGGTGGCCTTATCAGGATCAGCTGGCAGTTGTCAACATGAGATAAGAAAGTTGGGGAATTTTTGTAGTTCCGGTTCATGAAGCAACCAAACTGTTAAAAACTCTTAAGTGAGTTTTAAGTAAACTTAGCTTAGGTTATGGCCTTAGTGACTCTAAGGCCATAGCGCTTAAGTAATGCATTAGCGCCCTTAAAGCATTTGCGCTTAGGTAAGGCGTTAGCTACTCTAACGCCTTTGCACTTAGGTAAGGCATTAGCGAATTTCAAGACTTAGCGCTTAGGCAAGGAATTAGCGACTCTAAGGCCTGAGCGCTTAGGTAAGACGTTAGCGACACTATGGCCTTAGCGATTAGGTAAGGCGTTAGCGGCTCTAACGCTTTTCGCTTAGGAATTTTAATTGATTTAACTACTATATATTTTTTCTGAAATTGACTAAATGGGTTAGGAGTTGACTGATAAAGTCTGCTAAATGACAGGATTTTTTCTTACCTTTCCGTGTGAATTTTTAATTTGCCTGAACTGTTCGTGTGGGGGGGCATAATTTTATTAGATGGGGGGGGGGGGTGTTTAATTAATTTAGATGGGGTTCAACTACATTATTCGTATGGGGGTATAACTGAATTCAGATTCGCATTGATTGGCTAAAAATAAATAAATAGCCAAACCAAGCGTGGGTTCCACACTAGTGTGGGGGGCTTACGTGAATTTGTCTCACGCCTTGGTTGATCCGAAAATGAAAAATCGGATTGGCTGAAAACTTGTGTATGGCCTCCCCATGATCTAATATTAAATTTCTGAAACTTTCAGGCCCGAGTAATTTTCGGGTGCCGGGTTACGGTAGGTGACCCTGGGTTACGGTCGATTTTCAAACTAAACTAAAATGCGTCAAAGTATGAATAGTTTTGTAGTAATTTCGATTTCCATAAACATTCGTAATTGGCAAAACTATATAAACGGAAAAAATCGCTTAAGGGACAGTCAGGCGAGTTTTACAACATTAGCTCAATAAAACTCGCTGATCAAAAAAATATATGTGATAAGGGTCGAAAATTTGCCGTTTTCGAGTAAATACGCTTCAAATCGCCAAAAACGGGTCTCCGGGCGTGTCCAATTTTTACAAGGCATGCTAATTGGGCAAATTTCATTCTAATTGGCTGAGAGAGCACTGGAAACGAGGAAGGTGCGAGACTATTTAGCATAGTTGATTCGCATAATTTCTGACAGTTGCCGACCGAAAATTAAAGCGACCATAAAGGGGGTTTTTCACGCTCATGCAAATCATATGCTAATGAGGACTTGGCAAGCATTCTGTGAACAACCGTTTCCTGGAGCGGTGTTGGAAAATAACGTTTCAATTGGAATGGCGCAATTAGCATACGGCTCATTTCCGTTTCGAAAAGCAGATGATGGTCCCTTTAAATGAAAACCCGCCTTACTGCCCCTTTAAAATAAAAGTTCCCAGCTTTCCACTCTCTCTACCTCGTATAAAAAAAAGAATCTGATTTCTATTGAAAAAAAGTTAACAGATTCAGGAAATCATTCGGTTGCATATACAATGGAGTTTGTTCGAGTCTCTCTCTCTCTCTCTCTCTCTCTCTCTCTCTCTCTCTCTGTCTCCGTATCTTTCTCTCTCTCTCTGTTCAATTAAACCTATCTTTGTCTTTCCGAGAGCTGTAAATTATTCTCTTTTGTGCGTCAAATCGTTACGCAGTATTACGTAATCTGACCTCGTTAAGAGATTTGAACAGCTGCAGAGACAATGGAGACGATAACAAAGAAAATTTTTCGATCGCTAAGAGATCGCTAAGAGCTCGCCATTCTTCGCTAAGTGCAATGTCAAAGAAGATAGAAAACGAGAACGGACACTTTTACTATCATAGTTCTCAAGAGAAGGGCCGGCCCGCGGGCCGAAACGAGCCGAGACGAGAAAAGTGCCGGCCCGGGCCTTTTCGGCCCGATCGTAAACTTGTCAAATTTAACTTTAGAGAAATCGTTATTTCAGCTAACATAAATTTTTTTTAAACCTGATAAACTCGATCATAATACTTCTATTACACAATTGTACGGATTCTCAGCTAGAAAAAATTAAAGGGCCAGTAAGGGGGCTTTTTGTTTCATTTTCGATTTTAAACGGTCGGAAATTATGCGAATCAACTATGCTAAATTGTCTCGAACCCTCATCTTTTCCAGAGCTATCTCAGTTAATTAGAATAACATTCGGCTCATTAGCATGCCTTGTAAACGGCGGACACGCAGGGCGTACTGCCCGTTTACAAATCTGTAGACAAAGACCCGTTTTTGGCAACTTTAGAGCAGGTTTTCTCAAATTTGCCGTTTTTGAGAAAATCTGCTCTAAAGTGCTAATGAGCCGAATGTTATTCTAATTGGCTGAGATAGCCAAGTCATATACATTTTCCTGATCAGCAACATTTTCTCTTCTTATTGAGCCAATGTTGTAAAACCCGCCTGACTGTCCCTGTAAGTATCCCGACCGCGATCGAACCTTGGTCGTGTGGGTTACAGTTTGACTGGGTGGTTCGAGTAGACGGGCAGAAGCAGGCCCTGGCCCGTAAAAAACTATGGTTACTATAAATATAAAAGTCCAAAAGATTTCCTATGTATTGGTTTTTCTTTTTTTTGCGAACACTTGGCAAGTGTCTTATTATGGTTGTAAAATCTTTTAAATTCTCGGCACAAATGTCGAAGCCGAATCGTGGGAAAACATTTTACGACAAATCGTGTGAAAAACGGCTTTTCTATAAAAGTACCAGACGTGAAAAAGCCACAGCTTGTCCTACTGTAAGGATGTTTCTACTTCTCTTTGCCTTTTGTCTGCTAATGGCAAACAGCCATGCCCATCGAGGACTTGAAAAATCATGCAGTTGTGAGGAAAGATTTCATTTTATTATTTTTAAAATTTCAATCCATTTCTCCTCCTTTCTTTGCTTCTTCATCCCCCTTCTCCAAAATCTGCTGTTTTTCATTAAAATACTATTTTCAGATGGTGCTCTTTGAATTATTACACCAACATTTGCAACTCGAGTGTGTTAAAAAGGTATTTTTAACTTGTGTTATAATTATTTTTATTTATAAGTTAGTTGGAATTTCCCGATTTTACCAGATTCTCCAAGGCTTCGAAATCCGCCTTGAATTTGTCCAAGTCTTTGAAGGTTAAATTGCCATTCAATGTTCAGTGTGTGGAACTAACAGAGGTATTTTCTTCAACAACAAAAAAATTGCAAACACCTTGTTCAGGAGGATGGGGAAATTGAACTTAGGTGTTCTATTAAAACAAGTTCTGAGCGTAACTTGTGGTTGGATGAAGAAGCTGTCCGGTTTGAAATAAGAGAACTACTCCTATATGTAAGACAGTTGAAAAGTGGAAAATTGGCTTTACAGGTATGGAACGATCAAGTTTCTCAAATTTTGCTCCACTTTTTTCAAAGAGGATGGAGTGTATTCTCTTTGGAGGCTTTTTTCTGTGAAATAGAGATCAATAAGGACATGTTTAATAGAGTCATTGAGGCAAGTATTTGGGAAAACCGTGGAAAAGATTGTTTCAGTTATCCAAAGCACACAGATTCCGCACAAATTTCTTTGCAACAATTTAATATTCGGATGCCATTGCTTGGTCAATTCCAGTCGAGCCACCCACGGAGCCGCAGCTCGGGCCACCTGGGGAGTGTGCATCGATCGACGGATGGGGCGATTGGAGGCTAAAAATACTTATCTTAATGGGGAAAGACAGGAAAAATGTAATTTTATGTACTATTGATAAACGTGTATGTTTCTTTTTCCTGATTCTGAAAAATACCCTTTTGGAGCAGAAGGAACCGAGAGAGGGGCGCCTGATTGGACTGAAACTCTTGTTTGAATCGCGTGGCGCTCAGAGCAATCACCATTTTCCATTCTCTCTTGCCATTTCTTACCAGGTAAACCTCCCCCAGTTGCATTTTTTGTGCGTATACGTGCGGCAGTGGCATTCTAAAATGAGGTATTTTTCGGAATCGTGAAACCACCATATTTTATTGGAACCAGCAAAGGGACGGCTTTCAGCCGGCCTTTCGCTGGTATTTTATAAATTTATCGCTCATAGACTTATTCTGTTACAAGTGCTTGATAAAATGTTAAGCAAAGTCATATGGCTACTATAGCGTCGATTGGCCAAGTTTTGTGAAATTATGACGACACAGAATTACTGTAGCTTTCACATGTCAAGTATTGCAAAATCATAGCGTCATAGGATTACTCTAGGGTCGACCTGTCAAGAACCCCGAAACGTCATCAGATTAGGAGTTATCTATCGATTGATGCCACGTTCACTTCAATTTATAAAATTTTTATCTAGTCAAGTTCTGGCGCGCTTTCACATCGGGACCTCTCTGATATTGATTGATATTAATTGATTCCGTTTGCCTTGGTACGTTGTATCCATTGATGCAATTATTGATTAAATTTATTGATTTTAATTTTAGCAACGTTTAGTGAGCTTTCGCTGTTGGACCCAGATACGTTTTTGACTCTATTAGATACTACTGACATGGGTACCCGCACATTGAAAAATAAGCCCAATTTGTTCACGGGGGCTAAGATACGATAGGAGGGTGAATAAAATAATATATAGCCAAACATACAGTTTGAATTGAAAAAAATGAACCTACGCTGTTGTCCGCATATCGTCTGAAGGTTTTCGTTTTCTTTTTCAGTTAATCGCTGTGAAAAAGAAAAGGTAGGTAGAAGTGTTAGATATAGAAGCAGCCACATACTTGACACGTTTTGTGCAATGGTTTCATATTGAGATATCAATTTTTATGAATATTCACGAAGAATCTTGAAAAAAAAAATCTTAAATCTTATTATTATTATTATGAAGAATCTTAAAAAGAAACGAAGAAAAAAGAAAAAAAGGATGAACGAATCTTGATCGCGATGATTCGTTCAATCAATAGTTGGTAGCTGAATCTATATGGTTCCATTAAAACTTAACACAAGATTTCTGTTAGTTTAAGAATGCCTACGGACCGGTATAATAGTATGGATGGGATCTAAATCTAATAAGCATATTATTAGGAAGGCACCTAAGCCTAAAAATCCGGTTAAAATGTTCAGTAGTTCAGCTATCGTTTTCTCCTTCTCTCAATCTACCACTCCCTGTTCCAATCACTGACTCTATTCATTTTCTATAAAATATATTATTATGAAAAGTAATTTTCCTTGTCATTGACACGACCGGGCATCGTTCTCCGAAGCGTGCTCGATTAAAATACGACGACCATCCACTTCCACCAAAATTCGATCATCCCTCGTATTTTTAATTTTTAATATGCCAAGATCCCCATGTCTTGGATATTAGAGTTGAGAAGAGAAGTAGACCTGGATGTCTTTATTGTGCAAAATGCATGGCAACTGGCTCTTATCTGGAGACAGTAGCTCCCATAAAACATAGGATTGCAACCACATAGATAAGAGTGGGCTTCGTCCATCACATCCCACCCCTTTAAACATGAGGGCGTCCTCGTCCTAAGGATGAAAATGGGCAAATGACAGCGAAGGAAATGGGCAAAGTTAAACTCGGCTACTTCTCAACAAGGACACTAGAACACGAGCCGTCTGCTGACTAATCTAATCTAAACTAAAGCTCTTGCTCGTTCTCTACACATTACACTATTGGCCCAACATCAAAATACAAAAAAACGCAAGGCTGTGTAGGAAATTCAGTTAAGAACGTAGTATCACATAAGAACGTCAAAAAGGGACCTAGCTCTTCCGATAGGCAAATAATCGAACATTCCTAGGGCTGGGACTCACTAAACACTGGGGCAACGTCCTGATGACGTACGAGGGGCAACGCAGCTCAGCTCCCTCAGATCCATTGATCCATACGCTCCTTTTCAGTGGGTCTCCCAGGCTGAGACACTCGAGCGAATAAGCCACCAAATTGTAGTTATCGCAGTCGTACGGTAGTTGAACGAATTTAGTCAAACAGCATAACTGGCGATTTCTGGCGAGGGGTGTAGCGGAATCGGGGAGACGACGGGAGATACCTGCCGCAAGGCTGGCTGAGGCGGCAGTATCAGAGGACCTCCATTTAATATGCCAAGATCCCCATGTCTTGGATATTAGAGTTGAGAAGAGAAGTAGACCTGGATGTCTTTATTGTGCAACATGCATGGTAACTCTGCTCTTATCTGGAGACAGTAGCTCCCATAAAACATAGGATTGCAACCACATAGATAAGAGTGGACTTCGTTCATCACAAATTCCATAAAGTTTGGAGTTTACCGTCGTTTCCGTGAATGAAACGGCTATTTGCTCCAGAAGTTTATCTTCTTCTTCTTGAAAAGATCCATTAATTGTCCATTTTATAATTTTCCGTTCTCCGGAAACGAATTGCTGAAAAAATATTAATAGTTTGAAAGCGAAAAATTACTTTTAGAATAGTGTTTATTCCTTTTGAAGTGACGATGCTGTTGCTTAAACGAACTTCCGGTGCTTTGAGGAGGTGTATTTCCACATCGGAAACTGTGGCATGTGTCGAAACCCTATTCAGCTAAAATAATTAAATAATTACGGCATCTCTAAAATTACCTTTTGAATAGCTGGTTGGATCAAAAAGTCTGTTTCAATTGTTGCAAAGAAATTTGTGCGGAATCTGTGTGCTTTGGATAACTGAAACAATCTTTTCCACGGTTTTCCCAAATACTTGCCTCAATGACTCTATTAAACATGTCCTTATTGATCTCTATTTCACAGAAAAAAGCCTCCAAAGAGAATACACTCCATCCTCTTTGAAAAAAGTGGAGCAAAATTTGAGAAACTTGATCGTTCCATACCTGTAAAGCCAATTTTCCACTTTTCAACTGTCTTACATATAGGAGTAGTTCTCTTATTTCAAACCGGACAGCTTCTTCATCCAACCACAAGTTACGCTCAGAACTTGTTTTAATAGAACACCTAAGTTCAATTTCCCCATCCTCCTGAACAAGGTGTTTGCAATTTTTTTGTTGTTGAAGAAAATACCTCAAGACTTATTTTTCAGATGGTGCTCTTTGAATTATTACAACAACATTTACAACTCGATTGCATTAAAAAGGTATTTTTAATTTGTTTTATTATTAATTATTTTTTATAATTTAGTTGGAATTTCGCGATTTTACCAGATTCACCAAGGCTTCGAAATCTTCTTTGAATTTGTCCAAGTCTTTGAAGATTCAACTGCCATTAAATGTCTACCAATTGGTACTACCACAGGTTTTTTTTAAACCAAAATTTTAAAGAAAATCTGTTCAGAGGAAAAGGAAAGTAGAATTCGATTTCGTTGATGGAAAAAGAAAATTCTTCCGTCCTGCTAAGTCGACCTCAATGTTGAATGAATTATTTGAATTGTTGGAACAACCTGTGCGGGTTGAAATAAACCAATTAACTCTACGGGTAAGATAGTTCACAAAACATGTAAAAATCGTAATTTTAGAGCTGGAACGATGAACTATCTCAAACTTTACTTCAGTTATTT
>OZ059902.1:3449512-3607012 GCA_964057215.1 Oscheius myriophilus | reverse complement strand
GTTTAAGAATTGTAATCATCGTTTTGAGTTTATTTTAATAAATTTTTTCCGCAATCAACATTTCTCTTCTTAAAGTACTAGGAGAATTTGGTCCTGAATGTGCTTGCTTGCGTGTCATCGTAAAAAAAGAAGCAATTTTGCAGATTTTGCTAATACTTTTTTGAGTTAACAAAAAATAGCTGTCGTTTCGTTGGAAACTGACTATGAAATCTTTTTATCGGTAGTCGCTTGTATTACGCCATGAAAGTAAATATTTCATTGTCTCCAAGATTGCTCAAAGGAATGCCTGTCAAAAAGACCCTAATTAGCGCACGAAAATCTTAAGATTGAGACATCTTCGTTTAAGCGTACCTACGCCTTTTTTTTCATTTAAAACATTTTTTCATTTAAACCGTCAGGGACGATTTTTGACTTTTCAATTTCGAGGAAAGTATGAAAAATAGATTCAGTAATCGTTTGGCTTGAAAATTCTTCGTTTTCTAGATTTTGACGACTGAAGTGACCAAATTCGGCTGTTCCAGGCGACGATCGTCTGCGGTGGATGGGGCTCTTTACGCCCAGCTTCCCGGCGTTTACGCGCCCACTGGCCTGTCTGCCGCCACCAAACCTTTTTCTTCTTTCAGCTTTGGATTACGGCTGTTTTTCATGGTTTCATTGTTTTTTTTTGTTGTTATAATCACGTCATGGAAACTTAAGTAGAAGTAAAGGATAGGCTCGCACGAAGATAAAAAAAATCTAAAATGGCTATCAGGCGCCGACTGACAAAATGAGCGCAACTCTCACCCGTAAAATGCCGGCGATGGCGCCAGAAAGCCAATCCGCGCGCACAGTACGAAATCGACCAAGCGCGTAAACGCCGGGTAAGCTGGGCGTAAAGAGCCCCATCGGCCGCAGACAATCGTCGCCTGGAATAGCCGAATTTGGACATTTCATACGTGAAAATCTCGAAAACGAATAGTTTTTAACCCAAACAATTCCTGAATCCATTTTTCATACTCTTTTCGAAATTGAAAAGTCAAAAATATTCCCTGACGGTCCCTTTAAGGGAAATTCTATACCCCTCTCCATGCCCGGTGATACCCCATTGCTATTCCTGAAAAGCGCTTACCATTCACTTTATTATCAGTGATTCATCCTCATTTTATCACGAGCCCTTTTTCTTTCGCCTGCCTTGGCTTCTCTCATGTTGCTCATACTTTACCTCCTCCTGCCAAAAATGTCCTATTTTAAAAAATAGCAATGCTAGGAAGAGAGAGAGAGATACTCCTTCGTCCTACCAAAAACGCCCAACTCCCAAAAAGATGTTAAGAAAAGATGGAAAGATAAAGGGAAATTGAGGGAAACAGAGAATATTTTTGATTTCAACCCATTCCTACTCTTCTTTATCCTCTTGAACTAAATCATTTTTTTAAAACTTGAATTTCCTGGTCTCCAAAAGACTATTTTCAGATGGTACTCTTTGAATTATTACAACAACATTTACAACTCGAATGTATTAAAAAGGTATTATAAACTGGTTTTATTATTATTTTTTATAATTTAGTTGGAATTTCGCCATTTTACGAGATTCTCCCAGGCTTCGAAATCCTCTTTGAATTTGTCCAAGTGTTTGAAGGTTAAATTGCCATTAAAAGTTCGTTATTTGGAGCTGTCATTGCTATTTATTTTAACCAAATTTCCAAAGAAAATCTGTTCAGAAGGGGCAATTTGAATTCGATTTCATTAGGGGAAAAAGAGATTACTACGGCCCTAGCAAACATACTCCATGGTTGAACGACGCATTGGAAGAACCTGTTCGGGTTAAAATAAATAAGCTAAATCTACGTGTATGATAATTCACAAAACATGTAAAAATTATCTTTTTAGACATGGAACGATGAAGTTTCTCAAAAGTTACTTCAGTTATTTCAACGAGGATGGAGCGTAGTCTCGTTGGTGGCGATCTCTGGAATTGATGTCAATTTGGATATGTTTAATAACATAATTGAGGCAAGTGTTTATATGAAAACTGAAAAAAGAGAGAGAGAGAGAGAGAGAGAGAGAGAGAGAGAGAGAGAGAGGGAGAGAGAGGGAGAGAGAGGGAGAGAGAAACAGAGAGGGAGAGAAAAAGAGAGAGGAAGAGAAAAAGAGAGAGAGAGAAAAAAGGGAGAGAGAGAAAGAGAAACAGAGAGAGAGAGAGGAGAGAGAGAGAGAGAGAGAGAGAGAGAGAGAGAGAGAGAGGGGGGGGGAGAGAGAGAAACAGAGAGGGAGAGAAAAAGAGAGACAGAGAAAAAGGGAGAGAGAGAAAGAGAAACAGAGAGAGAGAGAGAGAGAGAGAGAGAGGAGAGAGAGAGAGAGAGAGAGAGAGAGAGAGAGAGAGAGAGAGAGGAGAGAGGAGAGAGGAGAGAGGAGAGAGGAGAGAGGAGAGAGGAGAGAAAAAGAGAGAGAGAAAAAGGGAGAGAGAGAGAGAGAAACAGAGAGAGAGAGAGAGAGAGAGAGAGAGAGAGAGAGAGAGTTGAGAAAAAGAGAGAGAGAGAAAAAGGGAGAGAGAGAGAGAGAAACAGAGAGAGAGAGAGAGAGAGAGAGAGAGAGAGTATGTAGACAAAGAATGGGAGAGATTGTTTCAGTTATCCAAAGCACACGAATTCCACACAGTAGGCCCTTCAGTTGAAACAGACTTTTTGATCCAACCAGCTATTCAAAAGGTAGTTTGAAAGATTCCGTAATTCTTTAATTATTATAGCTGTATAGTGTTTCGGCAAGTGCCAGAGTTTCCGATGTGGAAATACACCTTCTTAAAGCCCCGGAAGTTTCTTTATTCAACAACATTGTCACATCAAAAGTGATTAACACTATTCTAAAGGTATTTTTTCTGCTTTTGAAAACCAATTTTATAGTTAGCATCTTTTACGTTTCAATTAGGAATATTTCTTTTCAGCAATTCGTTTCCGGAGAAAGGCCTATTGTCAAATGGTATATTGATGGTTTTTTTCAAGAAGAGGAAGAAGAAGATCAACTTTTGGAGCAAGTAGCCGTTTCTTTCACAGAAACAACGGATTTCGGAAAACTTTATGGAATTAAAAATCCGAAGGGTGACCGAATTTTGGTGGAAGTGCATCGCAGTTATATTTTTATCGTGCAGTCTTCGGAGAACGATGTCCGGTGGTGTTAGTGACAAAGAAGGTTGTAAGAATTGTATTCATCGTAATGATTTTATGTAAATATGTTTGTTCCTTATGTACCATAAACAATGATAATTAAGTGTTCCATTACTTCTGGTTTAATTGTGTTTAATTTTCTTCGACGTAACTACAAAAATAAATAACACCATGAAAAAGCCATTTTTTTAATTATGAAAGAAGAAGCAGCGGTGGACACGCCAGCGGGCGCATAAACGACGGGCACCCTGGATGGAAAAACTACCATCCGCAGAAAGCGATCATCGCATGTGGAATGACAAATTTTGGGAACTTGAGACAGCAATTTACCACAAACGAAGAATTTTCGACCCAAGCAATTGTATGTTTTCTAAGACTACTTTTTATCATCTCCAAGGAAATTAAATATTAAAAATGATCCTTGACGGTCCATTTAAGGAAATATCGTGGTGAATTGAGTTTGTTAAACAGAGCATGTCTCGCATTTATTTTCATTAGCATATGATTTCCATTTGGCTACAGCTTTATAGTCGCATAACCAAAGATCAAACAGGTTTTAAAAAAATTTCTGAAGGGACATGTGGAAAAGGTCGCATCGAGATTTGTTTAACATTTTGCGTCATTATTACTCTGTGGTATCACCTCCAACAGACAATTAGGAAAATTGAATTTGACGTTGGATCTGGCGCTCCAATAAAAAATTGTTGTGAAACCCCGTTGCCGTTTCAGCAAATCGCTTACCCTTCACTTCCTTATCAGTGATTCAACCTCATTTTATCACGAACCATTTTCCTTTTGCCTGCTTTCCTGATGTCCATACTTTACCTAACACCCTTTTGCAAAAAAGAAATGTTGAGAAATGAGAGAAATATAGGGAAATGGAGAGAAACAGAGAATATTTCATATTTCGATCCATTCTCACCTAATTTCATTTTCTAAAGAAGACTATTTTTAGATGGTGCTCTTTGAATTATTACAACAACATTTACAACTTGAATGTATTAAAGAGGTAATATGAACGTGTTTTATCAATATTTTGTAATAATTCAGCTTGAATTTTGCGATTTTACAAGATTCTCCCAGGCTTCGAAATCCTCCTTGAATTTGTCCAAGTCTTTGAAGGTTAAATTACCTTTAAAAGTTCACTATTTTTTTCTATCAGTGGTATATATTTTAATCAAATTTTCAAACAATATCTGTTCAGAGGGAGAGAGAAGTGGAATTCTTTGATGAAAAATATTATTTCTTCCGTCCTCCCAAGTCAAACTCAATGTTGAATGCATTATTGGAGCAACCTGTGCGGGTTGAAATAAATGAACTAACTCTACGTGTAAGAAAATTCACAAAACATGTAAATAACGTCTTTATAGAGATGGAACGATGAAATATCTCAAACTTTACTTCAGTTATTTCAAAGAGGACATGTTTAATAACATAATTGAGGCAAGTGTTTATATGAAAACTGAAAAGAGAGAGAGAGAGTAGAGAAAAAAAGGGAGAGATTGTTTCAGTTATCCAAAGCACGCGAATTCCGCACATTTGATAATTCAGTTGAAACAGACTTTTTGATTCAACCAGCTATTCAAAAGGTAATTTAAGAGATGCCGTAATTATTTAATTATTTTAGCTGAATAGGGTTTCGACACATGCCACAGTTTCCGATGTGGAAATACACCTCCTCAAAGCACCGGAAGTTCGTTTAAGCAACAGCATCGTCACTTCAAAAGGAATAAACACTATTATAAAGGTGATGTCTTTTTAATGTTTTTTAAACCTATTTTTCATGTTACAACTATAAATACTTTTTTCAGCAATTCGTCTCCGGAGAAAGGGAAATCATAAAATGGGAGGTTGATGGTTCTTTTCAAGCAAAAAATGAAAATCAACTTTTGGAGCAAGTAGCCGTTTCTTTCACAGGAACTACGTGTAACGGAAAACTTTATGGAATTAAAAATCCGAAGGGTGACCGAGTTTCGGTGGAAGTGTGCTTCAGTCGTATTATTATTAAGAAGACTTCGGAAAACGATGCCCGGTGGTGCTAGATTATGCATATACAACCAGATTTTCAAATGTGGAATTCATGTTGTTCTCATATTTGAATAAACACTCGATTTACTATGAAAAAGTAGAAAAATTTGTTTTCCTTCCTTGACTTCTTTCATGTTGCTTTTACTTTACCTCATCCTCCTTTCAAAACTGTCCTACTCTAAAAAAGAGCAATTTTACGAAAACAGAGAGATAGGGGAAAGTAAGAGAAACAGAGGACATTTTTGCTTTCAATCCATTCCTCCTTCTTTATATGCTTCTATATCTATGTTTTATTAATCTAGGGACTATTTTTTTATTTTTCCTGAAAAATCCATGTTAATAAAAACTGCACTAATTTAAAATTGATTATATTTTTTTTTTAGGTTAGATTAATATAACATTTTTAGATGGTGCTCATTAAATTATTAAAACAACATTTACAACTCGAATGTATAAAAAAGGTAATATGAACATGTTTTATTATTATTTTGTAATTATTTAGAACGAATTTCGCGAATTTACCCGATTCTCCCAGGCTTCGAAATCCTCCTTGAATTTGTCCAAGTCTTTGAAGGTTAAATTGCCGTTAAAAGTTAATTTTTTTAATGTATCATTGGTATTGATTTTATCCAAATTTCCAAAGAAAATTTGTTCAGAGGGAAGGGGAAGTGGTATTCGAATTCCTTGATGGAAAAAGAAATTACTTCGGTCCTCCTAAATCTACCTCAATGTTGAACGACGCATTGGAACAACCTGTTCGGGTTGAAATATATGAACTATTCCTCCATGTAAGACAATTAAATAAAAAGATGTAAAAATCGTTTTTAGAGATGGAACGATGAAATTTCTCAAACTTTGCTTCAGTTATTTCAAAGAGAATGGAGCGTATTCATCTTCTGGACAAAGCCTGGAACTGAGACCAATATGGACATGTTTAATAGAGTCATTGAGGTTAAGTGTTAATGAGACAATTGAATAAGAGAGAGAGACACAGAGAGAGAGAGAGAGAGAGAAAAGAGATGGAATAGACAGAGGGACTAGTTCGCAATCATTTCAGTTATCCAAAGCGCACAAATTCTGCACAGCCGGTTTCTTTCAAATTGAAAAAGACTTTTGATCCAACAGGCTATTCAAAAGGCAATTTTTCTCATTCAAAAAAGAAAAACTACATTTTTCAGCTAGATTACATTTATGCACGTTCCGCAATTTCCGATGTGGAAATTCACCTCATAAAGGCACCAGAAGTTTCTTTATTAAACAGCATTGTCACATCAAAAGGATTAAACACTGTTCTAAAGGTGCTTGTTCATGTTCAAACATTTAATATTATTTTTTAGCAATTCGTTTCCGGAGAAAGGGAAATAAGAAAATGGAAAGCTGATGGTTCTTTTCAAGAAGAAAATAAACTTCTGAACCAAATAGCTGTTTCTTTCACAGAGACTACTGAGAACTACAGACTTTATGGAATTGAAAGCCCGAGTGGTTCCCGAATTTCGGTAGAAGTGAATCGCCGTTTTATCGTTATCGAGCAGACATCGGAGAACGATGCCCGGTGGTAGGAACGAATTCCGCTCTGAGAATCGTTTTTTGGCTTTGTGTTAATAAATAATATAAATTGTATGGCGAGGTGTAATACTTGGCGAGGTGATATCTTTCGTTTTCAGTTTTGGTTGATTGTTGTGATTTTTTTTTTGGTTTTACAAGTGGCGCAATTGATTTTTTTTCTCCTAAATTGGCTAGCAAATATTAGTTAAACCCAAAATTGCAAATTCTCATATTTCCTTACATTCATTACATTCCGACTAATAGAAAAGACGCCAGGACATAAAGCGAATGGTCTCGTAGCGATTTATAGGAAAGCGAAAATAATCGTGCGGCGGACGGCATTTTGGAAACGTCTTCATTCTTTGAGTTGCTTTTGTCTCAAAACAGTTCATATGATTGATTTTCAACTAATGCCCGGTCATTTACAGAAACAATGCGTAAATAAGGTAATTGTTAAAATTGTTTTTTTAAAGTTTATAGCCCATTTTCAGTTCGAATTCTTTGATTTTGTCATGTTCAAACAAGCTTCTAACTTTTCTTTCAATTTATCGCAATTAATTAGTTCTAAATTGATTTTGGATATTTATCAATGGAAAGTTGAAGAGGTCTGGTTGAAAAAAAAATTATTTGTTAAAAATTGAAAATTCAGAGAATGGATTTTGATCAGAGACTTTCAATTGTTTTGTGGAATGAAGGTGGCTGTCGTTATCTTAATTGGCCGGATGTAATGTACCTACTAGATCAACCCGTTCAATTAAAAATTCATAGTCTACGAGTTGAGGTAAGATTGTCTTTTAAAATTTTTCATAGCCTACAAATTGACAGAGTGTACTGACAGAAGAATTTTGCGATAGATTGATCAAAGTGTTTGGGCAAGGATGGACCGCTGAGCAATTTGACATGTTTGATGAAGTGGAATGTCCGACAAATAAGCTCGTTCGGATGGTTGAGGTGAGATTATGAGAGAGAAATAGAGATAGAGAAAGAGAGAGAATCAGATAGAGAAACACTGAAACTTCTTTTTCATAAGAAAGTTAAAACAAAAACTTGAAAAATTTTGTTTTTGCACTTTTGGGTTACTGCATGCTGGGTTAATGTAGCGTTGCCATTTTTTTTTACTGTAGTTCAACATGGTCCAAAAACATTATTTTTTGAAAAGTTGAATTGTGGAACATTTTTTGCTGTGAAACTTTATAATTAATAAACAAACCGTAGAAAAATATTTAAACCATCCGCCGCGTCACACATGTTAACAGCCACATTTATTACGGGCAATACACAATTTCATGTAGAAAATTTCCACTGTCGAGTTTTAGCGGCCCAAGTAGTGAATTTTTGGGTAAAAACCACTGAAATTGCCAAATTTGCCTCTTTTTGCGGTTTTGAAGTGCCGCCGTTCGACAGTGAACAAAGATAAAAAATTGAAGAAAAAAAATCCTACGATAAAATAAGGTATTTAAAAAAATATGAAATCGTTGAAGAGACACCATTAATTAGCATAGGGCAGATAGGGTACAATGAAAAATTCTAAAAATCCGGCTGACACGGTTATTTTTATGCTTAATTTAATGGTGTGGTTCCTGAAAGCTCAATTGTAATTTTTCTGTGTTTAAAGGCGGTTGTATACATATGATAGGCACTGTACAAAAGAATTGTTGCAGCTAACCAAAGCAACGTCTTACTATAATCCTTTCACGGGCCCTGAGACCGACCCGAACTTCCTCATCGACCCAGCCATGCAACAGGTATCGAACGTTTATTTACTGTAACATAGTTCTCTGTTTCAGTTAAAAGAGATCGATGTCGGATGCGCAATTTCGGACAACCAAATAATTCAAGTCCTAGTTCCACATCTTCAATTAACTTCTACTCTCCTTACGTTTGCGGGAATCAATGGCGTTCTCCGGGTAAGGCGCATAAAATTATTTCAAATACATTCTTTTGTAGGATTATATTTCTGGGAAAAGAGAAATCCGTCGCTGGGACATACACGGTGATTTTATCGCAGAAGAGGATCATCGGCTGCTCGAAGGACTACCTTACAATATTTTGTGGAACAAAACTATTCATCATCGAACTTTGCTGCGAAGGCATAAAATCAAAGACCTTCCCTTCTTCAAACGCTTTGGAGAGTACTGTCGTATTTATTGTTTTACAAATTGCGATGGAGCACATCTCGTTGCCAAAGTTGGCAAATATCATATTGTTCTGGAAATGGTCGCGGATTCTTCGGTTTGGTTGGAAGAGCAAGTTGATCGTTCTAAATAAATAAAAAATAAGTAAAATAGCTTGTTTTATTGTAAAATAAAAAATTTACGACATATTGACGATTTTGATATTGTTCGCTAGTGAAAAATTCGAAAGCAGCATCTCACACAAATATTGTTTTCAAGCGAACCAAAAACAGTATTTCAGAGTGAGAAATGTTTTTGTGCCGAAAATAAAAATTTCATGCATGCCGTATCCACACTCCGTTGAGACGCTTGAATTGGCAAAAAAAAAAAAGGCTGGTACCAAAAAAATAAATATTTTTTGCATTTTAGGTCATTTTTGCATTTTTTGGTCATTTTTGACAATTTAATTCATTTTTGCTTATTCAAGCGGATTTTTCTCAGAGTGGGTCACCTCCGATTTTTGATTTAAAATGCTCATTTCACGTGAAAATTTAGGTAGAATACGATGGGAGCAATGTGTTTTCTACACCAATATGTGGGAAATGATAAAAAACACCCAAACCCTTTTTTGAAACTGTTTTTCGGGTATTGATTGTTGTAGTCCAAAAATTAAAGTTGTTTAAAAATAAATTTGCTACATTTTAGCATATACAGCTTACTACTTTGGATCACGTTGAAATTTTTACCTTACCGACCCCCTACCGTAACCCAGGACCAAAAATCTATATGATCACAAAATTCATTGTTTTTTTTTTTTAGATATCTGGCTTCAAATGGCTAAAATCGGCCGTCCATCCGCACTTTCTGCGGATTGCTGCTACGCCTGCACGTCCGGTGTTTACAAGGCTCTCTAATTGCAATGCTGGCATTCGAATCCTAATAAAGTGCAGACAAATAGAAGATTATTTTATTTACACAGTTAAGAATATCTCTTCGAGTGCATACGTCAGTCACACAATTCATCCTCACTAAGTTTCTTTTTCAGCCATCCACAAGTAGAAATCCGAAACTTGTTGTACAATCACATAATCAAAGTATACTTGTACGACAACTCCGACACCGCCTGGATTCTGGAAGCCATAATTTCTACCGTATTCTCGACCGCGGAATGGAAGTAGACGAGCATTAATAAGGAAGTTGCTATGAATATGATTTCTCTAAAGAGTCGTGGGAGGTAGTCCGTCGAGCAACAGATTTTCACTTTCCTGAGGAAAGTGCCCTTGAATCGCCTATTTCACAATTTCTCTTTCTCCGGAGACAAATTGCTGAAATGAAGAAAATATACAGAAAATAATAAAATTAATGAAAAACCTTTAAAATGGTATTTATTCCGATTGAAGTGATAGCTGTGTCTGTCAGTGTCAATTCCGGGGCTTTGATCAAAGGGAGGTCCAAGTCAGAAACAGGGGAAAACGCCTCGATTTTTGTCAACTGAAATTTTAAAAACATTTTTTTTCGATTCGTTCGAATCGTAAAGGACTATTGGTTTTGGGTCCCACCGCGACACCTTGATGACATCTCGGCACAGTCGCCCGCCGGCGTCACGGTATTTATGCTCCATTGCGAATATTGTCAGAATTTAAAAAATGAGCGATACTTAATAGTATATAAAGTTTTTATTTAAAATGATTTTCATTATGAGCATCAGTGTTTTTGAGTTTGTTTTGGACTCGAAGTTTTGGTAGCATGCCAAAACTATTATTAATATTTTCATGTATGTTGTAATTTTTCAATCTCGTTTCTTTTATTGTTCAGTTCGTTATGAGGGAAAAATATTCGAAAATAGATTTGAGATAACTTTTTACATTCCTTAAATTTTCGGCAGCAATGGCTTTTGTGACAGCCGGCCACAATAATGTTTGAATCATTTTATTTAAATATTTTTTTTTGTATTATTTATGTTTCAAAAAATTAATTGTACTCTGTTTAAAATAACACAAATAGCAAAACAGCATAATTTTACCATAATTTTCAAATTGGTATTTTCAGGTTTTTAAAAAATTTTATTTCGTAAAATATTCGTTGTATAAATTTTAGTTGCGATATTTTTTCAATTTATCTACACTGAAATATTTATGGTTACAGTAGCCCAAACTTTGACTGTCGTTCAAGGTACTCTCCATTGGAAACAGACCATTTTTTTATGTTTCTAAGAATCACCTTTTGCATTGCTGGTTGGAGTAAGTAGGCGACTTCTGTTCCAACCCTTTCCGATTTACCGGCAAAAATTGTTGCCTTGGACTGCTGAAAATAAGTAATGCAAGCAGATCTTTCTTTTTTCTGTAAGTGTCTCGGTTTCTCTCTCTCTCTCTCTCTCTCTCTCTCTCTCTCTCTCTTTCTCTCTCTTTTTCTTTCATCAACCTACCTCAATTATCGCATTAAAAGTCTCCAAGTCAGTTTCAACATAATTATAAACGGAAAACTTATCAATAATCCATCCATTTTTCAGATTTGCCAGTATTTTCAAAGAAATCGAATTCGTCCATACGCTCTAAAAATCGATAATTCAATTTTTTTCTCTGAAAATTCGGAACCACAAGCAAAATTTCATCAATTTCGAGGCGCAAAGGAAGGTTCTTGATTCTTTCCACTAGTTCTTCTGTGACCCTGCATTTTCTTCTGCAAACGCCATAAATTGACAAATATTCTACAGTAATCTGGAACCCGTTCTAAATAGTTACATAATTAAGATATTTTATAAAATGAATTTTTACGTCGCGAATCTCCAAGTAAGCGTTGGCTTTTAACGGAAGTTTAGACTTTAAAGCCTTGGAAATGTGACAGGAGGATTTAGAACACGGAACAAAACTTCTATAATCTTCAAAATAAAACTGAAAATTGATATATTTACGAAATAAAAAATACAAACCTTTTGAATACATTGAAGTCGCAAATGCTGGGGAATCAAGTCGAAAGTCAGCATCTCAAGAAAATGTTGTTTTCAGCTGAATAAGATGTGGTATATCAGAGTGAGAAATGTGTTCTGGCGAATAGAGAAAACTCGTTTGCTGTCTGCTGCAATTATCTTGATGTTTAACAGCAAAAAAAATAAACAATCTTCAGAAAATCATCGCATCCTGATATTTTTTTATTTGTTTTTTTTTCTTCTAAATTCTGTGTTTGGTCCATGTTTCACTTCAAATTGATACAAAAACTATTGTTTGAAGCTTACTTGTTTGGTTTTCTATTTTTGTCGTTATTCTAAAATGCAATCATTTTCCTTCTCAATTTATTTCGTTCAGGGAAAAAGATTATCTATTTTTTTCTGACAAAGTCCATCTATAGTCAGCCTGCTACAAAAATGGGAAACGTTTAATGACCTGCACATCAAACCAGCGAGAGAGCGTGCAAATCGCGGTGATGCGAAGAAAAATGGCGCTCAAACAAAGCACGATGCAAAGGAACAAAGCAAAGTAGCTTCCATTTGAAAAAGGAAGAGAGAAAATCACCATTTCAAGATGCAACTTGTTGAATAAACGTTTCCAAAGATGAGTCACACATTACATCAGCGGCGGGAAACAGTCACCGCAGCGTTTTTTTCCTTGAAAATGATAACATTTCTTGGCACAAAGGAACTCTACTTCTCATTCTGTAGAGTGTCGTCACTGTAGAATGTCACACCAAAAAAAACGAAATGGGCAATAACGTGGTTGCTGGAGATGAACTGAATTTTTCGTTTTGCTCCTCATTGTTTGTTGATCATCTTGTTCTCCACCTCTCCTCCTCTCCTATCTCTCTCTCTCTCTCTCTCTCTCTCTCTCTCTCTCTCTTAACGTCTTTCTTTTCACTCATATCTCGCAGTCTATAATACAACTTTTTTTCATGGTATGAATTAAGTCAGTCGCCCTTGTAACCTTTGTGAGGAGACCATCCGGTGAAAAAGGGCATATTTTCAATAATAAATCGTTCTTTTACAAAAGATATTTATTTTCATGTAAATCGTTTAAAAACCTCCTATTTCTTCCATTCAAAAGAAAATTCGGGAACTTCTTCCATAATGATCCGATGAGTAAACACCCGTGCAAGCATTCGAACTCCACTTAGACTTTGAAGTCCGTAGATTCTACAGTCCTCCCCATTGACAAAAAATGGGTGGTGGCTTGTGTGAATTACAGACAGATCGGTGTTATTGTGGATTTCAGTCGGCAGCAATTCAGTGAAATCCACATCCTCCAGAAGCTCATTGTCGCTTTCCGGAGGAAAATTCCCAAAAATATCCCATTCGGTGATTTGTCTTTCTCCGGAAACGAATTGCTAAAAAAAAGTCTTATGAAAATTAGATCTTCAGAAAGTACTTTTAAAATCACGTTTAATCCTGCTGATGTGACAATTGTTTTCAATAAAACTACATGGTAGGCGTTGAAGAGTGGGATTTCCACATCTGACACTTTAGAACGAGCCGTGATGAATTTCAGCTGGAATATTTTGATTTTTCCCTTTTGTTGCGACATTACATTTCTCATTGATGGTTCTAGGAGGTAGTTGACTTTGATTCTACCGTAGACGCCCGAAGCATTGAACATTGTAGCTTTTGACATCTAAAAGTGATTTAAGAATAAATGACCAACTTTGCTTTCGCTAATTTTTCTTATAGTGCTGCCTGGGTATCATATGTGCGCTGAAATCAAAAACCATTAGCACAGGACGCCGATAATAACATTTACGCCTACGTGAAAAACATGGGTTTTCCGGTATCATTCGATAGCCCATAAAAAGGTACCCTAGAACGTATTTTGATGAATTCTAAAAAAAACTTTTCAAACTTTAAAAAGCTGACTTCAAAATGCGAAACCGCACTGCTTAGCAGAAAACAAAAAAATATGTGAAAAAATTGAATTTTGCTAGCGTAAAAGTCACATTTTCAGTTTTTGAAGACTGCTTCATCAAGTTAGAAATTTAATTTTCAATGAATCAAAATACCATTTAGAGTAATTTTTAATGGGCTATCGAATGATATCTGTCTCGGTACTTTGGGGTAAATGCTCTTATCATCCTATGCTAATGAAGTGCTGATTTCAAGAACGTTTCGAGAGCTCTCGCTAAATTGGAATTCTGTCAATTCGATATGCTAATGAAGCAACGTTCTAGTCATCCTCTGTTGGTGTGACAATTCCTAGTCGTATCAGTTGCCAACAGATCATGCTTTAAACGTTGCTTCATTAGAATATGATTTCCATTTGATTTTTCGAATTTGATTTTTCTCTTTTGACGGTGCTGAATAAAGCGATGTATTTCACAAGTGTTTCTACACCCGAAAAGTCGAAAATTAAGTGTCTATATACTTATTGAACGAGCTGTAGACACAATAGACAAAAATCAGCTAATCGTAAACTAATCGAAAGATGAGATTTAAAATTCCTATTTTTAGAGATTCATGGCTTAAAAGTGGCCAAAATCGGCCGTAAATCCACACTTTCCACGCCTGCACGTCCGGTGTTTACAAGGCGTCTTTATAACAAAGATTACTGTCTGCCAACTCCTAATTTACAGTTATATTTTGGTTACTTTTTTCTATTCGCTTTTTCACTTTTTGAGCAAAAAATTCATGGTTACATAAAACGTACCTGATCCTCCTTTGGAAACCGACGATAAACCTACCTCTATGATTCTGTTAAATTTCTCCGGCTTGCTTGAAATAACCACTGTATCGATGTACTCAGCAACCCATCCTTTTTTCCAAATGGTGAGCAGTTTGTCAGAAATTCGATCAACCCATCTCTACAGATATAATTTATAATTTTTCATAAATATAGAATTACCTCAATTCGTAGTACTTCTATTTCCAGACGCACCGGCTGCTCTATTATGCGCTTCAAAGTCTCAGTACCTCCTTGCGTTATTTTGTTGAAATCAGATTGTATCAGCAAAAAATTGTAAGTCTCATTATTCTGAGTAGTTTTAAATTGAAAAAAATTGTAAAACTTACGTCGCCACAAATCTCCCATTTTTGAACCCTGCAAGGTAGACTTTTTCTCAAAGACTTGGAAAGATGGAATGAGGATTTTGAAGCTGGGGCGAATTTGGCAAACCAGGGAAATTCAAACTGAAACTTTTGTGAGTTTAATGTCTGTGCAATTCATAGTTCCCTGCCAGTTCCATAGTTTTGCTGTGTTACGTACTTAGGTTAGAATCACACGGCATTTTTTCCATGACATTCATACAGAAAAACTTTTGCTCTTTAAGCAAATTAAGATTGACAAGGACTAGAGAGAGAAACAGAAACCACTCAAAAAAGTCTAAGAAAAAGTGTCGTGTGACCCAAAAGAAAGTACCTAACACAGCAAAACTTTGGAAATCGAGGGAGGTTGATAATAAGCGAATACTGTGATGCAAACTGTGAGACATACCTTTTCAACACACTGAAGTTGCACATGTAAAGATATGGTTTCAAATATTAGCATATTAACTAAAAAAACAGTTGAAAAGCGACGGGGAAAAACAAAAAAAGAGGTATTGTATATGCTTCTCCCTTTATTTCTCCTTTCCCTCTCTCTCTCACTCTCTCTCTCTCTCTCTCTCTCACGCGCTCTCTCTCCCTCTTTGTATTGCACTCTAAGAAATATGATAATTTTCCAATAATCTATCCTAATCTCTTGAGTAAAGGTTTTAGGTAAAACGTCCGGCGAATTGCAGTAAGCCCCTGGAGAAAATGGTGATAAGGGTGGCCCTAAAAAAGAGTTCTCTGATAAAACTGAGTTGACATGTGTTTCTCAATCCACTTGATGAAACACAGAGTTCTGAAGCGTCAATGGATCAATAAAGTTTATTAATCCATATGAATGAATCAATCAATAAAATTAATCCAAAAGGTTGCATTGCTGGAGAGTCACCAAAAAGTGAATGGTCGCTTCAGAAGCAAGGCCGAAGTTTTTGGAGCAGCGGAGTTTGAATGACAAAAAATTTTTTAGCCTCCTTCCTCATTTTCTTTCTCTCTCATTTGCTCATTTTCTTATATTTTCAGGCCTACGTTTTTTTTACCCCGCCGAAGGAACATTTCAAGCGATGCGTTTGTGATTTTGCGGCGCAAAAATATCTTTTTGTGCAATCTGTGACTTTGCGAGGAAATCGGATGGTCTCCTCGCGTGTTGGGCGATTATTTTTACTTCACTACACTACCGAGAGAGAATTTGTTTATATTTATTCTACGCGTCTCTTTATTTTTCGCATTTTTTCATAATAAGATCCTACAAATTATTTCCAGCACATACATTGCTCGATTGCCCGAAGAATCATGTTTTTTTGTTAAATGTGTTTTTATATTAAATGTTTAAAGAAAAATGTACGTACAAAATGGAAAAAACGGGTATGTTCGTTTAGCCGTAATAAAGAAATATTATTTTCAGTCAGAGATATCTTGCATGCTTACAACTGACCAAAAATTCTCGATCGGTCGGATATTCTAAATGGAACGGCGCTTGAATCCTGACTCAACGGTTGCAGGTGCTTCTCTCAGACTCTCTCTCTCTCTTTCTCTCTCTCTCTCTCTCTTTCTCTCTCTCTCTCTCGGATGCTTGAAAAATTTTAATGTCTTTGTTCAGAAAAGTTCGTATTCCTGAGACAACAGCAGCAGTACCTAATGAGTGCATTAAAATTGAAGTTTGGCGCAAACTGAGATGCCTCCTTTATCAATTTTTAATAAAACGTTTGTTGCAAAAGCATTTTGTTTAGAATTGCAAAGGAAGGATACTATAGAAATCTTACAACTACGATATTATAATAAACCTGTCGGGTAGACGGGTCTACGGCCGCTTACCCGGTAGAAGAAATTACGGGCACAAACACCATGTTGTGCTGTTCGTTTTGAAAATTACGGGACTCACTAACGCACTTTGGGTCATTGGAAATATCTCCGTGTGCCATCTATGATTTTCTCCAGAAGGCCAAAAGATCGCATAGCGGACACACTCTATATTCTGAAATAGTTGGAGTTTCGGTGCATTTATTTTCTGGTAAAAATTAAAAAACCTAAGCTTGGTCAAAGAAAAGTTCGGAAATCATCTTCATAAATATTTTCTACCAGAAATTTCGGCACCGCCTCGCGGACGGAAACGTCCAAGTTTCATTTATTGTCTTGAGTTGGTTGCTAGGATTACTGTAACCGTCGGGTCATTTTAATAGCCATAAAAAATCATCTCAAAATTTTTCTTTTTAACCAATTCCTTATTCATTTAAATGTACAGATAGTAACGAGAAAGATCAACAATGAAAGGATAATGCCGAGTTATAAACCACTCTCAAAATCAAAATTATCATGATCATCGTCATAGTCATGATCATCCTCCCACAGGTCAATTCGTTCCTCGAAATCCTTCAAGCTACATGGGTCGAAAGGCTTCCAATCAGCCCTTTTGAAGGAATTCCGACAGAGAAAACACCAGCTCTCCTCGATTCCCTCCTTTCTCTCATAGGTGATCAGTTGAACTTCTTCATCCGTGCGGAGAAGCTTCAGACACTCCCGGTCGTTGGTTATATGCGCCGTTCGATGCGCCCAATCCACATGCGATTGATATGCTCCCAAACCTTCCACAAGCTCGTAGAAATCAAAGTAGCCTTTGATAGTCCATTCTCCAATTGCCACTTTCACTGAGCACCATTTCTGAAATTTAAAAAAAAAAAGGATTTTGAATGAAAAGTTACGTGAACAGTGCGATTGAGGCCGGACGATGTTAGTTTGGATCCGTAAAGGAATAACGTCATTTTTTCTTGGCATAAGTCCAAGTCCTGCTCATTCAGACGAGTATTAATATAGACTTCATTCAGATTACTTTGAGATAACATAAAATACACAGGAGTTTTCACATTTGGGAGCTCCCTAAATGACTAACGATGTAAACAGAATAGGGACTCCTTGTCTCCGACTTTCTTTATTCCTCCAGCCTGAAAAAGCAAGTTTTTGAGATAAGGTAAAGTAATAAAAGGTAGGGTAGGGTAAGTTAGGGTGAGGTAAGATTAAAGGATCAGTCAGTTGGGGTTTTACAATCAGTCTCATTGAAGAGAGAAAAAATTGCTGATTAAAAAACTCTATAAAGCAATACATCCAAAATTAACCGTTTTCGAGAAATGAACGTCCAAATTTGCCAAAATGGGGTCTCCGTATACAAATCTGTAGATGGCCAGTACCTGCGTGACCGGCGTATACTGAGAATGCTAATTGGGAGATTCTCATTCTAATTAGATAAAAGAGTGCTAGAAAAGAGGAGGATGCAATTTTTCATGCTGAATTAGGATAATTTCCGACCGTATCCTTAGCGAAATAAAATGAAAACCCCCCTTACTGCTGAAAAAGGTAAGTTAAGGAGTGAAAAGGGTAAGTTAAAGCGACCATTAGAGGTTTTTTTGTTGATTTGACGCTATTTTAATGCAAATCAGGCCATTGGGAAAAGACGTTTCTTGGAGCGGCGTTGGAGAAAATTATCGAAAATGAAATTTCCAAATTAGCATATATATCATTTCCGTTCCGAAAAGGTCCCTGATGGTCGCTTTAAGGCTAAGGAATGTTGAAGTAAAGTGAGATAAGGTGAAGGTAGTGTAAAATAATATACGGTAAGGTTAATGAAGGGTAAAAGTTAAGGTAGGTAAGTCAAGGTAGGGCAAAGCAAGGTAAGGCTAAGGAAAGGTACAGAAAATTAATGCAGGTTAAGGAAGATTAATATAAGGTAAAGTTATGTAATATTAAGGTAGGAAAGATAAAGGTCGGATAAAATATGGTATGGTAAGGTTAAAGGGCTTGTCAGGCGGGTTTTGCAACATAGTCTTATTGAAGAGAGAAAAAAAATCGCTGATTAAAAAACTCTATATAACTTTATGTCCAAAATTTGCCGTTTTCGAGAAATGAATGTTCAAAGGCAATAAAATGGGGTCTCCGTCTACAAATATGTAGATGACCAGTACATCCTGCGTGTCCGGCGTTTACAGGGAATGCTAATGGGGCGATTTTTATTCTAATAGCATGAGAGAGCACTTGAAAGGAGGAGGATGCGAGGCAATTTAGCATACTTACTTACGATAATTTCCGACCGTATCCTTAGGAAAATGCAATAGAAATCCCCCTTACTGCTCCTTAAGGTTAGGAAAAAGAAGGTTAGTACGGTAAGGTTAAGGAAGGGAACATAAATTTAAGGTAAGGTTAATGAAAGGTAAAATAAGCTAAGGTAATGTGAAGGAAGAGCAAATTATGATAAGGTAACGTTAACGTAGGGTAAAAAAAGGAAAGGCCAGGTTAAGGTAGGGTAATAAGGTAAGTTATTTTTTAATGTTACTCACCCGAATCAATCTATTATACTTCTCAGGCGAGCAATCAGTAATATTTGTTCCATAACCTCAGCAGTTTTTCTGCTGACCATCCAATGCCGATGATGAAGTCACAATCCGAATCTTCCATCCTTTTCTGAAAGTATGGAATTTAACGGAAATTAGATATAAGCAGTAAAACCTTAAAGTACAAAGTGTCGAAATTAATTCGAAGGGGATGGTCGGCAAATTTCAACATTTTTGCTTCCACGGTTCCATCATCCTTTAAAAGACGCCAACAGTTGCTTGGTTCATCCCAACGATAAATGCGAACATTGTGACTCCATTTGATTTTTGCATTTATTTCCTACATATATGATATTTAAAAAATCGATAAAATTGTCACCTACATTTTCACAAATTTCCAATTCGATGCCTGGCAGCATTTGTTTAGCAGTCATATGATTCGACAAGTAGTAAGTGCTTTGAGAAGAAATTGCGAATTTAGTAAAATCCACGAAGTCAAGCTAAAATTTGTTTTTATTTTTACGAAATTGTATAAAAGCAAACTTACTTTGTTTACAACTTGCTTCTGAAGATGAGGGCGAAGATCTGAGAAAATCATTGTTGTTGATTTTTTGAGCCAATTGTGCCTACAGCAAAAGAAATCGTAGAGAAATCAATTAATTTTACAACAGAAATATAGTTTTCTGTAAGAGGGTATAGAAAAATATATGGCGGTTAAAGCTTTCAAAAAGCGGTCGCTCAGCGCAAGCGACGGAAAATATTATTGTGCAGGCCGGGCACACTACTGGTTAAACGTCATGCAATCTTCATGTGTTTGAATTGTTAATCTCCAAGAAAGATTTTACTTCGCCGAAAAAATTGCCTTTTCTGTTTCCAAAGAACTTCTTGTAAATCTTGATTGCTCACTCGTATTTCTTAACTAATTCGAAATTAAAACAGTGAATTAAAAAGGGCAGTTATATACTACCATTAGCAGAAATGGCCCAATTTTGTTACATTCGCACTAATTCGATAAGGGGACACTTTCTGGCTCTGTTTGGAAATTATAAAAATGTAAGAGACAATTTGTTTTTATTTTTAATTTCTGAAAACATATAAACCTCTGGATTCAAAAATGGTTTATAAAAAAGGAGAAATTTTGGCACCAAATGTGGGCACATTCTGGTGCTCGATAGATGTGACCGATCGATGAGATGGGGCGCCGCTGCTTTCCTTTTCCCCCGCTAACTAAGACGCGCATCTGTTAACAAAAAAACCAGCCGACGTCTCAACAAAATGAGTAATGACCTATGAATTCCAAAGAGCACACTTTCGCAATGGAGCGCGGAAAAATGTTTTAACGGTGTCGGCGACAATCCTAATAACCCCCACGCCAAGTGCTTCGGATCAACTTGCTCTGAGTATTTAAAATTCTGCATGGCGCGGCATCGCACATTAGGGTGGCCCAACGATTTTCGAAAACGCTTCGGGCGGAGAAATATTTTTGGAGAACAAACGGGGGCCAGTCTTTTTTTAAAATTGCTTTTTAGTCAGTCTCCAACGAAGTTCCAGCTGTGTTTGTGGCGACATGGTTCATATGACAATATTTAGCAAATAAATATTTCAAGAACATCGAAAGAAGCAAAAATTGATTATTCGAGATAGCGCCGAAACAGAGGAGTAAGCAGACTATTTAATAAAAAGGTAGCGGCGGGACCTTTTCCGCCTTTCTTCAAATTCCTATTGTATTTTTAAATACACTATATTCTGCCAAATTTTACGGATGCCCACAATTTGTGTCTGGAGAACTAATCGTAGTAAAACAATTTTTTGTAAATCTATTTTTCAGACTTTTCTTATGACTGCTTTAATAATCCGACCTGGCCATCATGCTCAAAAATCGTTTTGGAAGAATTTGGGCTGTGCATTTTTAAAGGAATCTTAATTTTATTTAATGGTACAGACTTTTCAAAGTTTCTTTTAATTCCCTTGAAATGTTAGACTCTTTATGAATAAACTAGTGATTCATAAACTTTTTCCAACCTTATTAGAATCCATAATTGTTTTATTATGAATCTGAAAGTATTTTTACGAATCACTGAACTTGTGGAATTTAAAGTGCATTTCTTAAATCAAACGTTGCATCTACTGCAATTGCACAAATAGCGATCCTCCTCCTCCCATTCTTCCTCTTCTTTTTCTTTGTCTGACCATAAATCGATCCTCTCCGCCTGATCAGCTAGGTTCGTTGGGTCGAAGGGCTTCCACGTCTGTCGGGCAAGGCCTGGCCCATTGGTACTCCGCCACTTCCATTCTTCCTCCACCGGATTCTCAGTCGAAATTTTAAGTTGCACTCCTCCAGGCTTGCAATCGAGGGTCAGACAGTCGTTTTCCCTGCGAATAAAAGCAGAACAAGGGTGCCAGACGACAGTCGAATGGGCGAAGGTTTCAAAGCCTTCAATAAGCTGTGCGAAATGGAATTCGCCTGTGATCATCCATTCCAAACGTTTCGGCGCTCCAAAATACCATTTCTAAATTTTATAATATAATCTAAACCCTTACACCCCCCGAAATAAGTACAGTGCGGGAAAAAAGTATAGTTCCACTTTTCTTGCTGTTTTAAAAGTCATTCGAGGGCTTCAGGAGTGACATGGTCTAACTCATTCGATTGACCAAAGTCTTAGAAACAGATTAAAGTGTTGAAAACGAAAATGCATTAGCATACGACACAGACAGGCGCCGTTTGCCAAAATGTGCAAAATTGGGATACCTGTAAGAATTTTTTGGAGCACCGAGACCCACACCATTGGAAAGCCCTTGAAAAGTTGTCTCAGAAAATGTTTTTGTTGCAGTTCAGAAAAAATGTGTCTTCGAACAGACAAGCATTTAAAACCAAAATTACACTCTGTATTCCAATGGAAAATTTAAAAAATGCGAATTATCTTGCAAAAAAACAACAACTTTTCATGTTTTCACGCTTGTCTGTTCGAGGACAAATTTTCTCTGAACTGCAACAAAAACATTTTCTGAGACTACTGTTCAAGGGATTTCCAATGGTGTGGGTCTCGGGGCTCCAAAAAATTCTTACCGGTATCCAGATTTTGCTCATTTTGGGAAACGGCGCCTGTCTGTATCGTATTCAACGGATGATTCTAACAAAGTTTTCACTCTCAGAATAATTAGGGCGACTTTGGGGCTCAACGTGACTCCAAACTGTCTCATGATGTGACATAAGGAGGCTGAAGCCACAGGTAACAAGCAGTTTTGCAACCTCCATCATCTTAATAAGGCCAAAAGTCAAAAGTGGGCTACGTTGATGCCTTCGATGCTCCGCAAACTGTCTCTTTCCCTTTCCAAAGGTTCCTAAGACTGTCTCCGTCTTGTGTAAAGACCTATTGACTAATGATGTTCTTTGAATCTCGAGAAATTATCGGTTTTTTGAGGGTGGAATTATACTTTTTTCCCACCTCAATTTTGCATTTTTCGATAAAGTTAGCGTAAAATTTGAATATGCAAATGTGAAGATCTTGTTCGTTGCAGCAAAGGGTATTGGACCATGACAAAAACGATGGTGCATAGGGTTCACCAAGATTCTAAACGAGTTTCATAATAATCAAAGTTTTGAAGTGGAACTATACTTTTTTCCCGCACTGTATAGGTCCACTCTTTACACAAAGAAAAAATGAAAACGAGCTTTCGGGAAGTACACCATTAAATTGAACATAGAAAATAACCGTGTAAGCCAGATTTTCAGAATTTTTTATGGTAACCTGTCGGCGCTATGCTAATTAATGGTGCCGATGGCTATTTTAATCACGTCCAAAAAAATGTTAAAAAAAAACCACGTTAACGAACAGAAAATTTCACCGTAGGAAACTTTTTTCACGTTTTTATCTTTGTACACTGTCTCGTATTAGCGGCTCAAAAAGTGGATTTTTGGGTAAAAATCACTGAAAAATGCCAAATGTGCCTCTTTTTTTTGCGATTTTGAAGTGCCACCATTCGACAGTGGACAAAGATAAAATTTTCTGTTCTTTCACGTGGTATTTTTTACATTTTTTTTTGGGCGTGGTTAAAAATGCCATCGGCACCATTAATTAGCATAGCGCCGACAGGTTACCATAAAACCCTTCTGAAAATCTGGCTTACACGGTTATTTTCTATGCTCAATTTAATGGTGTGGTTCCCGAAAGCTCGTTTTTATTTTTTCTTTGTTTAAAGGGTGGACCTATACTTATTTCCGGGGGTGTATTTTGTTTTACCTTCACAATGCGGTTCATTCCCGCTGATGTAGCGAGGGATCCAGTCAGTCGCAAAACTTTTGTCTGACATAAGGATAGATCATCATCGTCTAACGGTGCGTCGATAAACATGGACTCGACCCAAATTTAGAGGTTTTGAAAATTTAAAAGATTTATTTACCTTCTACAGTCCCGGCTGTCTCACAAAGGACAACTCACGGGCATGGAGGACGGAATACAACGATCCAATGTGGTTTATCCCTCCAAACTAAAAAGATTTTTTTGAATGATTTTCTATAACTCTCCTTTCTCTATCTCTCCCTCTCTCTCTCTTTCTCTCTCTCTCTCTCTCTCTCTCTCTCTCTCGCTCTCTCTCTCTCTCTCGCTCTCTCTCTCTCTCTCATCTTCAGAATAATCTGCCGATACAGAGAAATTAGAGCCAAATTTAGCTATAAAAGTTTAGATTCCATTCGATTTCTAGTTAAAAGAATGCAGAACTAGTATAATTCCATTAGTACGTATTTTAAAGCATTCCCTTGAGTAACAGAGCGAATCGATAACGCATGCGGATGTCCTTTGACCCACTTTGGACAAATTACACATGACCCTGCCTAGTTTGCCCTCCCAACGAGCTGATTCGACATTCATTTTGTTTTCATCTTCCCTTCACCCGCCCTTTAAAATCTACATTTTATAACACATTAAATATCGCGAGGAATATATAATTCGAAGACTTTAACAATAGGACTATCATTTATATTTATATTTTTTGTTGTTTTTTGTTTCTTCTTTGCAACTATAGAGTGAGGCTTCTCTGATGAAGCATTTAACTTAATCAAATTGACTATATTTTGTAAATCAGCCCGTTCACTCTTTTGTAATGATAATCTCACCGTCAGTAGGTAAAGGGCGAAACGATGAAATTTTTACTTTTTATATCTTTCTATTTAGCCATAAAGGTTTTGCAAATTCTAATTTCCCCTTTTTCCTCTCTCTCCCTCCCTCTCTCTCTCTCTCTCTCTCTCTCTCTCTCTCTTTCTTAAACCCCTCAATTAGCAAATCAGCGTCAGAGTCCGTGGATATCTTCTGAAAGAAGCGATTTATGGGTTCGTGCTAGTTTTCCTAACGTGGATGTGAATTGTATGGATTCCAATCCGCACTGGGTGGTTCAAATAATACTCGATGGGAACGTATTTGTACATTTGCATCAATGTTTCCCTGTCGTGGTCCCTTTCCTGAATTCAGAACTGTGGTTTATTTAAATTTTTGATTTGACTTACCATTTCTGAAATTCTCAGAATAGAGCAGTTCAAAGGTAGCTTTGTTTTCCCAAGTTTTGGAAGACGGAAAGATTTCTGAGATGCCTTTTCAAAGCGAGTAAGTTCCACAAACGACAGCTAAAATGGCGGATAACAGATAAAAATTACTTGACTTACTTTTTTCAAAACTTTCGTCTTAAGGTGAGGGCGAATGTCCGTGAAAATGAAGGGCATATTCGCCTGAATATTGCACAGTAATGAAAACAATTTGGATATTTTGATCGAAGAATACAAAAATACCCTTTAAAATTGAAACAACCGTTTTAAGAGATTTTTTTTAGATATGGATAATTGCTGATTGTGAAAATATAGACATAAAAGGGACAGTTATGGGGCCTTTTAAAATTCTTATGATCACTTTGGGGGTTGCGGCCTTCGCCATAAATATGGCGCCTGTTGTTCTCCTTTCTTTTAATCCCGCCGACATATCGCGCGCCTCGTGCCCATTTGTGAAAATAAAAACAGTGATCTCCGGTGCAAACATGCGCCGCAAATGAATTGCAAAAGGAGCAGTCCTCTTAAATGAGCGGTCACAGGGCTTTCCATTTCTTTTTTCATTGGATACGGTCAAAAAGTATTCTAAGTCGCTATGGTAAAGTCTCTGGCGCACTCTTCTCTTCCCAAGTCATCTCGTACGACCAACTTTATGATTAGAATGCTTTGTAAACACCGGACGTGCAGGCGTCGCGCCCATCCACAGAAATTGCGGATGGTCGGCCGATTTTGACCTCTTTGAAGCCATGAATCTCGAAAACGAGGAATTTTTAACCCCATGTTTCATAGAGTTTTTTATCAGCTAATTTTTCTCTTGCATTTGAGCCAAAGTTGTGAAAACAGCCTTACTGTCTCTTTAAAGTCTAGCAATTGTACATATTAGCACAGTTGGACGCAATTCTCATCCGATTTTGGCCCGGGAGAAACAAATAAATAAATAAGTTTCAAATGACCTCTAAAATGAAAATTTGCGATACATTTGAAAAATAAATGTTGCAAGCCATATTTTCAAATTTAATGCAAATAGAGGAAGACGGCCGGATTGAAACTTCACGCTAAAAGAATTAAACAAAGTTTATTGTTCTAGCTCCAAAAAAACTTCAGAAAAAATTCCCCTAAAAACTCTGTTGATTGTGAACGTCCCGTTGAAAATGTTTCAGGGATATAACAAAGAAAAGAAATTGAAAGTGTAGCTAAAGAAAATCATCAGCAGCACGATTTAGACCCTTAAGTGAAGCGAATGCCGCTGTCGATCAGCTGCAGAGAGCCGAGACCATCCCCGGACCGGTAAGAGACGTAGAGGCCCCGATGCCTAGATGGTGCACTTTTGTTAACCGTCACTGCTCCCTGGAAAAAATTTTTGAAGTTTTGAAAAGTAAAGAATAATATTCGTGATCCACAGATCATAATCAAGATGGATTTTTAAAGAAACTTTTTCTACATACCCTGGAAACGCCTGTCTGAGACTTTTGGAGTCCAAATTTCTTAAAATTACAAAATTTTTAAAATTACCAAAAGGTCGCTGATGGTCACTTTAAATGGAATGAAATTAAATGAAATAAAAATGTGCGCGATAACTATGTTCCAGAATGAATTTTTAGTCAGCTTTCAACGAAAAGTAACAAGCCTTTTAGGAGACGATCCGAAGCGTTCAGGATTTTCTGGAACCTTCATAGTCCGAATTTCAGAAATTTAAAGGGATCATCAAGGTGGTTTCTAGATTTTTGCGAGAAGATGCTGCTTGGAGCGGTGTTGGAGAATATTATCGTAGGAGAAATTTAGAGATTAGCATATGTGTCGTTTCCTTTACCAAAAGGTCGCTGATGGTCGCGAATGAAATTAAATGAAATAAAACTTTGAAAACCGAGAGAAATACAATGAAGACAGTTTATTGAATAATCAAATGTAAATATCATTTCCAGTCAAAGGTTCGAAGGTTTTGAACCAAGAGTCAGAAAGTCCTTTGCCATTATAAGTTTTATAATTTTTTTTGTTTTATAAGTCTTTAAGTTTTATAAGTCTGCGTCATTCTTCTGACAAATTCCAGTTGCAGCACAAATCCAATAAAGATTCGACTTCACCAAAGTTGCAAAACTTTCCTTGCTGTGGGCTAAAAAAAATTCAAATTAATTTTTTAATAAATCTCATTTACTTGGTCCTTCTTTCTGACTCTCTAGAAGGTCCTCGCAATTGCCAATACCACCTAAAAAAATAATGTTAGGTAATTTTTGAAAAAAAATTCTTGCCTGAAACCGGCGCAACAATATGAACTCGCTTTTCCTTATCGTAGACGAACACACCAGAACCGCTGTCTCCCTAATTACGCGAAAAATAAAGTTTTTCTTTTTAAATAAGAGTTTACCGAACATGTTGCCTGAAAATCATCATAAAAGCAGATAACATCTGGAGGATTGGAATCAGGGCATGCAATTATTTTCCCATGGTAATTTCTTAATTCGTCAGTGGTGTAGTCATCGTCAGTTACATTAGGTCCTATTCCGTAGCCGAAATGTTCAACAGGTTCCGATATTTTTAAATCCCTGGCTAAAAATGGGAAAATGTGTGTTAGAATCATGGTGCCCACGGCATTTTTAGCAACATCCAAAAGGTTTTTTTCAAAAAAGTTCCACGTGAACGAAAAGAAAATTTCATCGACCGGATTTTTTTTCAATTTTTTATTTTTGCCCAAGGTCGAGTTTTAGCACAAAAAATTTCACACTATGAAATTTTCTGTTCTTTCACGTGGTGTTTTTCAAAAACTTTTTTTTGACGTTGTTAATAATGACGTGGGCACCATTAATTAGCATAGCGCCAACAGGGTACCATGAAAAAATATGAAAATCTCGCTGACACAGTTATTTTCTATGTATAATTTAATGGTATGGTTCACAAAAGCCCAATTTTAATTTTTCTGTGTGTAAAGGGACCCATAATTATTTTTGGGGGTTTATCTTAAATGTTCCATTAATTCTTGTTTATTTTTTCATGCCGTATTTAAACCAACAAAAAAAAACGATGGCAATTGTTTTTTTTTAAATTGCTAGCACGTTCCCGGCGACGATCGCCTGCTGTGGTGATTTTTACACCCAGTGGGAACGGCGAGCAGAGCGCGTAAACGCCGGCCCCACTGGGTGTAAAAATCACCACAGCAGGCGATCGTCGCCGGGAATGCCCGATTTTGGGCACTTCAGATGACAATTTCTCGAAAACAAAGAAATTTCTACATAAACAAATCCATGTTTTCTGAATCTACTTTTTATACTCTCTCGAAAAATGAAAAGTCAAAAATGGTCCCTGAAGGTCCATTTGAAAAGATGCATTCCATGATTCCGAAACACCACTTTTATATATTTCGGAAAACAAATGCCGCAGGTGTACTAGAAAAAAGAATGTCAGAGAAGGGCGAGAGAGCATGCGAAATGTGAGAGGCCAGAGTGCCGCGCGATGCAAACTAGAATTCTACAAAACTTCTGGCGCCCCTCTCTCATTTTGCTCTACAGAGGGTAAAAGTGGTATGTTTCAGAATCAGGAAAAAAAATGAGATCTAAAGGTCTCACTCGTTTAGATACAAAGGCCTTAACAACCCTAAGTTCCAAACTCCGAAAACTCTAACCTTCTTAATCGGAACGTGGATATCTTTAAAGCTTCCGCCCCATTTGCAAGATTCCAATTTGCAGGATTCGGTAAAACGAACGGTAATTTTGTCCACATTGATTTTGTCGTACTTTGCTGTTAAAATGTCTCCTTGAGGACTACTGAAATCAAAGTTATATTTTTTAAAACCTGTACAGGAATAAATTTTATGAAAAAGACAAACCATGTCGATTCTATTAATGCTACGCAGTGAGCGGCCGTGAGCACGTGTCTGGGACTAATTAACGATCCAGAGCAAAATCCTCGAGTTTTGTTTTTTCTCTCTTCCATGATCATTTTTGGAAACCATGTTTTTGTGGTTTCCAATCGGACCACCCACGGAGCGGCAGCCCTTGCCACCTGGGGAGTGTGCAGCATCGATCGACGGACGCTGAGATCTGAAAAATCAATGAAAGTAATTTGTTATATACAAAACAAGGGCAATTTTACTAACATTGAGAAGCCATCTCTGGGCAACCAAAAATTTCATAGTTTCAGAATTAGCCCAAATTTAAGGAAAATCGGCTTTAAATGTTAATTTTTCCACCGATTTGATCAAGAAAAAGTTCATTTTTGGTAGGTCAGATACTCCAAAATGCTTATGAAAAATAGTAATAAAAACTATTTATTTTAACTTTTGTGCACATTGACACCTTTCAGAGAGAAAAACAAATTTAAACAATAACAATAAATTAGCACTTTTCTGATCAAATCACTGAAAAAATTCACCTTTAAGGTAGATTTTTCTCCTAATGAACACGTATTTTTTAGTTTTCTGATTTTTGAAAGTGAGTGCAGAAACACAAAAAATCGTTGTAAAACTCTTATATTTAACACAACCAAAAACAGTGATTTTAGTGGTTTTGGTGGTATTTTTAATCAGAATTTATCTTTTTTTGATTTTTTTTTTGCATTTTTTTTAGCTCAGCTTAAAATCTCACTCATGAAAATTAATAATTTTTTGAAGAAGCAGACAGCCAAAAAATATTCGCGGCGTATTCATACTGTCCTTTGAATTTCTTTCCAATCCTGTGCCGTTTTTTATAAACCGAGTGTAGGGGAAGGACCGGACAAATTTATTTTTGCTGTATCAGTGAAAAAAATGTAGATCTCGTTTCTTTCATTCTAAAATACATCCCTTTCACTCCTTTTTGGGCGGGCGCCTAAAGTTTTGGCAAAATTCCCTTTTAATTGGCGGGTCACTCTGAGTCGCACAATTTCCAATGCTCTCTCGTCCTTCTCTGCCATGTATGCATGCACCCGCTGCATTTTTGGGCCGGGAAGACGTGCGGAAATAGCATTTTAAAACATATAGAAGGAGTGTGTTTCAGAATCGTGAAAATGCCGCCTTTTCAATAAAATTTAGTTAGATATTTTGAAAAATCAGTTTTACGAGGTCCTTCCCTGTTAATGTTATAGTTCCCGCAAATCCTACTTCGCAAGGGCTAAGAAATAAAAAAAATTGTTTCTTACGTTGTCATTCTAATTTTCCATTGTAACTGAAAAATTGAGGTCTACCATTTCACTAAGCCACTTTTTTGACCAAAGTAGGTTTGGCTAGGACTTTACATGGTTTTCAAAAACCTATGTTTGGCTTTCAAAAGGCAGGAAAATAATTGCAAAAACTTTTAAAGATGAAAAATTCTAATCAGCAAGAACAAACCACGAGAATAGTTTGATCAGAGGGAAATGTGAAAACTAGTCCAAAATGTCAACTGTATCAAAATGGCAAAAAATCTACCTTGTTTCCCGCATGTCTTCTGAAGATGTTCGTTTTCTTTTTCACTCAATCGTTGGGAAAATACCAACGAAGTAGAGAGCAAGGCCACGTGTAGGAGAAGCCGCATTGTCGAAACGTTTCAGCATTTGAAATTGTCATGCGGATATATCAAACATGATAAATATTCATAGAAATCCGACCAAAACGCATTAGAGACAAAACTGTTTGAATTATTGATTTCAAAGCAAAATATTCTTTCCTCAAAGGATAATCAAAATTGCACGCAAACAAGTACATGCAGGACCATAGTTTCCTATTCCTTCAAGAATCGAGTACGTATATGGTGAACATTTTGAAAATTAGGTTGTATATGTGTACCAATAAAAGTGTAAAGGCGGAACTGATTTATTAAAATAAAATCATTACGATGAATAATATTTTTTACAACCTTATTTGTCGTTAACACCACCGGGCATCGTTCTTCAAAGCCGGATAAATATAAATACCAATGCTATTCACTTGCACAAACATTCGATCACCCCTCGGATTTTTAATTCCGTAACGTTTTCCGTCATTTGTAGTTTCTGTTAAAGTAACAGCTACTTGCTCCAAAAGTTGATTTTCGTCCTCAAAAAAGCCATCAACGCTCCATTTGACGATTTGCCTTTCTCCGGAAACGAATTGCTAAAAAATAGTATTTATAGTTGTAACTTGAAAATTTTAAAAAAAAGTTTGGCTTAAAAAATTGAGAAAAAAAATTACCTTTAGAACAGTGTTTATCCCTTTTGATGTAACAATGCTGTTAAACAAAGAAACATTCGGGGCTTCGAGGAGGTGTATTTTCACATCGGAAACTCTGGCACTTGCCTGAACCCTATTCATCTATAATAAGTAAATAATTACGGAATCTCTTAAATTACCTTTTGAATAGCTGGTTGAATCAAAAAGTCTGTTTCAAGTGGATGACAAAAACTTGTGCTGAATTCGTGTGCTTTGGATAACTTAAAAGATTACGAACTAGAAGATCCTCTCTGTTTATTCTCATTATCTCTCTTCACTTCTCTCTCTCTCCCACTCTCTCTCTCTCACTCTCTCACACACACACACACTTTCTCTCTTACACACACACACACCCTCTCTCTCTTTTTCTATCTTTCTCTCACTCTCACTCTCTCTCTCTCACTCTCACACACTCTCTCTCACTATCACTCTCTCTCACTCACTTTCTCTCACTCTCTCTCTCTCACTCACTTTCTCTCACTCTCTCTCACTCACTCTCTCTCTACCTCCTTCTCTCTCTCTGTCTCTCTCTCTCTCTTTCTCTCCCACACTCAATCTCTCTCACTCTCTTTCTCTTTCTCTCTCTCTCTCTCTCTCTCTCTCTCTCTCTCACTCTCCCTCTCTCTCACTAACTCTTTTTTTTCTGCTTCAAAATTTTGGTTTTCAGTATATTATCTTGCAAACGTCAAATTTTGTTAAATTGTTTATTTAAAGGTTTCGATTAACTAATTTTGTTCTTTTATATGAGCCAATGCAAAAACTCAGAGCTCTTATAAGAAATTGGAAAAAAAAACCAAAATGATGTCTTACAAGTAAGCGAAATCACAGAAAATTGGACTCGAGGCGAAGAATACTAGGGATAGAGAGCGAATTGTTGCTGTAGACTTCGCGGTCCAGCTTTTCCGGATTCTTCAAATGTTTTGATGCGTTTCCCTTGTTCTCTGCTGAAAAGAAAGATTTCAAATAGTTCTTGAAGATTTCTGAGCAGTAAATCCAAAAAATACCTTACGCAGATGCTTTGATCCGTCACTCTCCGCGTAGTAATCGAACTTCTCTTTTTCCATTCTTTTGGAAATTGGGGGTGTTCCCTCTTTTCGTTCTTGGTTTCTTACTGTCTTATCTACTCCGCGGTGACCGATCTGATGTTGTTTAACGAGAATACACTCTCCTCCTTCTGGCGCCAAGGTGTAGTAGTAAAGGAAACCGTCCAGGGTTGCCACAAGCACAGCTGGGGAATCTTGTTCAAACCTGAAAGAAATATATGAAAGATAAAGGAACGGAATAAGAAACGAAACGAACAAAAGAGGGAGAGTGAGAGACCACTAGAGAGAAAGACTTACTCAACCATGGCGACTGAGACTTGCTTCGGAGTGCCGGGAATTTTCATAGTAGCAAAGGCGCGATCAGTCGACATGTAGTCAGTCACCTGAAGAATAATAGCTCTTAGTGGGATAAGTTGATACCGCCCGCCAACCCTACTTTCTCGATTCTTGGAAATGAAGGAGAATATTTTGATGTTGTCATTTGAATTATCCGAATTATCCGTTCAAGGGACAGTCAGGAGATTTTACAACATTGGCTCAATTTGAAGAGAAAAATTCGCTGATCATGAAAATGTATATAACTTTGGGTCGCAAGTTTCGCGTTTTCCAGAAAATACGCTTCAAAGTCGTCAAAAACGGGTCTCCGTCTACAGATTTGTAGACGGCCAGTATGCCCTGCGTGTCCGGCATTTACAAGGCATTCTATTATGGCCGAATTGCATTCTAATTGGCTGAGATAGCTCTGGAAAAGAGGAGGGTGCGAGACAATTTGGCATAGTTGATTCGCATAATTTCCGACCGTTTACAATCAAAAATGAAACAAAAAGCCACCAACTTTAGAGTAAGGCTCAAATGAGGCGCGGGAGACTATCGGGAAGGACACAACTCTAAAGTGGGGTAAAACAACACACAGTGCAAGAATTAGCTGTATCGTGACGCTCAAGTTTGATGTGTTTGATGTCCTATAGTGTGTTGCCCAACTACAGTGCTTGGTTGAACTTTATCATAAAGCTCAACTACATGGCGTGGGGCTGAACTTGGGACAACGTGCTATCTTAACTACTGTATGGGGCTAAACCATAGTAGGGGGAGGTTCGTTACATCGTGAGAGTTCTCGTGGGGTTCAACTATAGAGACTAAACTTATGTATGGGATTTAACTGCATTTGAGCCCAACACTTATGGGATTTAACTGCGTTTGAGCCCCACACTTTGCGTGGGGCAGAACTTCCAAAGTAGTTCAGCTATAGCGTTGAACTAAACTTGTGTGTGGGGTTCAGTTGCATTGAGAGGCTCGATTACAGCGTGGAGTTGAAATTTGAGAGAGGATCAAATTTTTGAGCGAATTTTTGGAGAGAGGGAGAGGTTTTAGTGCTTTAGTGAACTTGTGTGGGGGACTTCTCAACATGATGCGGACACAATTACAGCGTGGGACTGAACAATGGCATAATAGTTCAACAAAAAAAAGATGAATATAAGCGAATGCGTGGGGCTAAACTGTAGTGAGGGGCTCAGCTATATGGTGGGAGCTCAACAATAGCATAGTTCTAGACTGTAGTGTGGGACTTATATTTAGTGTGGGGTTCATCTATAGTGGAGGCCTACTTACCGCACTGGGAACAACGCTCGCCATGGTGTCGTAGAAGTAGCTGTTCCATCCGTAGGCAGTTCTTCCTTGTTCCACAGGCCGAGGTTGCTCCACCGTTTTATTAGCCTCGTCGAGCTTAAACACATGGACAGTTTCTTTGTTGCTAGAAACACAGAGAAACTTCGACTCCCTGGAAAAGCTTATACAGGAAATAACTGCATAGCTGAAACAAAATATTTTTTGTAATGGTAATTGAACCGGCACCTACCTCATCATTCCCCTCCTGAATTCGTAGATTCTGGTTTTTTCCGCAACGGAGAATACTCTAATGACGGTTCCTTTATCGCTAGCCGTAGCCAGTAGAGTACCGTCGAAATTGAACTTCATTGCGGCTAGAAGACCATTATGGGCGGCGATTTTACCCGCAGCTTGTTTTGAAACGGGGTCGAAGAGGGCAACCTGGAAAAAGGAGAGTTGGATCGTTCCAGGGACAATTTTCATTGTAAGTGCCCGTCAGGGAACTTCTCGAATTCGAGAATGTCTTACTGATGCGGCCGAAGGCCGCCTAACTGAGCGGAAGCGTGCCGTTAGCTTGGGAGGTCTGAGGCCGCGAAAACCGCTTGAGGCGGCCGAAGGCCCCATAGCGGTACTTTCACTTCGGGTAACTTACATCTCCTTTGTCTTCAGAGCCGGGATACGCAATCAGGCATCTCTCATCGCGTTCGGCCATATCGATAACCCCATCCTTGTTGCTAGGGAGGATCTCCAAGTTGTACCAATCCTGAACAAAAATGAAAATAAAGTTTTAAAATTAACTTACTTCGGCGTCATTCAGGGTGAAAATCCGAATAGCGTTCTCCAGACACACGGCGAAGAACTGAAAGAAAATGTAAAAAATATAGGACTTGAACTTCTGAAAACTAACCTTTTTATTCATTTTTACGTTGAGAATTGGCTTCTGGAAGTGCTTCTGGACTATTATTCTATCCTCACGCATATCCATCAAGGAGATGTAGGAGAGTGGACTTGCCTGGAATATAAAGTTTGGTTTAATAGAGAGAGACATAGACAAAGATACTGAGAAAGAGAGAAAGAGAGAGAGAGAGAGAGAGAGAGAGAGAGAGAGAGGCAGAGGCAGAAGCTAAGGCAGAGGGCGTGTGGCAGAGGCCCTGAAACTTACATTCGTGGCTAAGATGGCAATTTTGGTGTCGTATAGTCCTTCCGCCATCACGGGCTCCTGGTTTTCTGAAAACAAAAAAAATACAAAGCGTTTGGGTGGCTGAAAAGAAAAAAATCGTTGTACCGGACGGAGGTGATGGTTAAAGGGACAGTCAGGCGGATTTGTTAACATTGACGACTAAATCAAGAGAGCAAAATTCGCTGATAATTAAAATATACATGACTATGGGTCGAAAATTTACTGTTTTCGAGAAAACACGCTTCAATCCGTCTACAGATTTGTAGACGGGCAATACGTCCTGCATGTCCGACGTTTACAGGGTAGGCTAATTGGCTGACAGAGCGCTGAAAAAGGTGCGAGACAATTTAGCATATCTAATTCGCGAAATTCCGACTGTAGCCGATCCAAAAAGAAATAACCAGCCTCCTTACTGGCCCTTTATACGACCAAGTTAAATACTTAAAGGGACCGTCAGGGACCTTTTCATATCCATTTTCATCGGGTACGGCAAAAAATTATACTAATTATGTATGCTAAATTGTCTGGAACACTCCTCATTTTCCGAGTAATCTCTTCCTATTAGAATAACAACTTCGAAATTAGACTAGCTTGTAAACATCGTGCATGCAGGCGTTTCGGCCATCCGCAGAATCTGCAGACGGTCGGCCAGTTTTGGACACTTTAAAGCCAGATTTCCCAAAAACGGAGAATTTTGAAACCTATGTTGTATAGAGTTTTTTAATCAGCTGATTTTTATCTTTAACATGATCCAAAGTTGCAAATGGTCCCTGACGGTCCCTTTAAAGGACTAGCTAAGGAAAAACTTACCCTCATGAGAAACAGTGTAGGGAACGCCAAGTTTCTTCAAGGGCTGGGATGTGTAGTGAAGGTCCACGCCGTGGGAGTGACCAACAAGGAGAGTCCTAAATTTACAAATTAGATCAATAGGCAACTCCTAGGAACAGCACTTTATTTTAGCCGGATGTTTGAAAAATAATCAAAACAACCGTAACTTCAGACAAAAAATTGATTTCTTTCCGAATTCCCCCAAAATAGTATTTTTCTCAAAAACCGAAATCAAGTTTTAAGTAGTTTTCTTCACGAAAAACTTACTTTCCATGTTGGGTGAATCGGATATGGGACAGGTAGGAAGTCTCCTCCATCATAATCTAGGCCCTGAAAAAATTGACTATAAATTGAGAAAAATTTTGAAACAGAAAGTTGTCACTGGTTTTTACAAGTTACAAAATGTTCTAATCGTGCGATTTAGTGATAAAAAAGCTATAATTCAAAATTGCGTTCGCGTGGGGGTCGCTTTCGCTTTTTTGCGGTTTTTCAGAGATAACGGAAATCAGACACTTTTCGAACACTGTAGCGAATCGATTTTTCTAGAATTCCTTTAAGTTTTCCATCAAATGCTTATAATATATTCCCCAAACATCTTGTAAAGCAAATGACATTTTTTCTAATTTATTATGCTAATTGGGCAGTAAGGAGGGTTTTCATTTCATTTTCGGTCGTATACGGTCGGAAATTATGCGAATTAACCATGCTATATTGTCTCGCACCCTCCTCGTTTCCAGCGCTCTCTTAAAATAGAATGAATTTCGGCTCATTAGCATTCCTTGTAAAGGACACGCAGGCCGTACTGCCCGACTACAAATCTGTAGCCGGAGACCCGTTTTTGGCGACTTTGAAGCGTATTTTCTCGAAAACGGTAAATTTTCGACCCATTGTCATATATATTTTCATGATCAACGAATTTTTGTCTCTGTTTTGAGCCAATGTTTCAAAACCCGCCTGACTGTCCCTTTAACGCACCCTTTTTGTCTGCCGTTGTCTTACGCCGGAGATGATCTCTGATGCTGCATTTGGTTTTCTGTATGTGTATATTCATGGATCACGGGTTTCAGAATTATGGAATGGGCTGTCAACACGCCATCCCATCACTTCTGTCGACATACGCCACCTCTCCCTCAGTGAAAATCTATCACAGTTCAGGCTACATAAACTGAAGTATAAACTGGAAAAACTTACAATTATAACTCCAATAAGATTGACTTTTACAGATATTCGCTTTGACTATCACAGAGGTGTGTTTGACTTCCTCAAAAAGTCATTTTTTACACTTTTACAAAGCTTCCGGTAAAAATGAAACTCTAAAAAGTAAGTAAAATTTCTAAGAGCATTCAATAAATATTTATTTTTTATTGTATGTGCTTCAAACTTGGACCATCATAGTCAAAAATCTCTGATTTTCTGATTTATTTTTCGCAAACACGGTTGCTATGCAATGCGAAAAATTGAGTACGTGGATTCGGTTATGAAAGAGATGATGGCCTGCAATATACACTTTTTGAAAACAGTGTATAGAACGACTGAACATGAGGATGAAGGCGGAATTTGATACCCAAGATGGTAGCTGCAGAATTGATAAAATGGGGAAACATGTTCAATTGTAACTCACAAGAAATCAAAGTGCCTTAAGTTTTCCTTTTGGATTTCGGAGGCCCTCGTCTACCTTCAACTTTACGAGCTTAGAAAAATGCGGCCTACGGTTGTTGTGAAAGCCTCATTGCGACCTTTCGTCTCATCTTGGCCGCTCTCCGAAACAACCTCTTCGCTTTTCAACTACATCGGCTTCGCTTCCCTTTGGGAATGGACCTTATTTAAAATTACGTATCTATAAAAGGCTCAATAGCAACTCTCGTATGTCGTAAAGGTTTCTACGGGTTTCGATATATACCCGTCCTAAACGTGCATTAAAGGGGCGGGGTTGCCACGGGGGGATAGGACATCCTTGCCAATGCGTCTCAACAACTCCCTTACAGTGTTATTTATCACATTCTATATACTCCTAGCCAATCCAAATTTGGCAAAAAAACAGCCACGCCCCATTTGTAGAGCACTATTTTGATGTAATAATGGGTAATTCGAAAAATGAACATCAGAAAAATCTCACCTATTTACAAAAACTGCCGAAGTTGGGTTGGCGGGCATTATATAAACCATGTATTCACTTCAACTAAGCTCTGTTTCAGCGTAAAAATCTCTTTTCTTAATGGCCCACAGTTGCCAATACGTTTTATACGCGAAGCTACAGGCCAGGTAACCAGTTTAGCAAAATAAACAAATTTCCTGTTGCAGTCATTTCTTACAGGAAACTTTATGGGCCAGAACTGGGAAGTTCAGTGCTCCCCGCTAACGTTTGAGGACAAACGGGAGATTTACTTCAGACAAGATCAAAACACCAAAACGTGGCGGGTAAGTTTTCAATTTTGTTTATTAACGAGGTTGGAGTAGAGAGAACTTCGATATATTGACATGGATCTATTTTTATGAATCCATGTCAATAGAACAACATTTGATTTGTTTATTTCGCGGCCCAAAGAAAATGATTTTGCGCGAAAAATACTCTATTTCAAAAATGGCGAGTCATTGAAAACATTGTACGCAGTTTGCCGACAACCACAAATTCAAAGAGAAACTATGATATCCTAAGCAATAAAAGATTTTTACAGGTATCTTCTTGTGATTGGCAGTGCCCAGAGTTGGGGTCACCCACCCAGTCACCGAAGTTCATGACTAAAGATATTCCGGATTTGACCATAGCCGGAGACAGCCCTGTGGAGTTGATCGAAATTTGTGACTGCTAAGAAGCACGATCACTTTCAACACAGCTCTGTTATCCCTTTTCTCATCCTTTATTTTTTAGTTATATGTGCTGCTATTCTCCATGTGAGCCGGTTTTTCTAAATAAAATTTAAGAAACCCTATCGTGGCAGTTCTCACTCCTGGCTTTTATCCTTCGGCCGCGGCCGCTCGCACCTGAACGCGGCCTTTGGCCGTTAGGTTGGCGGACTGCGGTCATATATATTCTGGCCTTCGGCCACTCAATGACATAAATGAGCTGAAAACAACCCTTGCAGAAGTATACGAGAAGCGCTTTTAAGCGTGTGGCAAACCCCGCCCCTTTAATGCACTTTCAGGACGGGTATATGTCGAAACCAGTAGAAACCTCTATAACGTATGAAAGTTGCTATTGAGTCTCTTTCTAGCGAGACGTGAGTTTAAAAATGACCTATTTCCGCTTAAAGGGACTGTCAGGGGGCCTTTTGTGATTTAAAATGGGGTCTATGCAAATCGAGCCATTTTAGTTGAAATTATTTCCCCCAACACATCTGCAGGCAACGGTTGTGCGCAAAATGCTTGCCAAGTCTTCATTCGCATGCGATTTTGAAAATTCCCCTGACGAAAGAAATATATATTCCCATTATCCTCTCTTTCCCCCCCCCCCTCTCTCTCTCTCTCTCTCTCTCTCTCTCTCTCTCTCTCTCGCTTCACACTCGTACAATGTCAGCCACATAAAATGAAAACCAGTTCAACTAAATTAACCTCCAGAAAATCAGTTATCTACGGTGATTCTCTCCTCTAGTTCTTCTTTAACAGCTTTTCGATGCTAAACTTCAGGTTTGATGTGCCGTTGGGCAAGCCGATGCTGAATTTTGGGGCCATTGACGATTCTGCAGCTATTTTACCTTCCGTTGGGCGATGAAATGTCCGTCGGCAACATGTTTTCCTGATCATCCTCTGCGTTGCTTCTGGAAACGATCGTCTTTGACTCATTAAAGTTATCAATTCAACTTAATTCTTCAAAGCGCAATTATAGTCGGTGCCCAACCAACAATTGACTTTTCTGTTAATTCCAAATTAAAAGCAATATCGAAACGATATTTTGGCGGGTAATTCTGCGCCTTCCTAAAAAAGCGCACTCTCTCGCACGTGACAACTAGCGTCTTTCTAACCATTTCGCAGCGAGACCGTATACATAAAATCCTTACCAAACGGGCTATTGTTTTTGGACACATAATAAAGATAGCGTGTATTTACAATATAGTCTGATTCCAACGGCAGGGGAACAGATATAACAACAGATAAGTTTTTAAACATAGTAGGGAACAAACGAAAAAACCCGCCGCGCACCCCGACACATTGCTGAAGTAAAGCGGGTGCCAATAGGGGCTGGCAATTAGCAGCCGCGGAGAGACACGGTCACCCGGTAGTTGGAATTTCCGGTGCCGTTTTTGGGAAACAGACCAAAAGTTATATCCTCAAAGTCCGTTTCATAACGTTACTTGTAATCTTCAAATTCAACCTACTCGTTGTTATGGCTCGCTTCCTGATGTCCATCGCTATGAGAGGCTTCTAAGTCTTCAGGGAACTCAGGAAGGTTTACCTCGTCCGGGTAGCTTGTGTTCATTTAAGCTCAAAACACTTGAATAGTTTCATTATGAGAATGAAATTACAATTTATGTAAAATCAGGAAGGAAATTAAAAAAAGGTAAAGAAAAACAGAACAATCTGCCATAGTGGACAATCGACCTAGAAATCTAGCGATGTGATTGTACGTGGGCGTGAGAACGTATCATAAAAGGAAACCAAAGAGGGTAAAAATGCAATCGATAAAAAGCTATAAAGAAAAAATAACGAGGGGACAGAAAAGAAGGCTAAAGAAAGTTGGAAGTGTAAATTTTAGCATTTGGAAAGGGAAATTAAACAAAAGGAAGTAGAGGTAGATCGAAATTTTTCCGGAGGATTTTTTTCATTCGTAAAAAGAGCCTCGGGTATTAAGCTGCTGGGCGTAACATTGAGTGCCCTGTTATTTGAGTAATCCCTCCTCCGAGAGGATCAGAAGGGTTCCCTTGGAAACCAACCTTCATTATCATAGTATCCGGCACGCGCAGCAGAATAGGACTGATTACGTGGGATTCATGCAAATCTGGGGTAGAATCCGTGTTGATTTGAATATTGTTGGTGGAACCGAAGGAAAGGAGCACACTAGATGAAAAAAAACATGTTCAGTCGTATAGGCGAAAATATACAGAAAAATGCAGGGAGTATAGCTTTTAAAGCATTTAAAGTGGAAATCATATTCGATCAAACCATCTCCAAAACCTCTCGGCTAGGGCTAACCAAACATCTTGCTAGGATCGGGCAAATATGGTATAGTGAAACTTCTTTGTGTAGTATAATTTTAAGTAAAAGTGTTGTTTTTAGAGGGTCGGAGAATTTTTGACCAGCCCTGTTTTCGCCCCCCTCCCGCGCCCCGAGGTCAAAATATCTGAAAGTTGACAAAAATAATTTTTCATTAACTATGTGCAGGAATTTCGTCTCTATCTCACGTAATGATCTAGAAATCCACCAAGTCAAATAAGTTTTTTCGGTGGGGGATCGAACCGGGAAAACTTCGGATTGCAAGTCCGATCTCTTAACCATTCGGCCAGGATAAACATACAAAATTTATACAGCCTTTTCAACACAGTATGTTTTTCACAATTAGAAGTATGTTTTCCGCTCAGCCCGGTGCGGTGATCAACCACCCCTGCTGATGTGGAAGGTTTTGCAACAGCTAACAATAAGAAATAAGGTTTGTTAGGCGCACATCGTTTAGCTGACAAACTAACAAACACTAAAACATGCTAACTCAAACTGACACTCGAGCGTTAACACGCTCATACGTAAACAGACTCTCATGTACGCACGCTCACAAGAATCAATTTTAATGATTAAAAAGATTGAATTCGTGGGGAGGCGTAACAATGTGGTAGGTCAAAATTATCTGAACACGCATGAAAGCCGCTGTTTATTCGAATCTGTTAAAAAGCCCCATTAAGGGGGTTGGTGGTCTAGCGGTCTAAGGCGCGGCTACCACTCGAAGGGTCACAAGTTCGATCCCGCCCCGGGTCAACCCAGCCTACTACGCTTCGGCGAAGGTACAGTGGGTAGTAGACGAGTCTACGAAAGTAATACGCCTGGAGAAACGTTGGCACGCCAGGAAGAGGGCCTCAACCCCACCACCGGGCTTAGCTGTTGGTTCCCGCAGGTACTACAAACCTTGATACGGGGGAAACTTTACTTTAACTTTAAACAAAGACAATTTGTTAATTTGAGATTCCAAAAGCTGTCTGACGGACCCTTCGACATTTGCTCCAACACGTCTACATCCAAGAAAATAGACATCCCGATGGTATCTTCTTTTAGCGATGTTTCACCCAACAGAGGAGAAACCAACATACATTACACTGGTAAGCACTTTGTGCTCCCTATGCTACGATAATAAAATTTTGGCGCCATTTTCATTTGAACTCAAGTGACCCTCTTAAGAGAGAGGATAGAGAACAAAAACCGCGCATCGCACCGACGCTGACCGTGCGCCAGCTTGCGATGGCCAGCCCATGCGCCAGCTTGCGCGCCGCCGTAATTGACAGCTGGTGCCTTTGGTCCTTGAAAACTTAGTTTTTACGATCTGTCAGCAGTTCCCTCACACTTTTGCGACATTATATAACACATTTAGTTAGCTATGGACGGTCAACTTCGTCAACATGACTTCCACTGCCCCCTCTGTGGGCGCATTACGGTTAGTTATAGTCTATTTCCAACGAAAGGTTGGCGACTTTATAGCAACTTTGCTATCAGCTCGTATTCAACCACTGACGATTTGAAACATCGAAGTGAATAACAATAATATGAAAAAAATAGCATTGGGAAAGAGGAGTGCGCAGATAAGTAGGGAATAGCGGCGGGACCTAAAATGCTATCCTTTAAGATTTTGGCCAAAAAATTGGTGCCGTTTTTTGGAAACACACTATATTTCAATACACACACACTCACACACTCACGCACTCACACACTCACACACTCACACACTCACACAACATAACACCAACCTTTTTAGACATGCTCAATGTCATCGCCTTCAAGGGCACGTGCCGGCACAATATTTGTAGCCGCTGCCTTAGTGGACCCGTCAAGATACGGTAACTTTACTCTAAATCTCATTACTTCATTCGGTTTAGGGACTGCCCTATCTGCCGGACAACCACCGCCTTCGCCGTGGCCGTTGTAAACGGCCGCATTTTTGGTATGCATGAATTACGACAACTTTAAATGGTGTTTTAGAAGAATTCATGAATCGGCTTGGAACCGTTAACCTCTCCGATGATACTCAGGTCCAGGAGGAAGATGAAATCGACCACAAAGAGGGACTTGGTTTGGCATCAGCGCCGGTGACTTTGGAAAAACACGACAGGCGTGACTCCATTGGAAAGTCGGTGACCGAGAACAAGTGAGTTATTTCACCAACAAACTTGTGCAGAAAACTTGTGCAGAAAATAGGGGATCTTCGTAAACTCTTAAAAAGCGCAAAATCGAAAAACTGACTGGAAGCGCAAAGAAAAAGCCAAACTTTTTGCTTTGTTTTTTGGTGGATTATTTACTTTTGTCAACTTTTATCTTTTATGTAAACACAAACGGTTTCTTGGCATAATGAACAGTTTGACAATTTTCCGAGTAAATATGGCGTTCTAAAGTAGATAAACGCCGCTTAAAAAAAAATGTGCAACTGTGGATTTTTAATTTTTGGTTTTAATATTTTTGGACAAGCTGTTCTTTACCAGAATTAACATTAACATCGTGCGGATCGCCTCTGCTGATAATTGTATGGACAAAAACGTGAAAAAATGTCAGTTTTCACCTGCAAAATCAAGATATTTGGCGAAACTAACAGCGCCATCGTTTTTGCCGTCTTAATTTACATCATAGTTTGTAGTTCAATATAGAAAAAAGAATTATTTTGGCGCGCGCCGTTAAAAACCAAAATTTCTTAACAAATCGGGCTGCCATTGCGGCGCCGCCTTTGCGGCCCCTATTTAAATGACTAATTTCGGAATTCATTGTTATTGCCCAAAGATGTATTTTACAACAAGAATTAACAAAAATAAACATTTTTTGGCAGATCTACACACAAAAATTGAATAAAACTGAGTTAATTGGGTGTGGTCTGGAATTACAGAACACAAAAGGAAAAGTATTTTTAAGTGATCGTGAGAAAAATTTTTTCCGAACTAATCCAAACTTTACAGCAAGAGGCCCAATTCGCTTTAATCAACGACGTTCAATAGCCGAAGAGTTCTTTCCACGTTGATTTTTGCGTGTTTGCATCTTTTGTTTCACATTTTTATGCATTTTCATTAGTAATGTTTGCATTTTCCCCGCTCCCTCAGACTACAAGCTTCGGAACTAAGGTTATCCCTTTCCCTTGTTATGTTCTGTTTTACGGCAATCAGATAAACATACCTCTTTGTTCCCTCTCAACCACATGTGGTCTTTCTTTGGCGGGGCCATCTTACCGCAATTACAGATGTAAACAGTGTGGTGGCCGCAAGGACAGAGGGAAACTGTTTACAATCAAGGGGGAAACAACTAATCGTAACTGTTCAACTTGAAGTAAACTCTTTTGCTAGATTCCTAAAAGGAAAGATTACTGACCTATGATAAATTTGAATACGGAGGAGGACTCGAACCTGCGGCCTTCAGAACTGAAGGCCGCTGTCCTTACCACTGCTCTACCGGGGAGCCTATCTGGCGGGTTTGAAAGGCTCTCTAGTGAACCTATAGCTATAAGATTCAGTGTTCGGGTGATCTCATAGTTAGACAAAATTATGCAATTCAAACATGCTAAATTGTCTCGCACCCTCCTCTTTTCCAGAGTTATATCATTCAATTAGAATACAATTCAGCTCATCAGCATCCTTGTAAATGCCGGACACGCAAGACGTACTGGCCGTCTGAAAATCTGTAGATGGAGACCCGTTTTTGGCAACTTTGAAGCGGATTTTCTAGAAAACGCGAAATTTGCGACCTAAAGTTATACACATTTTCATGATCAACGAATTTTCTCTCTAAGTTAAGCCAATGTTGTAAAACCCGCCTGACTGTCCCTTTAATGTGTCTCTCGCATGCGATAGTTGTACAGCTAAAACGTCTTTTGATTCGAAGCCATATTATTTGAATACCCATTCAATCTTTCGCTGAGAAATGGATCTATTCATGTCAATGAAACGTTGAAGCATTTGAAAGCCTGAAGAAAGGCGCGCAAAGTGGAGATTCTCAGGTCATTCAGTGCACACAAAAGAGCCATCGCGGCTGGCACCGTTGGCACCAGACCGCGAAAAAAGCTGCTGTTTCTTTGTGAATATAGGCATTCATTGATTCAAAAAACGCTTTTAGCCATCGCGATATGAATGTATACGATGGATTAAGTTTGAGTGCGAAAAATTACACCAATTGTTGCCGAGTTTCCAGGCCGATAACGATTTGCGCTCTTGTTAAATAACGAAATTCTTCATTTAAGTCAATAAATTCTATTTACAACAGATAATTTGGCTTTTTTTTCGAATACATAAAGCAGTATTGAGACACTTTGTTTAGCGATAAACGATGCACCCTCCGAATTCCGCGTACTGTCTCGCCCTTTACGAACTAGGCACTTCGTTGTGGGACTTTGTACCTAAAATCATTTTCTGTGGATACCGACTGTAGCATAATAACATGGCTGTTCTCCCTAGTCGGGGGAGTAAACAACAGCCGCGCCGACTACCGTAACCCTCCGGCTGCCCGCAATGGATCCGATACACTGGGTGGCCCATTTGCGCAATCGTAGCCTGCCCCCTCCCGCCCCTTTCACATTTACGGACATTTTCAAAACTGATAACCGACATTTTAGCGTACTATCTCGAAAACGGTAGCCAGTCATAAATATTTTCATGGTCAACCAATTTGTAAAAGCGCCCTGACTGTCCCTACGTAGTAACGAGTGTTTCAAGCAACAAAAGAAAGCGGTTCAACCCAATTTCATTTGAAACATTCGAAAGCCAAAAAAAAGCGTGTTTTCTTTTGCCCCGCTTTGGTTCGAAACCAAAAACAGATCATCGCTTTTTGTCATCCCTGTGCGCCTATGTCAGCCTAATGTTTGCGTTTCCGACTGTCCAAAATCATTCGTTATTAGAATTTTGTGAAAAAGGGGTTGCCAGAAGCCACTCTTTTTTGTTTTTCGGGGGATATGCCCGCCAATTACGAAAACACATATTCTGAATTGTATTTTCGTACGATTTAAATGGAAATTTTGAAATTTTGAATGCATTATAAACCCCGGATACACCACACAATCCGCACAGCCAATTATCTCGAAAACGGAACAATTTGGGCATACTTGTTATTTGAATTTTGTAACCAGATAATTTTCCCCTTTCATATCAGCCAAAAAAGCGAAAAACCTCTGACCAGCCCTTAAAATGTATCGGACCTTTTCAAAACTTTTAAAATCACACACAGGAAAAAATATTAGCGTTTTTTATGCCCGCTTTCCTGGCAAAAAAATGAATTTCGCTTTTTGTCATTGTTGAAAAACCACGACGTTTTTCCAACGAAATTTAAATGGCGAAGAAGCCGTTAGATTTCGATGTTATAGTTGACGCCAAACGAGCATCATGCCAATTTCGTTCAAGAATTCTCTGTTGATGCAACTATAGCCAAAAATTACACAAATTACATATTCTGAATTGATTGCTGATCTCTGCTCGTTCGCTTTGAAAAGAAAATTATAAATTTGAATACCTTATAATTGCCGAACATGTTAGCGTACTCACGTAAGTTTGTACTCAATAATTTGAAGCCAGATACCTCGATAACGCGAAGTTTTGGGCATAAAATCCGATAGGGTTCTCTGATCAGTTGATTCGTCTCTGTCACATATGCACAAGGTGCGCACCCCTGTCTCCCTATCCAAAATCGATTTCCCCTCCACAGAAACAGTCAAGTTGCTCAAATCGACGCGTTTCCCTATTGCGCACTGGTTGGCTTTCTTCTGGTCCCCGCCCTCCATCGATTGCACCGTTTCGGTTGACCCATCACACATCCCCTTACTCATTTGTTTCCAACTCATTAAAGGGGCAGTAAGGGGGTTTATCTTTTCATTTTCAATCGGCTACGGTCGTAAATTTTGCGAATTAACTATGCTAAATTGTCTCACCCCTTCCTCTTTCTAGCGCTCTCTCAAGTTAGAATAAAATTCGGCTTGCCTTGTAAATGCCGGACAGGCAAGGCGTACAAATCTGTAGACGATGACCCGTTTTTGCCGACTTTGAAGCGTATTTTCTCGAAAACGGTAAATTTTCGACCCAAAGTCATATATATTTTCATGATCAGCGAGTTTTTCTCTTTAAATTGAGCCAATAATGCAAAACCCCTCCTGACTGTCCCTTTAACGTCTAAAATTTTGGATTGAAATCTTTCAGATCTTCTTCACTCTGAGAACTCTTGTGAACATGGCGCCTCTTCATCCTCCGTTGTGCACGGCTTGCAAAGAACCATTCAGTGAGTTTACTCATCGTTTTTTTCACTAAGCTACTTACTTTTTCACAGAAATAGAGTCACAAGAGAGAAATGGGTATTCAAAATTGAAGCACTTATTAAATTTACAATATTCAACTCTCCGTGTAGAAACAAAATAAAACTGCCTAAAACTTCACAAGAAGGAAGAGAAACGTAAAATCGCCTTTTCCATTGAGCTTCATATTGGGGATGTTGAGTGAGTTTATATATTTCAATCAATAATTTGTGAGAACATAATTCTATACTATAATCATAGACTACCTAGTCCCATTGTCACCCACGCGACCAAGGTTCGATCCCGGTCGAGACACATTACTTTTCCTAACTTAGAATTACTTTAATTCTGTAATACTTGTATTATGAAATTATTTGCGTGTGTTTTAAATTTTAACGCAAGCGAAAATAGCGATTAAAAGGGCCGTACCGGGCCGAAAAGCATTCAATCCTGAAAAAAAAAATTTCAGCTGAAATATGTTAATTTTCGTGATATAATACACTTTTGCTTTATTTTTAACGATTTTAAAGCGAATATTTTTCCGGCTCGCGCGTTGCGGCTGCGTCGCGGCTTCCAGTTGCACCGTGAATTTAGTCAATGTGTCTATGTGTTTACAAAAGTCAGCAAAAATTCCCATAATTGGCCAATTTTTCTTCAAGTCATTTCAATCGTGAATAATTTTTCCCATTTCAGCATTTGAGCAAGTACGGCACCCATTCCTCTGTTTCTGTGGCCATCGCATCTGCAGGGAGTGTCTTCCTTTCCATGAGTATGTGAATTTTCTTTTCAAAGGAGTCCTAATTTTCAGAAACTGCCCTATCTGTCGGGTGGATATTAGACTCGGCACGTTTCTTGACACAAGAATGATCGGTAAATAAATGCTTAATTGAATAATTTAATGTTACATTTCAGACAGTTTGGAACTTAAGGAGGCCCTCCCTGTGATTTCTTTCGAATGCCAGGTGATCAACTTCGTGTCTGGCTATGTGAGTTCCTCTCTCTGTCTCTCTGTCTCTCTGTCTCTCTGTATCTCGTCTCTCTGTCTCTCTGTCTCTCTGTCTCTCTGTCTCTCTGTCTCTCTGTCTCTCGGTCTCTCTGTCTCTCTATCTCTCTGTATCTCGTCTCTCGTCTCTTCTCCTTCTTCTATTTGTCTCTCTTCTCTATGTCTCTCTTATCTATGATTCTATGTCTCTCTGACTCTCGTATCTCTTTCTCTCCCTAAACGAAAACACATTTTTAGCTCAACAGAGCCGCCGCCTCCATCCGCCATCGATTCAATACGATGTTCCCCTCCCGTACCTGAATGCTTCATCTGCTACGTGTACAAGAAAACGGGCTAGTACTCATATTTTCCCACAATCTGTTTATGATTGAGTGATATCACAATCTATAAACAATTGTGCCGTTTGTATGCGTAAAACTGATTTCGTCCGGCGCCGACTACCGTAATCCACTCCGCAGGCGCAGCTGGCGGCGGGATAAAAGGGGCGCGCCGGCGGAGTGAAAAAGATTCGCCACAAAAGGTCAATTTCACCATTTCTTTTCTTTCAAGTGACGGGGAGAAGGGTGTAGAATCGAACTGTAGTCAGTTAATCAAGGTGGCAACTAGAAAATTCGAGTTTATAATGATTTCGATTGAGGAAATTAGTATTCAAACGCTGCGTTTGGCGAAAACCTGTGCGCCACCTATCGTCAGGGCCTACTTTTGCTTTGTTTTATTTGATTAGTCATTTTAATTTTAGTTTTTCATAATCAATTTTATGCACCTATCGGACAAAAAAGGATTTTCCGATGAATAAGTGAAATATTTAATCCTAAAGGCTTTCAGCCAAAGGGCCCTACTCAGAGTCAACGTCGCGGTGTTTACAGAAAAGTGTGCGCAAATCGGCACAATTTTCCAAAATTTTCAAAAAACAAAAGGGTATTTTATTCTTTTCTTCATATGTTACACTATTTAAAATAACACAAGTTAAATAACTGCCCTAAAATAAATGAAAATGGATAAAAATAGGCGGTAGGCGAGTATGCTGTAGAAAAAGGCTCTCAGCGGCGTTTCTCGTTCTGTCTGCGACTCTGTAGCATGCAAAGCCCCTAACGATCCCTTTTTACTGGCAAGTGGCAAACTTTTCAATATATTTATGTATAAACAAACATGTATATATTTATGGCCATATGAATTGAAAAATGAAAAGAAGTAGATGAGCCTTATCAAGGCTTGGCCGCAGTCCCACAGTCCGCAGCTCCATCCTGGCCGGCGGGGGCAGTCTTGGCAACATTCTGAAATGAAATTGATTATTTTTGAAGGCGGTCGATTGAGTGAGGGAATGAGAGCAGTTCAGAGAAATTCAGAGAGAGGAAGGGAGAGAGAGAGAGAGAGAGAGAGAGAGAAAGAGAGAGAGAGAGAGAGAGAGAGAGAGAGAGAGAGAGAGAGAAAGAGAGAGAGAGAGAGAGAGAAAGAGAGAGAGAGAGAGAGAGAGAGAGAGAGAGAGAGAGAGAAGAGAGAGAGAGAGAGAGAGAAAGAGAGAGAGAGAGAGAGAGAGAGAGAGAGAGGGGCGGGCAGGAGGGGGAGTAAATTGCATTTGACCCCATTATTCCGATGTGTTTATCATTTTCGCACGTTTTTGTATACCGAGTCAGCAAAAACCGCTTTTTCCCACGGTCCGCAGTTTTTTGACGTTGCGAGGGGCGCAAAGCCACTACCTGGAACCTTTCAACAGTGTATTTTTACGAAAAAAATTGTAAAAAAAAAAATACAGAACGAGGCGCTATAGGCTGGATTTTGGCTAACAGTCCATGTTGCATACCTCGGCGTGCTCGAAGAGAGAAACGGCGAGATTTTCGGGAAGTGGAATCGGACGGCCAAAATTCTCGATGTCCTCAAGCTAAAAAAACACTTTAACGAAATATTACTTGTATGGTCACCTTGACGACCTCCGCCTGGTAGTAGACGTCCTTGCGTTCTTCTTTCTCCAGCTTCATGATGAGCTCTTAAAGTATACTGTTCATCTCTCTATCTTTTCTCTTCGCGTCTCTGTATCTGTCTTGGTGTTCTTTTTGTCTCTGTCTCTCTTTCTCTGTGTCTCTCTTTCTCTCTCTCTTTCTATTTCTGTCTCTGTCTCTATTAATGCCTCTGTCTCTTTTTCTGTCTCTGTCTCCCTTTTTAGCTCCGTCTCTCTTTATCTCCAGTTCTCTCTTTCTATCTCTCTTTCTCTATGTCTCTCTTTCTCTCTGTCTCTTATTCTTTCTCTGTCTCTTTCTAACTCTGTATTTATTTATGTCAATCTCTCTCTCCCTATATCTCTCAACTAACCAAGAAGAGCAAAGTTTTTGCTCATGAGCTTGAAAGTCCTCCTCTTACAAGGAGGACAGATCTGTTGCTTGATGCAACCCTTACAATACGTGTGGCCACATGTCCCCACAAGGGGGATGAAGTCGCTGGCTAAAAGCAAATATAAGTGGTTTCTGTTGGATTTCTCTTACCGAAAGCGGTGTTACAACCGGGACAGAAGACCTTAGGGAGCTTGCTGGGCATCTCGTTTCTGAAAATCTTCAGTAAATCAAGTTAAAATGAAAGTGAGTGTGAAATAACGATCGCCGAAACAAGGGGCTCTTTGTGGTCGCCTCCCGAGGGGGCGGATCCACAAGCCGCCACCGTGGCTGTCACCAAGGGGTTTACGGTAGGCCGGCGTCGCTGCCAGACGGCGCGTTTTTGCTTAATCATCGCGTATGAATCAGCCATGAAAAAAGAGGCAGCTGGCAAGACGGCGGATGGAAACAGAGGGTGAAAGTGCATGAGAAAGAGAGTATCGTATCGATAGAGGGAGATGCAACGTGGATTTTTCCACATAAAACCAGCATTTTCCCGTTTTTATCGTACTTTTCTCGAGGAACGCCGATCCGCGGGCCGAAGTGGGAAAGCAAAAATGACAATTGGTCGTAAAAATGACTGGACTGTATGGGAGAGATCTGTTTATATAAATCTCTGCTATGATTCACCCACATGTGGCTGTCCTTTGTCGGGCTGATGGGTAGAGAAGTGCCGATATAAACACCATCAGAGTCGGGGCCAATACCATACGATGCGTAGGGATGAGAAAAACAACCCATTCTTGGTTTTTTCTTGGAAAATCGGCTCAAAAACATAACTTCAAACATGGCTAACCAAAACACCACGTTTAGATGTACGATGTTTACGCGTTGTTTGGATTTTTTTTTGTTGTAATTAAACGAAAATAGCGTTTCACTTAATTTTTGTGGTCTCGTCTTCTTTGTTTGTTTTCATTTTCAAGGTAATTTGCATTATTTTCAGGTAAAAGACCGGGATAGTCGATCCCTCTGGGTCCTCAAGAGAGATGGTCAGCGCCCCGATTTGCGCCGTGTGCCACGAACAGTTTGGTGAGTTTGTTTTTTTTAAAATAAAAAATACCTGAAATTATGTTCACGACGTGTTATAAACTATTTACAGACACGGAGATTTGCCCAGAATCTCTTATTTTTATGCAGTAAGCCTACATTTGCCTAAAATATACGAAAATTTACATTATTTATTCCTTAAGACCGATTTATCACCACCACTAAAGCTTTTTACGAAATTAGCATGAGAATTAGAAAATTCTGGGTCACTGCGGCCCCACATATAGGAATTGGCGACGCGGGTGCCCTTTGATCCGTTCTTTTGGCGAAGATCCGGGTTACTCCCTTTTTCGCTTTCATGCACATCTAATTGGGGCTTTCCACACCATTCATTTAGTTGTTTAATCGTTAGTTTTGCTAACAGCCCCTCTGTTTTGCATTGGTTTTCTCCTCCGAAAACGGGCCGGCCCGTTTTCTAAAAGTCAGGCCCGGCCCTCAAATTTACCAGTCCTGCCCCGTGTAAACGCTGCTTGTTTAGCCATTACTTAAGTCTTATAAATCTTTTTCAGACTCAACGAGGCGAATCCCTAAGGTCGGTATCTGTGGCCATTCGCTGTGCGCCGTCTGCATCCCATTTCTCCCTTCTCTCGGGTCAGTCAGCCGCTTCAAATAGTGACGTAAATTTTCAGAAAATGTCCCATTTGTTCCGCTCCCAACTCATTCTACAGGAGCATGAAGAACTACCAGATGATCGGTGAGCTGGGGGATTTTCTTGTCCGATCCCGTTTTCTGAATTTAAAACTAAATTGCAAAATTGGAGTGTTGACTACCCGCCCAAAAAATTTTCTACTATAACCGAATTTTTACGAACTATACCCGGGGGCAAGCCATAGTTTGCAATTACAACATTTTATGTCAATAGGGGGTGCCGGTGGTCCAAAACATCGATCGATACCCCAATATCGATCAAGTTTACATGAATTTCAATCATTATTGCAGTATTTTTCAAAATTTTACCAAGTTTAGGATTTAGGGCCCACGCCTGACTATACCGAGAACGGGGTTCTCACGGGCTCCGTTCTCGGTATAGGGGTGGCCCCTAAATTTGTAGTTCGATTCGGGTCATGTGAAAAATTTTGGTCGGCCCGGCCCTGGACGGCCCTTTTACCCTGGACCGCCCATTCAGATTGCCACCCACACGACCAGGGTTCGATCCCGGTCGGTGACATTCTTTTTAGTACAACCAATATTGACTTATATGTTAGTAACAAACCTTATTAAGTTATTTAAAGCATTTCAAAAAATACTGTACCGATTTATACAAAATTGAATATCTTGTTTTTCATACCCGGGCTGGCCCGCACCAAAAAATCCCTTGGCCCGGTCCGGGCCGGCCCGTCATTTGAGAACCCCGTCCGAGAATTTCAGCGCCCTTGCGGTTTTCGTACGTAATTGGATGTTTAGTAGAAAATGGTAACAAAAAGTTAAAGGGGGCTTATGTTTCCCCGAGGCACCTTTTGGGGGGGGGGCTTGCGCATAGAGCCACTGAACGCTCCTTTTCCAGCCATGTTTACCAGCCGGGACGTTTGACACTATGATACGGCTTTTAGGCGTTTACCATATGCACTTAGCATACAGTAACGTCACACGTCGTGTACATCAAAATCGGTTACGTACCGAAGTGTTACGGTAGTTGGTAAAGGGAGTCGTGCTATCCGAGGAATGCTGTTACCATGTTCATGTATGTGCCATCTTCAGAAGTTCCGTGTTTCAGATCTGCTCGTCGAAATGGAGATCCTTCAGGCCGCCCGTCAGCATCGGGCCGCCCGTCGACGTCAGGCCGCTCATCAACGTCAGGCCGCGGGTCAGCCTCAGGCCTCTCATCACCCTCAAGCCGCTGGTCAGCTTCAGGCCGCTCATCAGCCCCAGATCGCTCATCAGCCTCCGGCCCCTCGTGAACCTCAGGCCGCGGGTCAGCCTCAGGCCGCCCGTTCGTACCAGGACGCTGGTCGGCCGCAGGCTCCTCGTCAACCTCAGGCCGCTCACCAGCCTCAGGCCGCTCAACGGCCAACTATCCTTCTGGTAAGCGAGTAATCTATGGATGAAATTTTTCGCCTTTTCCAGATTCTCCTCGTCGGAATCTTGGTCCTCGCCTTCATTAAGGTGAAGAACGGCGGAAATGTTCAATTCGGTGGGGTTTTCTCATTTTGTTTAAAGTGTGGACTGTAAATTTAGGTTACGCCAAGTGTATGGATCCCCAGGCCGAAGCCAGCAGTCTTCTGGAGATATCGCGTGATCTCTACCGTACCCAGCTCCTGGCGAAATTCTGTATGGACAAGTTGAGGCGCAATGCAACGGTATGGTAGTGTTGTTGTATCACGCACACGGGCGAAATAACTGAAATATTGGCGAGACTTCAATCTATGGTGTGCAAGCCGCCATGGCCCAACCATACCTGGGCACGTAGTGCTTGCGGGGCCTTGGTTCTGGAGGGTTTATGTGTATGGGGCAATGTAATGTGTATGGGGGACCTTATAAAAATAGTGATACTTTGTTCCTGGGTCCCCATCCTTTTGGGAGGCCCTACTTTTTGAGCCCCCTACGTACCATGTCCAGGACTGGGCCAACCCCTGACTTTTTAAAGTGTAACTACAATAGAAGGGTGTGCCAACGGGCTTGTCGTTGTTTTGAGCCTTATTAACAACCGGGCTGGCCCGGCTTGGCGTAGATCCCAAACGATGCAGTTTGCTGCAAACATGTGGTGCTTGCATGTTAAAGTGCTACATGCACGGGCTAAAAAGGGTTTTTTAGCCCGTGCATGTAGGTGTGTTCATACCTGGACACGTGTTGCTTGCGGAATTTTCATCATACTTCCATCAATGTTATTGGAGGCACGGTTGGCGGTGAAATCTAACCACCTTTGATTCAAATCTCACTTATTTAACGCGGCTTCTCACCGGCGGAGCCGGCAGAACTTAAAAAAAATTTTATTCCAATTTTGAGTTGCGAGATTTCGATGTGCGATGGCGCAACCATATCTGGACGCGGTGTGGGAGGGGGATTTATTTAAAAGTATACATCTTGGCAACTCTACTTCGGCCAATTAGGCTCCGTACACAGCCTGAGTATTTTATATTGCGCGCATTACTCTAGGTATGACATCAAAACATTGGCAGATTGAGACGAAATAGTTTTGGCATTAACGGTAAGATTACCGTAATGGTTTCACAAATCCCATTTATTAAAAAACCTCTGTTTTCTTTTTGTGGGGAGCCACAGGCGATAAGTTTGCCATATAATTTGACGCACGTATAATTTTGACGGTTCTAATGTTTTAAATTTTAACATTGGCTCATGGCTGAGAAAGCGAAATTTCGATGTCTTTCTTATATTTTTCACTGTTTCAGATTGATTTGGCGAGTACCGCTCTCTGCCACGCGCACAAGCACTTCGTCACCGGGGAGCAAAGCCATCTCTTCGAAGCCTGCGTAACCGAGACGAACAACCTCCTGCTCGAATATGGGATAACCCAGAGGGTCAGTTTCAAACGCCTTCAAGCCATCCGGCGGGGGGGGGGGTATCTCAAAATTTCTCCTGCAGGAACTCCTTCAGGTTCGAGTAAGACGGAGTTTTTTGAATTTCATTCGGGGTACCCCCAGAGGTGGCGGATGACTGTGGTTAAAGGGTGGGGGTACTTTTGCCCCGTGGGCCCTGATTCTAATAGTTTCGCTCGCGTAACCCATCACATTTTACATTCGATTAGATTTTCACTTTGCTATTTCGCTTTACCTTTGGCAGAAAATGAGCAGTGGGTTTTTTTTAACCTTTCTGTAACTGAATACAATTTGTCGAAAATTAGGGAATCCTTCAACTTTAGGATCTAAAAGTTTGGCAACCCTGTGAATTTTAAAGCGTTAAAACTGGGTAACAACTGCGAACCTGTGAGATTCAACATATGCCCCCTTACGGTATTTGCAATTTGATATGCACCATACATTGTCTTTTCACAGTCTTATTCCAAAAAGTGGGTGCACCACCGGTCATAACAACGTCTTTTGGGATGTTTTTAAAATATGAATACGGTAGACCACCCAGAAAGTATAGAATTTACAAACAGGCGGGTGAATTCTGACTATGGCAAAAACTTTTTCCCCTTGCATGTGCCCATTTTCAACCCATTTTGGCCCCGCCCCCGAATATAGGCCTCTACAAGTGATTTTTTTCTGGACTTCCTTGGGCCGCACCGGAACTGTTTAAACAATATTTTGTTTTAGGTGGTCGACTTCTTCAATTGAAGCCGGGTTGTGACAAACGAAGCTTCTCGCCAGCCGGTCGTTTTAAAATCATAAAAAAAATTGTCCATTGGTGCTCGTGGCGATTTTACACTTTGCTTAGTTTTCACAGTTTTCGTAGCTCCGCTCCCTTGGTCAATTTCCACGTTGTTGTGTCTTACCCTTAATGTTGTAGTTGATGTCGAATTGAATAACAGTAATATTCCAAAGAATCAATCGATTTTATTCGAATTTAATGGATTTAAATAGAAAAGTTCGGTCAAGGGGCTGCTTTATGGTTTTGCACCGGGGCGGGAAGTTCGATCCCGCAACGGTCAACCCAGCCTACTATGATTCGGCGACGGTACAATGGGTAGTAGACGAGTCTACGAAAGTAATACGCCTGGAGAAACGTTGGCACGCCGCCACCGGGCTGTAAATGGTTTCCCGCAGGTACTACAAACCTTGATACGGGGGAAACTTTACTTTACTTTAACGTATGTTTCCACTTGTCCGTTTGTTCTCAGACACCAGAGAACGCGATACAGAAAAAGCTTCATTGACAACAAATCCATGTGAAACTCTCAAATGAATTAAGTCAGCTAAAGTCAGCATCGATGACTTTTATTGTTTTAATAATTTTAACAAGTGCAAACAAGCAACATCTAAGAACTACAAAAACGTTCCCCTTTTATCCTACTTTGAATAGGATGCATAGAAAAACTGTTGTTAAAAATTTTCGATTAGTGAAATTACACTATCTGACCCAACTCGAAGCTACAGTCTTCTTTTTGCAGAAACGAGAGAACAACCACTTTCTGAATTGTCGGTTTACTAGGAGGACCACCCATGGAACGGGAATGTAGCAGAAAAAAACCGTCAGACCTATAACTACGAAACATGTTAAAACGTATGCACACACACACTCACACACTCACACACTCACGCACTCACACACTCACACGCTCACACACTCACACACTCACACACTCACGCACTCACACACTCACACTCACGCACACACACACTTACACACTTACGTTTTTGTCGAAAGTTCACAATATCAAACTCTGTATTATTCTCCTTGACTCGTTCGAAAACAATGAAAACCTAAAAAAAATTTATGTTTAAAACAAATCAACTAACCTGATAGATGCTATACAAAGCGGCCGATAAACTCATCCAAAATGATAACAGAAAAGTTCTAAGTTGAACTTTTTCTCTTTTTCTTCTCAGTAATTTCAATAAGATAAAAGCAGTGAACAAAGTAATAATCGAAAAGCATACAAAACCGACGATTCCATTTATCATTGATGGTTGGAACTGAAATTTTTGTGTTTTTTTGTATTGCGAGCTGTTATCAGACCTGATCAGAAATAAAGCTATTGTAGTATACTTTTGCAGCGACGTCGTTGTAAGAAAGAGGTAGTATTTCGATTTCAGAAAACAGTTTATAAGAGCAAAGAATCGCTGATGCAAAAATTACTGCAAAAATTATCAAGTTCACGAAACGGTGCCAAATCTGGAAAAAATGCAATGTTCAACGCAAAAATCAATAATCGCCACTTTTGTGAACTCACACAAGTGGCGATTATTGATTTATCGATTATTGTTTATTTATTATAACATTCAATTGACTGATTCACCTAAGTAAAAAATTCTGCTAATCGTAAAAAAATTCTGCTAATCGTAAACAAAAATTTGTCTTTTAACTTTTCTTTTTTTTCAGCTCCGCTCAGTTTTTCTTTAAAAACCAGATTCATTAAAAAATGTTGCTAAATTTTTGGGATATTTCACTAAAATTTTGGGCCGTGGTTCGGGTTACGGTATGTGATGCCGGATTCCGGTTGTTTTTCAATTTTTTCACAGAAAACTCTTTTCAAATTTATAATAATATAACTTCCAGAAACATGTGAAACTGGTCTAAATTCCAAATTATTTCGATAAAAAAAGTTATAAGCAACAAAAAATAACATAAAAACATGTTTATAAATGTGGAAAGTTAGGAGTTTTCGCTTTTTTCATGTTTTCCTATTTTATAGTTTGTGCCAAAACTACTTCGGAACAACGTGTTTTGATGTTGTGCCTAGAGTGAAGCGTGCGATATAGAATACTCAGGCCTGTGTACGCAGCCAAATTGACCGAAGTAGATTTGGCGAGGCGTATATTCATTTGTGCACAATTTTTGTAATAATTGTTAAACATACCACTTTAGCTTTAATCGGTTCAACAATAACAGCAACTTGGTATATTAGTAGCACCGTAGAAGAAAAGAACCCCGCAATCACAAAAACATTTCTCAGGTAGTAAATAAAAACTAATGAGTATTTTCCAGAAAGTAGTGTTTTCCACGTTTCGCACAATGGCCAGTAGCTGAGAATGGCATCGCAAAAGTATTCTGACCAGAAACTCAGCAAGTTCTAAATTGCGAATTTTAACTTAAAAAAATAAACTCACCAAAACACAGCAAAGACTAAAAAGTCTGATGAAAATAGGACAGTAACTATGACAAAAGCAGCAGAAAAACAAAATGACAACTAAGTATAAAATTGTAGTAGGAATTGCATAAAATAACCCATTAAAATGAATTAAAGAATCGAATAATGTTGTAATTTTGTAAATACAGTTAGAACTGGGAAAATTGTTGTTCTCCATATCAGACAATGGGAAATTTATGAACAGTTTCAAACCAGAACAAGATTAATTAACTGTAGTATAAGATTGTTTTGGTGTAATTTACTGCCCTCGCTAATGTGAATAACAATTTCTGTAGGTGATCTCTAAGACACGAAGGCAAAAGTGAATTTCTAAGCGATTGGGGCGTGCGAAACGTAGAAATTCGCATATATACTCACCAATGTTTTTAGTTTGTGGGATTTTGAAGCTTCAAACATCAAAGTGAAAAACTTTTTCTATTGTATGTTAATAGTTCCGTTTGTGAATCCCTTCGTGTAAAGCGGAAATTCTTTGCATTCAGTTTTTTTTTTTAAAATTAACATAACCACAGACGATTTGAAACATTGAAGTAAATAAAAAAATGAAGGAAATAGCACTGTAAAAGAGGAGTGCGCAGACAATGCACTGATCGCGGTGGGACCTAATGTGCCATCCTTTAAGGTTTTGGCCGAAAACATGTGCCGTTTTTTGGAAACACACTATAGTATAGGAAATTTTCATTTCATTTTCGATCGGCTACTGTCGGAAATTATGCGAATCAACTATGCTGAATTGTCTGGCACCCTCCTCGTTTCCAGCGCTCTCTCAGCCAATTAGAATTAAATTCAGCTTATTAGCATGCCTTGGAAATGCCGGACATGCAGGGCGGACTACCAGTCTACAAATCTGTAAACGGAGATCAGTTTTTGCACACTTTGAAGTGTATTTTGTTGAAAACGGTAAGTTTTCGACCCATAGTCCTATATATTTTCATGATCAGTGAATTTCTCTCTCTTATTTGAGTCAATAATGCAAAACCGCATGACTGTCCCTTTAAATTAGTTCATTGATGTAAAAGAAGTATTATAAAAGAGTTGGTAGAAGGTTTTTATATTTTAATGTTTGCTAAAACAACGAAATTTCAATTTGAAAAACTCAACAACCGGGCAGAAATTGTTTAGGCCTGCCGTCACTTTCCTTGGCCAGGTCCAGCCCAATTCGACCCATAAACCGGTCCTTCTTGTGAGAATTGAGCATTCAATATTCTGAAGTATCAGACTTATTGTGAACAAATTTAGAAAAATCGAAACTTCGGTTTCTTTCTCCCCAAATGCGCCAGAATCGATAATCAAAACAATGATCTGCACCTATATTCCAAAAAAAAGCCAAACGCGATTAATAGATTACTACCGCTTTCAAACACAAAAGCTGTGCTTTGACGCGGATTTTCTCTAATTCTAGTCCGCAGAAAAACTGTTTTTCACATTATTTTATTCTTTTACACGATTACTATAGTATTTGAAATTATTTTAAAAAAATATTCCCATTTTTGTATGCCTACTACGCATTTTTCTTTGTTCCAGCTGTAAATGAGCAAACTTTAGAAAGAAATACGGAACCTACATCTTTTTATTTCGGTTTATCAGTAAATATATTAACTTTTCTCAAACTTTTCAAAATAAAATGTACAATGAACTCCCTCCATGCTAAGCCGTGCAAAAATACTAATGGTTTATTGAAAAAAAAACTACTGTATGATAATCAGACGTATAGATTTTTCGTAGGCGGTTGTACAGATCGAGGCTTCAAAGCTGAAAGAAGTGCGCTTAATAATTAATTTTCCCCTTACAATGGCGTCCAAATTCATTTTGTACTCCTCGCGAAACTCATTGGGAATAAGCTGAATCACCATGAACCGGTTCAGGACGCTCCTCAAAATGGAGACCATTTCGCTATGGTCCTGAAATCATTTATGAACTAATGAAGAAACTGGAGGCCTTACATCTCTACTCAGCTGGTAAAGATGCTCCGAGGAACAGTCCAGAAGTCGTTCAGCAACGTTTGTAAGTGCCATGCAGCGCCAATCGGACTGGGTACCGCGTTCGTCTTCGAGAGTCACCTAAAGTATTTTATTTGCGGGACAAAAGCATGAATACACCGCAATGCTATAAAAAAGGAAGATAGCAGCCCACATATGTGCGAGAAAACGTAAGAGTAAGCTGCATATTTCGCTACAAAGTATCTGCCGTACGTAATTTGAAATATGTCGAATGGTCAATTTTAAAGGGGCAGTAAGGGGTTTTTTCATAACATTTTCGATCGGCTACGGTCGGAAATTATGCGAATAACTATGCTAAATTGTCTCGCACCTTCCTCGTTTCCAAAGCTTACTCAGCCAATTCGAATGAAAGGGGTTGTAGGCATTTGGCAAGCTTATGAAAATCTGAACCGCCGAAGGCCGCGTGTGGTTGCCGCCGTAGGCTACCTGTTTTAGCGGCCGAAGGCACGTGTAGGTACAGCAGCAGTCAGCCTAATTGAGCGACCCAAGGTGGTTGCGGCCGTAGGCCACCTATGTGAGCTGCCAACGGCCGTAGGCCGCAAGCCATTGGTGCGCCCCGAAGGCACCCATACTCTCCTTGTATACAAATGATAGTCTTAATTGAAGGTACGCCCATAATCGCAAAACAGGATCTGCGAAACGTATAGCTTCAAATTTCAAAAACAGTTCTGCCTACCGCAATCTTCAGCTGAGGATAGAAGTCTTGACGCATCCTACACTTTGTGCATTCATATTCTTCTCCGTTCCACTCCGTTTTTGCTCTATCTTTCCGACAAGCCTGAACAATTTATTTGAATTGAATTTCAGCCGTGATTTTACCGAGTAAAAGATTTCTCCAGGATCCGTCCCGATTCTCACGATTTTTGCGAAAATCAAAAACCGGTCTTCATAGAATAAATCCAAATCGTACATGTTTGCGTTGGCTTTGTGAAGGTAATCGTTGAGGTCTTTAACTAAAAAATAAAAGTTTTGGAACATCTGAAAAAGGAATTACTCATTGCGATGAAGTAGTAAAGAAAGCGATCGGCAGCGTTGACGATTCGATATGGAGTTACCTAAAAAGGAAAAACTTTGTGTCAAAAAACGAAACGCCAAGTGTTTTTTTTTAAATTTACCTCGGATCCCACTCCAACGACAATTTCAAGCGCCTTTTCTTTTTGAAGAGCTATAGAATATGTATTTTGCTATTTTTTCAGGCAGAAATAAATTTTTCCGTTACATTATTAAAAGGGTTTGTTTGTTGTGGCGCGAACGTTTGCTCGCGGCAATTTTCGCGCCCATTTCTTATCAGTCGATTTCACCACACCTAAGTTTTGTCTTTATTTAGGATACAACAAAAATGTATGTTTCATGAAAAAACATGCCGATGCCATCCTGAGAAAAAAAACTTATATGAATTGTTAAAAAGGGAAAATGTGCTCTCACGAAACACTCGAATGTTCCATTTTGAATGGAGCTGGCATAGGAAGGACCAGCTTTTATAAATGTGGGGGGGGGGGGAATGGAGGTATATTCGAAAACCTACAGGGTTGAAGGGGAACTGGATGTTCCGAGAAGAGACCCTCGACTGATATTCTGCCAGAGCACAGCTATTTAAACGTTTCCTAATCGCGATAGCACCGCCCAGGGTCCGGGGCCTGGGGCTTGGGGCCGTTCACGGTAAGTTTATTTTTTCGTTGAGCGTTCTTTGAGCCAATCGCCCGGATGGAGAATCAGAGACACGCACAAACAAAACCCTGTTTCATGTACGAGCCGGGGTTTTCGTGGGCCGAGCTGGGGTCTTTGGAAAATTTTGGTCGGCCCTGCCCGTTTACCAAGACCACCCAGTCAGAATGCCACCCAAACGACCAGGGTTCGATCCCAGTCGGTGACATTCTTTTTTGTACGACTAAAATTGACGTATATATTAGTCACAAACATTATAAAGCTATTCAAAATAGTTTAAAAATTATTGTACTGATTTATACAAAATTGAAATTTTGATTTTCAAAAGCCGGATCGCCCAAAAAAAAATGTTGGGCAGGGCCATCGGTGGTCGCTTATCAACCTAAGACAAGATGGAACTCTAACTTTATTTGATTATTTAAAATTTTGAGAAGGAACAGAAACGGTGAGCATTGACAACATTGGTGTGAAATTCTTCTTTTTGCAAAAGATCTTCAGAAGCCAGCGGCGGAATTGGTTGTTAACAATTAGAACAAACCATGGAACAGGGATGTAACAAAATGAAACCATGTGGCCTAAAAAGTAGTATTTTTGTTGTTCCCAACATCCCTCTCTGTGTGTCCCTCTCTCTCTCTCTCTCTCTCTCTCTCTCTCTCTCTTAATATCTTTCTCCGTCTCTGTATCTCTGTAGCTCCCTTCTAAGTCAATTTTTTTCTCACCCTTAAAGCTATAAACAATTGTTAAAACATCATAATCACCAACGTATCCGGCAATTAGCACAATCACCTGAAAATCAAAATTCAAAACTTTTTTAAGCTGGCTCACTTGAAAAACACTATAAACAGCTGTTGAAAATCCCATCCAAAATGAAATCAGAAAAATGCGAATTTGCACATTTTGTTGCGTAGTTTTACGTATTTTAATCATTTTCACAATGGAAACGGTAGTCGATACAAAAATAACGATAATCGTAAAAAAATTCTGCTAATCGTAAACAAAAATTTGTCTTTTAACTTTTCTTTTTTTTCAGCTCCGCTCAGTTTTTCTTTAAAAACCAGATTCATTAAAAAATGTTGCTAAATTTTTGGGATATTTCACTAAAATTTTGGGCCGTGGTTCGGGTTACGGTATGTGATGCCGGATTCCGGTTGTTTTTCAATTTTTTCACAGAAAACTCTTTTCAAATTTATAATAATATAACTTCCAGAAACATGTGAAACTGGTCTAAATTCCAAATTATTTCGATAAAAAAAGTTATAAGCAACAAAAAATAACATAAAAACATGTTTATAAATGTGGAAAGTTAGGAGTTTTCGCTTTTTTCATGTTTTCCTATTTTATAGTTTGTGCCAAAACTACTTCGGAACAACGTGTTTTGATGTTGTGCCTAGAGTGAAGCGTGCGATATAGAATACTCAGGCCTGTGTACGCAGCCAAATTGACCGAAGTAGATTTGGCGAGGCGTATATTCATTTGTGCACAATTTTTGTAATAATTGTTAAACATACCACTTTAGCTTTAATCGGTTCAACAATAACAGCAACTTGGTATATTAGTAGCACCGTAGAAGAAAAGAACCCCGCAATCACAAAAACATTTCTCAGGTAGTAAATAAAAACTAATGAGTATTTTCCAGAAAGTAGTGTTTTCCACGTTTCGCACAATGGCCAGTAGCTGAGAATGGCATCGCAAAAGTATTCTGACCAGAAACTCAGCAAGTTCTAAATTGCGAATTTTAACTTAAAAAAATAAACTCACCAAAACACAGCAAAGACTAAAAAGTCTGATGAAAATAGGACAGTAACTATGACAAAAGCAGCAGAAAAACAAAATGACAACTAAGTATAAAATTGTAGTAGGAATTGCATAAAATAACCCATTAAAATGAATTAAAGAATCGAATAATGTTGTAATTTTGTAAATACAGTTAGAACTGGGAAAATTGTTGTTCTCCATATCAGACAATGGGAAATTTATGAACAGTTTCAAACCAGAACAAGATTAATTAACTGTAGTATAAGATTGTTTTGGTGTAATTTACTGCCCTCGCTAATGTGAATAACAATTTCTGTAGGTGATCTCTAAGACACGAAGGCAAAAGTGAATTTCTAAGCGATTGGGGCGTGCGAAACGTAGAAATTCGCATATATACTCACCAATGTTTTTAGTTTGTGGGATTTTGAAGCTTCAAACATCAAAGTGAAAAACTTTTTCTATTGTATGTTAATAGTTCCGTTTGTGAATCCCTTCGTGTAAAGCGGAAATTCTTTGCATTCAGTTTTTTTTTTAAAATTAACATAACCACAGACGATTTGAAACATTGAAGTAAATAAAAAAATGAAGGAAATAGCACTGTAAAAGAGGAGTGCGCAGACAATGCACTGATCGCGGTGGGACCTAATGTGCCATCCTTTAAGGTTTTGGCCGAAAACATGTGCCGTTTTTTGGAAACACACTATAGTATAGGAAATTTTCATTTCATTTTCGATCGGCTACTGTCGGAAATTATGCGAATCAACTATGCTGAATTGTCTGGCACCCTCCTCGTTTCCAGCGCTCTCTCAGCCAATTAGAATTAAATTCAGCTTATTAGCATGCCTTGGAAATGCCGGACATGCAGGGCGGACTACCAGTCTACAAATCTGTAAACGGAGATCAGTTTTTGCACACTTTGAAGTGTATTTTGTTGAAAACGGTAAGTTTTCGACCCATAGTCCTATATATTTTCATGATCAGTGAATTTCTCTCTCTTATTTGAGTCAATAATGCAAAACCGCATGACTGTCCCTTTAAATTAGTTCATTGATGTAAAAAAAGTATTATAAAAGAGTTGGTAGAAGGTTTTTATATTTTAATGTTTGCTAAAACAACGAAATTTCAATTTGAAAAACTCAACAACCGGGCAGAAATTGTTTAGGCCTGCCGTCACTTTCCTTGGCCAGGTCCAGCCCAATTCGACCCATAAACCGGTCCTTCTTGTGAGAATTGAGCATTCAATATTCTGAAGTATCAGACTTATTGTGAACAAATTTAGAAAAATCGAAACTTCGGTTTCTTTCTCCCCAAATGCGCCAGAATCGATAATCAAAACAATGATCTGCACCTATATTCCAAAAAAAAGCCAAACGCGATTAATAGATTACTACCGCTTTCAAACACAAAAGCTGTGCTTTGACGCGGATTTTCTCTAATTCTAGTCCGCAGAAAAACTGTTTTTCACATTATTTTATTCTTTTACACGATTACTATAGTATTTGAAATTATTTTAAAAAAATATTCCCATTTTTGTATGCCTACTACGCATTTTTCTTTGTTCCAGCTGTAAATGAGCAAACTTTAGAAAGAAATACGGAACCTACATCTTTTTATTTCGGTTTATCAGTAAATATATTAACTTTTCTCAAACTTTTCAAAATAAAATGTACAATGAACTCCCTCCATGCTAAGCCGTGCAAAAATACTAATGGTTTATTGAAAAAAAAACTACTGTATGATAATCAGACGTATAGATTTTTCGTAGGCGGTTGTACAGATCGAGGCTTCAAAGCTGAAAGAAGTGCGCTTAATAATTAATTTTCCCCTTACAATGGCGTCCAAATTCATTTTGTACTCCTCGCGAAACTCATTGGGAATAAGCTGAATCACCATGAACCGGTTCAGGACGCTCCTCAAAATGGAGACCATTTCGCTATGGTCCTGAAATCATTTATGAACTAATGAAGAAACTGGAGGCCTTACATCTCTACTCAGCTGGTAAAGATGCTCCGAGGAACAGTCCAGAAGTCGTTCAGCAACGTTTGTAAGTGCCATGCAGCGCCAATCGGACTGGGTACCGCGTTCGTCTTCGAGAGTCACCTAAAGTATTTTATTTGCGGGACAAAAGCATGAATACACCGCAATGCTATAAAAAAGGAAGATAGCAGCCCACATATGTGCGAGAAAACGTAAGAGTAAGCTGCATATTTCGCTACAAAGTATCTGCCGTACGTAATTTGAAATATGTCGAATGGTCAATTTTAAAGGGGCAGTAAGGGGTTTTTTCATAACATTTTCGATCGGCTACGGTCGGAAATTATGCGAATAACTATGCTAAATTGTCTCGCACCTTCCTCGTTTCCAAAGCTTACTCAGCCAATTCGAATGAAAGGGGTTGTAGGCATTTGGCAAGCTTATGAAAATCTGAACCGCCGAAGGCCGCGTGTGGTTGCCGCCGTAGGCTACCTGTTTTAGCGGCCGAAGGCACGTGTAGGTACAGCAGCAGTCAGCCTAATTGAGCGACCCAAGGTGGTTGCGGCCGTAGGCCACCTATGTGAGCTGCCAACGGCCGTAGGCCGCAAGCCATTGGTGCGCCCCGAAGGCACCCATACTCTCCTTGTATACAAATGATAGTCTTAATTGAAGGTACGCCCATAATCGCAAAACAGGATCTGCGAAACGTATAGCTTCAAATTTCAAAAACAGTTCTGCCTACCGCAATCTTCAGCTGAGGATAGAAGTCTTGACGCATCCTACACTTTGTGCATTCATATTCTTCTCCGTTCCACTCCGTTTTTGCTCTATCTTTCCGACAAGCCTGAACAATTTATTTGAATTGAATTTCAGCCGTGATTTTACCGAGTAAAAGATTTCTCCAGGATCCGTCCCGATTCTCACGATTTTTGCGAAAATCAAAAACCGGTCTTCATAGAATAAATCCAAATCGTACATGTTTGCGTTGGCTTTGTGAAGGTAATCGTTGAGGTCTTTAACTAAAAAATAAAAGTTTTGGAACATCTGAAAAAGGAATTACTCATTGCGATGAAGTAGTAAAGAAAGCGATCGGCAGCGTTGACGATTCGATATGGAGTTACCTAAAAAGGAAAAACTTTGTGTCAAAAAACGAAACGCCAAGTGTTTTTTTTTAAATTTACCTCGGATCCCACTCCAACGACAATTTCAAGCGCCTTTTCTTTTTGAAGAGCTATAGAATATGTATTTTGCTATTTTTTCAGGCAGAAATAAATTTTTCCGTTACATTATTAAAAGGGTTTGTTTGTTGTGGCGCGAACGTTTGCTCGCGGCAATTTTCGCGCCCATTTCTTATCAGTCGATTTCACCACACCTAAGTTTTGTCTTTATTTAGGATACAACAAAAATGTATGTTTCATGAAAAAACATGCCGATGCCATCCTGAGAAAAAAAACTTATATGAATTGTTAAAAAGGGAAAATGTGCTCTCACGAAACACTCGAATGTTCCATTTTGAATGGAGCTGGCATAGGAAGGACCAGCTTTTATAAATGTGGGGGGGGGGGGAATGGAGGTATATTCGAAAACCTACAGGGTTGAAGGGGAACTGGATGTTCCGAGAAGAGACCCTCGACTGATATTCTGCCAGAGCACAGCTATTTAAACGTTTCCTAATCGCGATAGCACCGCCCAGGGTCCGGGGCCTGGGGCTTGGGGCCGTTCACGGTAAGTTTATTTTTTCGTTGAGCGTTCTTTGAGCCAATCGCCCGGATGGAGAATCAGAGACACGCACAAACAAAACCCTGTTTCATGTACGAGCCGGGGTTTTCGTGGGCCGAGCTGGGGTCTTTGGAAAATTTTGGTCGGCCCTGCCCGTTTACCAAGACCACCCAGTCAGAATGCCACCCAAACGACCAGGGTTCGATCCCAGTCGGTGACATTCTTTTTTGTACGACTAAAATTGACGTATATATTAGTCACAAACATTATAAAGCTATTCAAAATAGTTTAAAAATTATTGTACTGATTTATACAAAATTGAAATTTTGATTTTCAAAAGCCGGATCGCCCAAAAAAAAATGTTGGGCAGGGCCATCGGTGGTCGCTTATCAACCTAAGACAAGATGGAACTCTAACTTTATTTGATTATTTAAAATTTTGAGAAGGAACAGAAACGGTGAGCATTGACAACATTGGTGTGAAATTCTTCTTTTTGCAAAAGATCTTCAGAAGCCAGCGGCGGAATTGGTTGTTAACAATTAGAACAAACCATGGAACAGGGATGTAACAAAATGAAACCATGTGGCCTAAAAAGTAGTATTTTTGTTGTTCCCAACATCCCTCTCTGTGTGTCTCTCTCTCTCTCTCTCTCTCTCTCTCTCTCTCTCTCTCTCTCTTAATATCTTTCTCCGTCTCTGTATCTCTGTAGCTCCCTTCTAAGTCAATTTTTTTCTCACCCTTAAAGCTATAAACAATTGTTAAAACATCATAATCACCAACGTATCCGGCAATTAGCACAATCACCTGAAAATCAAAATTCAAAACTTTTTTAAGCTGGCTCACTTGAAAAACACTATAAACAGCTGTTGAAAATCCCATCCAAAATGAAATCAGAAAAATGCGAATTTGCACATTTTGTTGCGTAGTTTTACGTATTTTAATCATTTTCACAATGGAAACGGTAGTCGATACAAAAATAACGATAATCGTAAAAAAATTCTGCTAATCGTAAACAAAAATTTGTCTTTTAACTTTTCTTTTTTTTCAGCTCCGCTCAGTTTTTCTTTAAAAACCAGATTCATTAAAAAATGTTGCTAAATTTTTGGGATATTTCACTAAAATTTTGGGCCGTGGTTCGGGTTACGGTATGTGATGCCGGATTCCGGTTGTTTTTCAATTTTTTCACAGAAAACTCTTTTCAAATTTATAATAATATAACTTCCAGAAACATGTGAAACTGGTCTAAATTCCAAATTATTTCGATAAAAAAAGTTATAAGCAACAAAAAATAACATAAAAACATGTTTATAAATGTGGAAAGTTAGGAGTTTTCGCTTTTTTCATGTTTTCCTATTTTATAGTTTGTGCCAAAACTACTTCGGAACAACGTGTTTTGATGTTGTGCCTAGAGTGAAGCGTGCGATATAGAATACTCAGGCCTGTGTACGCAGCCAAATTGACCGAAGTAGATTTGGCGAGGCGTATATTCATTTGTGCACAATTTTTGTAATAATTGTTAAACATACCACTTTAGCTTTAATCGGTTCAACAATAACAGCAACTTGGTATATTAGTAGCACCGTAGAAGAAAAGAACCCCGCAATCACAAAAACATTTCTCAGGTAGTAAATAAAAACTAATGAGTATTTTCCAGAAAGTAGTGTTTTCCACGTTTCGCACAATGGCCAGTAGCTGAGAATGGCATCGCAAAAGTATTCTGACCAGAAACTCAGCAAGTTCTAAATTGCGAATTTTAACTTAAAAAAATAAACTCACCAAAACACAGCAAAGACTAAAAAGTCTGATGAAAATAGGACAGTAACTATGACAAAAGCAGCAGAAAAACAAAATGACAACTAAGTATAAAATTGTAGTAGGAATTGCATAAAATAACCCATTAAAATGAATTAAAGAATCGAATAATGTTGTAATTTTGTAAATACAGTTAGAACTGGGAAAATTGTTGTTCTCCATATCAGACAATGGGAAATTTATGAACAGTTTCAAACCAGAACAAGATTAATTAACTGTAGTATAAGATTGTTTTGGTGTAATTTACTGCCCTCGCTAATGTGAATAACAATTTCTGTAGGTGATCTCTAAGACACGAAGGCAAAAGTGAATTTCTAAGCGATTGGGGCGTGCGAAACGTAGAAATTCGCATATATACTCACCAATGTTTTTAGTTTGTGGGATTTTGAAGCTTCAAACATCAAAGTGAAAAACTTTTTCTATTGTATGTTAATAGTTCCGTTTGTGAATCCCTTCGTGTAAAGCGGAAATTCTTTGCATTCAGTTTTTTTTTTAAAATTAACATAACCACAGACGATTTGAAACATTGAAGTAAATAAAAAAATGAAGGAAATAGCACTGTAAAAGAGGAGTGCGCAGACAATGCACTGATCGCGGTGGGACCTAATGTGCCATCCTTTAAGGTTTTGGCCGAAAACATGTGCCGTTTTTTGGAAACACACTATAGTATAGGAAATTTTCATTTCATTTTCGATCGGCTACTGTCGGAAATTATGCGAATCAACTATGCTGAATTGTCTGGCACCCTCCTCGTTTCCAGCGCTCTCTCAGCCAATTAGAATTAAATTCAGCTTATTAGCATGCCTTGGAAATGCCGGACATGCAGGGCGGACTACCAGTCTACAAATCTGTAAACGGAGATCAGTTTTTGCACACTTTGAAGTGTATTTTGTTGAAAACGGTAAGTTTTCGACCCATAGTCCTATATATTTTCATGATCAGTGAATTTCTCTCTCTTATTTGAGTCAATAATGCAAAACCGCATGACTGTCCCTTTAAATTAGTTCATTGATGTAAAAAAAGTATTATAAAAGAGTTGGTAGAAGGTTTTTATATTTTAATGTTTGCTAAAACAACGAAATTTCAATTTGAAAAACTCAACAACCGGGCAGAAATTGTTTAGGCCTGCCGTCACTTTCCTTGGCCAGGTCCAGCCCAATTCGACCCATAAACCGGTCCTTCTTGTGAGAATTGAGCATTCAATATTCTGAAGTATCAGACTTATTGTGAACAAATTTAGAAAAATCGAAACTTCGGTTTCTTTCTCCCCAAATGCGCCAGAATCGATAATCAAAACAATGATCTGCACCTATATTCCAAAAAAAAGCCAAACGCGATTAATAGATTACTACCGCTTTCAAACACAAAAGCTGTGCTTTGACGCGGATTTTCTCTAATTCTAGTCCGCAGAAAAACTGTTTTTCACATTATTTTATTCTTTTACACGATTACTATAGTATTTGAAATTATTTTAAAAAAATATTCCCATTTTTGTATGCCTACTACGCATTTTTCTTTGTTCCAGCTGTAAATGAGCAAACTTTAGAAAGAAATACGGAACCTACATCTTTTTATTTCGGTTTATCAGTAAATATATTAACTTTTCTCAAACTTTTCAAAATAAAATGTACAATGAACTCCCTCCATGCTAAGCCGTGCAAAAATACTAATGGTTTATTGAAAAAAAAACTACTGTATGATAATCAGACGTATAGATTTTTCGTAGGCGGTTGTACAGATCGAGGCTTCAAAGCTGAAAGAAGTGCGCTTAATAATTAATTTTCCCCTTACAATGGCGTCCAAATTCATTTTGTACTCCTCGCGAAACTCATTGGGAATAAGCTGAATCACCATGAACCGGTTCAGGACGCTCCTCAAAATGGAGACCATTTCGCTATGGTCCTGAAATCATTTATGAACTAATGAAGAAACTGGAGGCCTTACATCTCTACTCAGCTGGTAAAGATGCTCCGAGGAACAGTCCAGAAGTCGTTCAGCAACGTTTGTAAGTGCCATGCAGCGCCAATCGGACTGGGTACCGCGTTCGTCTTCGAGAGTCACCTAAAGTATTTTATTTGCGGGACAAAAGCATGAATACACCGCAATGCTATAAAAAAGGAAGATAGCAGCCCACATATGTGCGAGAAAACGTAAGAGTAAGCTGCATATTTCGCTACAAAGTATCTGCCGTACGTAATTTGAAATATGTCGAATGGTCAATTTTAAAGGGGCAGTAAGGGGTTTTTTCATAACATTTTCGATCGGCTACGGTCGGAAATTATGCGAATAACTATGCTAAATTGTCTCGCACCTTCCTCGTTTCCAAAGCTTACTCAGCCAATTCGAATGAAAGGGGTTGTAGGCATTTGGCAAGCTTATGAAAATCTGAACCGCCGAAGGCCGCGTGTGGTTGCCGCCGTAGGCTACCTGTTTTAGCGGCCGAAGGCACGTGTAGGTACAGCAGCAGTCAGCCTAATTGAGCGACCCAAGGTGGTTGCGGCCGTAGGCCACCTATGTGAGCTGCCAACGGCCGTAGGCCGCAAGCCATTGGTGCGCCCCGAAGGCACCCATACTCTCCTTGTATACAAATGATAGTCTTAATTGAAGGTACGCCCATAATCGCAAAACAGGATCTGCGAAACGTATAGCTTCAAATTTCAAAAACAGTTCTGCCTACCGCAATCTTCAGCTGAGGATAGAAGTCTTGACGCATCCTACACTTTGTGCATTCATATTCTTCTCCGTTCCACTCCGTTTTTGCTCTATCTTTCCGACAAGCCTGAACAATTTATTTGAATTGAATTTCAGCCGTGATTTTACCGAGTAAAAGATTTCTCCAGGATCCGTCCCGATTCTCACGATTTTTGCGAAAATCAAAAACCGGTCTTCATAGAATAAATCCAAATCGTACATGTTTGCGTTGGCTTTGTGAAGGTAATCGTTGAGGTCTTTAACTAAAAAATAAAAGTTTTGGAACATCTGAAAAAGGAATTACTCATTGCGATGAAGTAGTAAAGAAAGCGATCGGCAGCGTTGACGATTCGATATGGAGTTACCTAAAAAGGAAAAACTTTGTGTCAAAAAACGAAACGCCAAGTGTTTTTTTTTAAATTTACCTCGGATCCCACTCCAACGACAATTTCAAGCGCCTTTTCTTTTTGAAGAGCTATAGAATATGTATTTTGCTATTTTTTCAGGCAGAAATAAATTTTTCCGTTACATTATTAAAAGGGTTTGTTTGTTGTGGCGCGAACGTTTGCTCGCGGCAATTTTCGCGCCCATTTCTTATCAGTCGATTTCACCACACCTAAGTTTTGTCTTTATTTAGGATACAACAAAAATGTATGTTTCATGAAAAAACATGCCGATGCCATCCTGAGAAAAAAAACTTATATGAATTGTTAAAAAGGGAAAATGTGCTCTCACGAAACACTCGAATGTTCCATTTTGAATGGAGCTGGCATAGGAAGGACCAGCTTTTATAAATGTGGGGGGGGGGGGAATGGAGGTATATTCGAAAACCTACAGGGTTGAAGGGGAACTGGATGTTCCGAGAAGAGACCCTCGACTGATATTCTGCCAGAGCACAGCTATTTAAACGTTTCCTAATCGCGATAGCACCGCCCAGGGTCCGGGGCCTGGGGCTTGGGGCCGTTCACGGTAAGTTTATTTTTTCGTTGAGCGTTCTTTGAGCCAATCGCCCGGATGGAGAATCAGAGACACGCACAAACAAAACCCTGTTTCATGTACGAGCCGGGGTTTTCGTGGGCCGAGCTGGGGTCTTTGGAAAATTTTGGTCGGCCCTGCCCGTTTACCAAGACCACCCAGTCAGAATGCCACCCAAACGACCAGGGTTCGATCCCAGTCGGTGACATTCTTTTTTGTACGACTAAAATTGACGTATATATTAGTCACAAACATTATAAAGCTATTCAAAATAGTTTAAAAATTATTGTACTGATTTATACAAAATTGAAATTTTGATTTTCAAAAGCCGGATCGCCCAAAAAAAAATGTTGGGCAGGGCCATCGGTGGTCGCTTATCAACCTAAGACAAGATGGAACTCTAACTTTATTTGATTATTTAAAATTTTGAGAAGGAACAGAAACGGTGAGCATTGACAACATTGGTGTGAAATTCTTCTTTTTGCAAAAGATCTTCAGAAGCCAGCGGCGGAATTGGTTGTTAACAATTAGAACAAACCATGGAACAGGGATGTAACAAAATGAAACCATGTGGCCTAAAAAGTAGTATTTTTGTTGTTCCCAACATCCCTCTCTGTGTGTCCCTCTCTCTCTCTCTCTCTCTCTCTCTCTCTCTCTCTTAATATCTTTCTCCGTCTCTGTATCTCTGTAGCTCCCTTCTAAGTCAATTTTTTTCTCACCCTTAAAGCTATAAACAATTGTTAAAACATCATAATCACCAACGTATCCGGCAATTAGCACAATCACCTGAAAATCAAAATTCAAAACTTTTTTAAGCTGGCTCACTTGAAAAACACTATAAACAGCTGTTGAAAATCCCATCCAAAATGAAATCAGAAAAATGCGAATTTGCACATTTTGTTGCGTAGTTTTACGTATTTTAATCATTTTCACAATGGAAACGGTAGTCGATACAAAAATAACGATAATCGTAAAAAAATTCTGCTAATCGTAAACAAAAATTTGTCTTTTAACTTTTCTTTTTTTTCAGCTCCGCTCAGTTTTTCTTTAAAAACCAGATTCATTAAAAAATGTTGCTAAATTTTTGGGATATTTCACTAAAATTTTGGGCCGTGGTTCGGGTTACGGTATGTGATGCCGGATTCCGGTTGTTTTTCAATTTTTTCACAGAAAACTCTTTTCAAATTTATAATAATATAACTTCCAGAAACATGTGAAACTGGTCTAAATTCCAAATTATTTCGATAAAAAAAGTTATAAGCAACAAAAAATAACATAAAAACATGTTTATAAATGTGGAAAGTTAGGAGTTTTCGCTTTTTTCATGTTTTCCTATTTTATAGTTTGTGCCAAAACTACTTCGGAACAACGTGTTTTGATGTTGTGCCTAGAGTGAAGCGTGCGATATAGAATACTCAGGCCTGTGTACGCAGCCAAATTGACCGAAGTAGATTTGGCGAGGCGTATATTCATTTGTGCACAATTTTTGTAATAATTGTTAAACATACCACTTTAGCTTTAATCGGTTCAACAATAACAGCAACTTGGTATATTAGTAGCACCGTAGAAGAAAAGAACCCCGCAATCACAAAAACATTTCTCAGGTAGTAAATAAAAACTAATGAGTATTTTCCAGAAAGTAGTGTTTTCCACGTTTCGCACAATGGCCAGTAGCTGAGAATGGCATCGCAAAAGTATTCTGACCAGAAACTCAGCAAGTTCTAAATTGCGAATTTTAACTTAAAAAAATAAACTCACCAAAACACAGCAAAGACTAAAAAGTCTGATGAAAATAGGACAGTAACTATGACAAAAGCAGCAGAAAAACAAAATGACAACTAAGTATAAAATTGTAGTAGGAATTGCATAAAATAACCCATTAAAATGAATTAAAGAATCGAATAATGTTGTAATTTTGTAAATACAGTTAGAACTGGGAAAATTGTTGTTCTCCATATCAGACAATGGGAAATTTATGAACAGTTTCAAACCAGAACAAGATTAATTAACTGTAGTATAAGATTGTTTTGGTGTAATTTACTGCCCTCGCTAATGTGAATAACAATTTCTGTAGGTGATCTCTAAGACACGAAGGCAAAAGTGAATTTCTAAGCGATTGGGGCGTGCGAAACGTAGAAATTCGCATATATACTCACCAATGTTTTTAGTTTGTGGGATTTTGAAGCTTCAAACATCAAAGTGAAAAACTTTTTCTATTGTATGTTAATAGTTCCGTTTGTGAATCCCTTCGTGTAAAGCGGAAATTCTTTGCATTCAGTTTTTTTTTTAAAATTAACATAACCACAGACGATTTGAAACATTGAAGTAAATAAAAAAATGAAGGAAATAGCACTGTAAAAGAGGAGTGCGCAGACAATGCACTGATCGCGGTGGGACCTAATGTGCCATCCTTTAAGGTTTTGGCCGAAAACATGTGCCGTTTTTTGGAAACACACTATAGTATAGGAAATTTTCATTTCATTTTCGATCGGCTACTGTCGGAAATTATGCGAATCAACTATGCTGAATTGTCTGGCACCCTCCTCGTTTCCAGCGCTCTCTCAGCCAATTAGAATTAAATTCAGCTTATTAGCATGCCTTGGAAATGCCGGACATGCAGGGCGGACTACCAGTCTACAAATCTGTAAACGGAGATCAGTTTTTGCACACTTTGAAGTGTATTTTGTTGAAAACGGTAAGTTTTCGACCCATAGTCCTATATATTTTCATGATCAGTGAATTTCTCTCTCTTATTTGAGTCAATAATGCAAAACCGCATGACTGTCCCTTTAAATTAGTTCATTGATGTAAAAGAAGTATTATAAAAGAGTTGGTAGAAGGTTTTTATATTTTAATGTTTGCTAAAACAACGAAATTTCAATTTGAAAAACTCAACAACCGGGCAGAAATTGTTTAGGCCTGCCGTCACTTTCCTTGGCCAGGTCCAGCCCAATTCGACCCATAAACCGGTCCTTCTTGTGAGAATTGAGCATTCAATATTCTGAAGTATCAGACTTATTGTGAACAAATTTAGAAAAATCGAAACTTCGGTTTCTTTCTCCCCAAATGCGCCAGAATCGATAATCAAAACAATGATCTGCACCTATATTCCAAAAAAAAGCCAAACGCGATTAATAGATTACTACCGCTTTCAAACACAAAAGCTGTGCTTTGACGCGGATTTTCTCTAATTCTAGTCCGCAGAAAAACTGTTTTTCACATTATTTTATTCTTTTACACGATTACTATAGTATTTGAAATTATTTTAAAAAAATATTCCCATTTTTGTATGCCTACTACGCATTTTTCTTTGTTCCAGCTGTAAATGAGCAAACTTTAGAAAGAAATACGGAACCTACATCTTTTTATTTCGGTTTATCAGTAAATATATTAACTTTTCTCAAACTTTTCAAAATAAAATGTACAATGAACTCCCTCCATGCTAAGCCGTGCAAAAATACTAATGGTTTATTGAAAAAAAAACTACTGTATGATAATCAGACGTATAGATTTTTCGTAGGCGGTTGTACAGATCGAGGCTTCAAAGCTGAAAGAAGTGCGCTTAATAATTAATTTTCCCCTTACAATGGCGTCCAAATTCATTTTGTACTCCTCGCGAAACTCATTGGGAATAAGCTGAATCACCATGAACCGGTTCAGGACGCTCCTCAAAATGGAGACCATTTCGCTATGGTCCTGAAATCATTTATGAACTAATGAAGAAACTGGAGGCCTTACATCTCTACTCAGCTGGTAAAGATGCTCCGAGGAACAGTCCAGAAGTCGTTCAGCAACGTTTGTAAGTGCCATGCAGCGCCAATCGGACTGGGTACCGCGTTCGTCTTCGAGAGTCACCTAAAGTATTTTATTTGCGGGACAAAAGCATGAATACACCGCAATGCTATAAAAAAGGAAGATAGCAGCCCACATATGTGCGAGAAAACGTAAGAGTAAGCTGCATATTTCGCTACAAAGTATCTGCCGTACGTAATTTGAAATATGTCGAATGGTCAATTTTAAAGGGGCAGTAAGGGGTTTTTTCATAACATTTTCGATCGGCTACGGTCGGAAATTATGCGAATAACTATGCTAAATTGTCTCGCACCTTCCTCGTTTCCAAAGCTTACTCAGCCAATTCGAATGAAAGGGGTTGTAGGCATTTGGCAAGCTTATGAAAATCTGAACCGCCGAAGGCCGCGTGTGGTTGCCGCCGTAGGCTACCTGTTTTAGCGGCCGAAGGCACGTGTAGGTACAGCAGCAGTCAGCCTAATTGAGCGACCCAAGGTGGTTGCGGCCGTAGGCCACCTATGTGAGCTGCCAACGGCCGTAGGCCGCAAGCCATTGGTGCGCCCCGAAGGCACCCATACTCTCCTTGTATACAAATGATAGTCTTAATTGAAGGTACGCCCATAATCGCAAAACAGGATCTGCGAAACGTATAGCTTCAAATTTCAAAAACAGTTCTGCCTACCGCAATCTTCAGCTGAGGATAGAAGTCTTGACGCATCCTACACTTTGTGCATTCATATTCTTCTCCGTTCCACTCCGTTTTTGCTCTATCTTTCCGACAAGCCTGAACAATTTATTTGAATTGAATTTCAGCCGTGATTTTACCGAGTAAAAGATTTCTCCAGGATCCGTCCCGATTCTCACGATTTTTGCGAAAATCAAAAACCGGTCTTCATAGAATAAATCCAAATCGTACATGTTTGCGTTGGCTTTGTGAAGGTAATCGTTGAGGTCTTTAACTAAAAAATAAAAGTTTTGGAACATCTGAAAAAGGAATTACTCATTGCGATGAAGTAGTAAAGAAAGCGATCGGCAGCGTTGACGATTCGATATGGAGTTACCTAAAAAGGAAAAACTTTGTGTCAAAAAACGAAACGCCAAGTGTTTTTTTTTAAATTTACCTCGGATCCCACTCCAACGACAATTTCAAGCGCCTTTTCTTTTTGAAGAAATCGGACATTTGAAAAACTGAAAGTCTGTAACCAAAATTACAAACATTTGACAAAACAAACCTCGAAACCGTCAAACTCTTCCGAAAACTCCGTTACTTCTCCCAGAACCTTGAGAAGGATCTTTTTCACAGTTTCACCGTTGACAAGAGGTTCTTCGGGTACAACTTGAACTTTGTTATCGTTTGCTTCCAAATAAATCAATAACTGAAAACTTCATTTTTTTTACTTTTAACTGTTTTGTAGTACCGGTTCCTTCTGCACAGCCTCCACTGTTCCGAAAAATCCCCATTTGGGCTGTGTGGTCATCCATTTAGCAATGTTGGTTTGGTCGGCACGGGCCAGGCGAGCAGACTTCAAGTTTTTCAGCATTCTAAACTGAAGGTTAACTATTTGTTATTAGAAGATATTCCGATAGAAAATTGTTTCAGTGTGCAGAACAAAAGGGTCAGTGTGTCCTTTTAAGCAAATATTGCGTGTGTAGGAAAAGTGCAAGGGTGAGGCATAGTGTGCCCAGATAGCAAAGATGGCACAGTGCCAAAGAAATAAAAAGAGAGAAAAGAAGAAAGAGTGAGATAAGACACAGTTTATAGATGAATCGAGCGGCCTCTATAAGGCTAATTTCTTTGGAAAAAGCGAGAGTCTCAGAATTGGCTCAAAATTGGTCCATAACTTTCCTAGGACTAACATTCAATACAGGGCTGGCCAAACATCGGGCTCAGGCCCTGGTAAATATGCCGGGCCGGCTGAGCCGGGCCGAAAAATTTGGACAGACCGGGCCCGGATAAATATGGTGTAGTGAAACGTCTTTGTGAAGGATATTTTTAAGTTAAAGTGTTCTTTTTAAAAGATTTTTGTTTTATATTTTATCTAATTTATATTTATAGGCAATTTTATACCTTTCACCTTAACTTGTCAATCGATTTTGAAAACGGGCCCACGGGCCGAAATCGGGCCCGTTCGGGCCGAGCCAAGCGGTTTCGGAGACGGGCCCGGCCCGGCCGGCTACCATCCCTTATTCAATATTTTGAAACTTTTAGATCTCTATCGATTTTTCGAACTGAGTTACGGTAGAGTGCTGTATTTTTACAAAATTCGGCAAAACAAGTAATTGTGAGTAATGGAAAAAATATTTTTGACCTACCAAAAAAAACTTTTTCCCGAAAACTTCAAAGTCAATTTTTGCCATAATGGTCACGCAGTTTTTTGGACTGAAATTCTTCAAAATGTGTAGAGCATGTTTCCGTTATTGACGCATTTTTCCAAGCTTTTATGTCAAAGTTCGAAAAATGTCTTTTGAGGTTTTCGGACTCCGTTGCCGAAGTACGCAATAATTTTGTAGTTTCAATGTTGTATTTGAAATATCCATGCCAAAAACTTTCAAAATAACCCCACATTTACTTGTTTTGCCCAATTTTGTAAAGAAAAAATACAGTACTCTTCCGTAGCTCAATTCGAAAAGTCGATATCGGTCTAAAGGTTTCATAATGTTGTATATTGGCTCTAGGAAGGTTATGGACCAATTTTGAGTCAATTCTGAGAATATAGACTTTTTTCATTTTTTCCTGCTCGAGTTTTCCAGTGTCGGCATCATCATAGTTTTCAAGTGCTCGACTGTTAAAGGGACAACAAAGGAGTTTTTTTCAATTAGAAATAAGCCTTTTTCAATTAAAAATCAATTAGAAATTTGGAATGCTTCGTCCCACACCGTGTATGTAAGGATGTGAGTGCCTGGAGAACGTTCATAATCCTATAGTCTGATAAGAGTGTGTTCTCGTGAGGTTTACAATTGATAAGAGCCATAAATGAAAGGAACCTTTGTCTTACAAATGAATGACAGAAATAATAGTGATTTACCAGACTTTGTTGGTGAATAATTGTCGCTAACAAAAACGGGAGAGTGCGGAAAAAGCGCTTTTTTCATCTGCATCTTAGCTTTTTGAACGCTGTCTTGCGTGAGCATTGCAAGCCTGCTATATGGCTTTTTTCGAAACGATTTCAACTTGGCGAGAGCTATAGAATATGTATTTTGCTATTTTTTCAGGCAGAAATAAATTTTTCCGTTACATTATTAAAAGGGTTTGTTTGTTGTGGCGCGAACGTTTGCTCGCGGCAATTTTCGCGCCCATTTCTTATCAGTCGATTTCACCACACCTAAGTTTTGTCTTTATTTAGGATACAACAAAAATGTATGTTTCATGAAAAAACATGCCGATGCCATCCTGAGAAAAAAAACTTATATGAATTGTTAAAAAGGGAAAATGTGCTCTCACGAAACACTCGAATGTTCCATTTTGAATGGAGCTGGCATAGGAAGGACCAGCTTTTATAAATGTGGGGGGGGGGGGGGAATGGAGGTATATTCGAAAACCTACAGGGTTGAAGGGGAACTGGATGTTCCGAGAAGAGACCCTCGACTGATATTCTGCCAGAGCACAGCTATTTAAACGTTTCCTAATCGCGATAGCACCGCCCAGGGTCCGGGGCCTGGGGCTTGGGGCCGTTCACGGTAAGTTTATTTTTTCGTTGAGCGTTCTTTGAGCCAATCGCCCGGATGGAGAATCAGAGACACGCACAAACAAAACCCTGTTTCATGTACGAGCCGGGGTTTTCGTGGGCCGAGCTGGGGTCTTTGGAAAATTTTGGTCGGCCCTGCCCGTTTACCAAGACCACCCAGTCAGAATGCCACCCAAACGACCAGGGTTCGATCCCAGTCGGTGACATTCTTTTTTGTACGACTAAAATTGACGTATATATTAGTCACAAACATTATAAAGCTATTCAAAATAGTTTAAAAATTATTGTACTGATTTATACAAAATTGAAATTTTGATTTTCAAAAGCCGGATCGCCCAAAAAAAAATGTTGGGCAGGGCCATCGGTGGTCGCTTATCAACCTAAGACAAGATGGAACTCTAACTTTATTTGATTATTTAAAATTTTGAGAAGGAACAGAAACGGTGAGCATTGACAACATTGGTGTGAAATTCTTCTTTTTGCAAAAGATCTTCAGAAGCCAGCGGCGGAATTGGTTGTTAACAATTAGAACAAACCATGGAACAGGGATGTAACAAAATGAAACCATGTGGCCTAAAAAGTAGTATTTTTGTTGTTCCCAACATCCCTCTCTGTGTGTCCCTCTCTCTCTCTCTCTCTCTCTCTCTCTCTCTCTCTCTTAATATCTTTCTCCGTCTCTGTATCTCTGTAGCTCCCTTCTAAGTCAATTTTTTTCTCACCCTTAAAGCTATAAACAATTGTTAAAACATCATAATCACCAACGTATCCGGCAATTAGCACAATCACCTGAAAATCAAAATTCAAAACTTTTTTAAGCTGGCTCACTTGAAAAACACTATAAACAGCTGTTGAAAATCCCATCCAAAATGAAATCAGAAAAATGCGAATTTGCACATTTTGTTGCGTAGTTTTACGTATTTTAATCATTTTCACAATGGAAACGGTAGTCGATACAAAAATAACGATAAAAGAAATAAGTCCAATTACGGCGTTGACAATTTCAGATTTAATCTGCAACTCAATTCATTTAAATTTGAACAAGATGTATTACCTTTTTGAAGAATGGAAAAAGGGTATGTTTTAAGGTTATCATAACTTGAGTTTCATTCACAGGAACGACGATTCCTTCGCAAAACAGATAGAAAAAGCAGGTAAAAAAAGATAGGAGAAATACACCAAGTATCGTGAATTTCACGATTTTTTGCCAATACTAAAAAACCCATTAATTATGCAACTGTGACCCAAGAAAGGAGAACTGTTAAATTTTAAGGATGTAGCAAAGACAAAGCGAAAATTTTAAACGACTACAAAACATGCCATTTTATAGTCTTGAAGGGACCATCAGACACCTTTTTTTACGATTTCATACGATTTCATCAGGTATCTTTCGTTTCATCAGCAAAAATCATCTGCACTGGAGTGGAACCGAACCCGGAACCGTTTGGTTATCAGCTTTCGGTGCTAACCAGTTGACTATGAGGTTGATGGCGGCACAGGGCTGCGTGTTCCTAATGCCCATCGACTTTCAGCTGTTTGGAAAGTGTAAATTGCGGGCGTTGCTGTGAATTGCTGTAAAACTACGCTGTAAAGCTGAAGCCTGTTGGGAAAAATATATTCTGAGTTTTGATTTGAAACTATGCTTTTCCTTTTTTTAAAGGATTTGAAATTGATCAGTAGAAACTTAACAAAATTAAATTTATTAAATGAATTAAAATTGGAAAAGTACCCTGATGGACCCTTTAATTCATTTTTTACCCAAACTTTGGTCCATGATTTCGATACTTTTATAGTAGCATTGGCATTTCTTTCAAACTGGCTTAGTATCTATATTCTGTCTTCAAACGACAATCGTCCGTCTGGATGGAATTTCCGGTATTCGGTCCCGCCGCGAAAAGAGTAGATCAAAAAAGTTGAAAACTGCAGGACACTCGAGGGTAAGTGCTCTTAGAAGGGTGCATATTTAAAAGCCTAAACGTTGTCTGAAACGCATTCCTCTTCGCATGAATTTATCAGAAAAGCCAATCAGTTGGACCGACTATATCTTCGGCTAAATTTTTAACCCACCAAAACTGCAGAATTTCCACATGATCACATTTTGAACATTTTTGTTTTGGACTAAGCAAAAAAAAACGTTTATATTTAGGTATGAGGTCGTGGGAATTGAGACAACGTCATCGTACTGTACGTGACGTTGGCCTGCAAAATGATAGAAAATTTCACGAAAAAAGTAACTTCAAAAGATCATATAATAAAACTATGCTAAACCAGTTTTTATCAGTTTTCAAAAATTATGTTGAAAATGTGATAAATACAATGGCCCTTTGTACGTAGCAAATAAAATTGAACTTTTTCGTGTTGCTGTGGGAGGTTGTTTTTGTGGGTTCGGAATTTTAAAGCAAAGTTATCGATTGCCTATTGATCTATCGAATGATAGGGTCTCACCCGGAATTTAAATGCCATCCTAGGTGACCTTGAACTTTATAAAAGAAAAAACAGTTTTTTTTGGCGCTGTTTGGCGGTAAATTCTGCGTACTGTTTCGCGACCAAACAGATATAATGCTTTTTTTCGCGGCAATTCGGCAAGCCTTCAAAACGGCCGACGAAGCCCACAAGTTCGTCAAAGTAGCCTAAATTGTGACCCTAAGCTGAAAACGCAAATTAGAAGGTTCACGTTTCCCCTTTAACATTTTTAAAACTCTTTTAATAAAATCACGCCCTTTATTTTCATGAAAAATAGAATTTACTCTATCGACAACGGAAACTCACTTGTTTAAAAGTCAGTGGCATTAAAATAACATGCATCTGATAGACAGACAACAAACTGCAGGCAAAGTATCCAGCAGCTACACAAAATTTCCTTATAAAGTAAAATATAATCAACGAATATTTTCCCGAGAGCAACAGCTGCCATGTTTCACACAATGGTACAAAACTTATAATTCTGTCGAAGAAGTACTCCGACCAGAAGCTAATCAAATTCTTAAAAAACCGGTTTTTTAATAAGCAAAAACTGTAATTCGACCTACCAAAGTACAACATACAGTAAATAACTGCACAAATATTGGGCAATAGTACTTCTTTGAACAATTAATATTGGCCAAGACTAGAAAATAGAGGAAAGTTGAAGGAATGGCGTAGATAAGGCCATAAAATTGGTGAAAAAAGTCAGAAGCTGAGGTTTCGTTCTTCTGAATACAGGTGGAGTCGAAAGTATTATTGTTGTATAATGTCATTAGGCTTGAATTAGGTTTTGCAGTAATTTAATGGTCTCTCAAAAAGCAACGTTGATGTGGGAACACAATTCGGAGAAATGTGAAAAACCGTGGGAATGCGGAACACATGACCAAAGTTGAACATTTGGGATTTTAATTGTTGAATTGAGGGTGGTGATAGAAAAAATGAAGTCTTACACGCACACACGCACACACGCACACACGCACACACGCACACACGCACACACGCACACACGCACACACGCACACACGCACACACGCACACACGCACACACGCACACACGCACACACGCACACACGCACACACGCACACACGCACACACGCACACACGCACACACGCACACACGCACACACGCACACACGCACACACGCACACACGCACACACTCACACACTCACACACTCACACACTCACACACTCACACACTCACACACTCACACACTCACACACTCACACACTCACACACTCACACACTCACACACTCACACACTCACACACTCACACACTCACACACTCACACACTCACACACTCACACACTCACACACTCACACACTCACACACTCACACACTCACACACTCACACACTCACACACTCACACACTCACACACTCACACACTCACACACTCACACACTCACACACTCACACACTCACACACTCACACACTCACACACTCACACACTCACACACTCACACACTCACACACTCATACACTCACACACTCACACACTCACACATTCACACACTCACACACACACACACACACACTCACACACTCACACACTCACACACTCACACACTCACACACTCACACACTCACACACTCACACACTCACACACTCACACACTCATACACTCACACACTCACACACTCACACATTCACACACTCACACACTCACACACACACACACTCACACACTCACACTCACACACACTCACACACTCACACACTCACACACTCACACATTCACACACTCACACACTCACACACTCACACACACATACACTCACACACTCACACACTCACACACTCACACACTCACACACTCACACACTCATACACTCACACACTCACACACTCACACATTCACACACTCACACACTCACACACTCATACACTCACACACTCACACACTCACACATTCACACACTCACACACTCACACACACACACACTCACACACTCACACACTCACACACTCACACACTCACACACTCACACACTCACACACTCACACACTCACACACTCACACACTCACACACTCACACACTCACACACTCACACACTCACACACTCACACACTCACACACTCACACACTCACACACTCACACACTCACACACTCACACACTCACACACTCACACACTCACACACTCACACACTCACACACTCACACACTCACACACTCACACACTCACACACTCACACACTCACACACTCACACACTCACACACTCACACACTCACACACTCACACATTCACACACTCACACACTCACACACTCACACACTCACACACTCACACACTCACACACTCACACACTCACACACTCACACACTCACACACTCACACACTCACACACTCACACACTCACACACTCACACATTCACACACTCACACACTCACACACTCACACACTCACACACTCACACACTCACACATTCACACACTCACACACTCACACACTCACACACTCACACACTCACACACTCACACATTCACACACTCACACACTCACACACTCACACACACATACACTCACACACTCACACAAAGTTATACTTTTTAGTTATACTTCTTGCCGCCAATATAGAAAATTAGTAGCACTTTTAAGTGTTAATTTGTAGTTTGTAGCTTGAATGTTTTTACTTAAGTGTTTTTACTTTTGGATCTAATTTTATGAGATTATCAGATTATCATATGTAATAAATAGTTCAATAATATTTTTTCAATAATTGCTGTTTTCAAACATTTTGGTTGGTTATTGGTATATAAAAGTGCGTTTCTGTGCACAAACGAAACAAGACGAGCTTGTGATTACAAAAACCTGCGAGTAGGTTTTTGGATCTAATTTTATGAGATTATCACGAACGCTGATTGAGGATTGCATCATTTCCTTAGCGTTCATCATAAAATTGCTGGATGACTATTTTTGTTTGCTGTTTACGAAGAAAGGAAGTGAATATCAGCAATTAGGCATGTTTTTACTCTTGAGCACAGTTCTCAACCACAAAAATAATGATTCACACGTATAAGACACTATCTCTGTAAAGACGGAACTAACTAAAAACTAGAACTTTCGGGAAACTGCGACAACTCGACAAATTCAAATAAACTTTTTTTTATTTCAACACATAACTTTTTTACAAGCCCAGAATCTTGCATTTGGTGAAAATTTAGGTTTCTGGAAATTTTATTCGCTGCATACGTAAAGGCATTTCATTAAAGTTTGAAATTCTTCAGTAACCCAGGTAGCTTGAAAATCTACTGTAACCCGGCTCCCAAAAAGTACCTTTGGTTACAGAATTTCATTTTTTTTTTGAAGCATTTGAATATTTGGTTTTTTTTCACTTTTACTGAAAATTTGGTGAACAAGGTGCATTTTTTAAAATTCGCTACAAAATATTTTTTAACTATTTATTTTGTCGTGTATTAAAAATAAATATTTAAAAATAAAAAAATACAACATAATTTTACATTATTTTACAAAATTTGAAAAAAGCGATTCAACCAGATGTAAAAATTGTTGATATCACAGGCTGGGTAGATCGTACATTGATGTCTTCTGTGAGTGTCAATAGTGTTTTCATCTGAAAAAAATGCTTTTCTGTTTTTTTTTTCATTTTAAAAAAGTTTTACAATATACAAGTCTAAAAAATGAAAATTTTTACCTGTTCTTGTGTAATCGTAATCGGAGTCTTCAAAACTGTCCATTCCACACATTTAGTAAAGGGCTTCGTTGTCAATGAACCGGTGTAAGAAAAATAATCCTTTTTTGCTGGAAAAATGTATTTTATTTGAAATTTTAAAGTAAAACTACTTGGTAAAAGGTTACTCAAATCCAGTTCCTTCAGTTTATCTCCAGGTACAGTACCTCCAGTTTTTAGAGAAATCGTGTTAAGAGCCTTATCGATTAGTGAATATTGATTGTTTTCATTTCCAATCTAGATAATTATCCATTTTCATGAATGTAAATTGACGACCTACATTAACGAAAAATCCAACCACATGAACACCAAAGCGCTTCCCAAGGGCTTCTTCGAAAGATCCAAATTTTTTGCTATAGAAGACCATGTGAATCTGAAAGCGGTATAATATCTTATATTTAAAAAAAAAAAAAAATCTAGGTTACTACAGTTTCCACAAAACAGTCAAAAACAAGCATACTTGTCGATTTCGAAGATATAAAAAAATTGTCAAAAGAAATAAACAAGTAGGCCGGTACGTGGATTTAGACTATTTGGAAAAAACTACAGTAATCCAGGATTTCCTACCGTATCAAAAAATTGAAAATCGATTAGGCCTATTATGATTCATAGAAAGGAGTGTTTTGAGGTAATATAAACTTGTTTTTACACAGTTTGCACAAATTCATGGGGTTGCACAACTGTTCCAGCAATCATATATGTAGTTTATACTTTAAGTTTACACATTAAATTACCTATTTTACACAAAAAAAGTTCAAAATCATAAACAAGTTTGATTTTCAGCTTTTTTGAAGCGGGAAATGTCAACTACAGCAGCAAAATGAGGATAGACAATCGATTGATTTACAGAATTTTCACATTTGGCTTTTTCACTAGTGCACGTTTCATATCTATCGTTGTTGAATAAACCGAAAAAGCGATTTTTTTCTACGTCTTCGCTTTTGCACGCTCTTTCGAAATTCGGTTTCTTAAGCCTATAAGATAGACATTTAATAGACACTTTTTTGACAGTTTTTTGAGGTTTATTTTTTATGGGTCAAGAATTCCGGGTTAAGAGTAATTCAATTTTTTTGGAAATCAATTTTACAATAAACTATTTACATAATTTTGAAATTCGGAGTATATTTAAAATCGCCTTGAGAACAACCAGCGTCAACAACCAGCCTGATTCAAAAATAAAATATCGACGCAAGGTTTCAGGCTAAGATTTGTGTGTCATTTTGGAGGAATAATTAGAAAAAAATAAAAAAATTTGTCTCCTTCTCGAGATTTACAGAAACGACACCTTGCATTTTATTTTTCATGAAATTCGGTTACAATTTAGGCAAAATACATGCTAGGCGAACTGTTAAACTCTCATTTTCTTCTCATTTGATCTGAATGGAAACTTTGAAATTAGCGCTCCTTGTAAACACCGGGCATGCAAGACGTACTGCGGGTGCGCTGCCATGTTTGAACACTTTGAAGGCTGGTATCTCAAAAATTGGAAATTTTGGCCAAAAAGTTCTTTTGAGTTTTTTGATCAGCAAATTTTTATTTTTCAGCTTTGTCACAATTTTCACATCAGAATGCTCTTTTCTTACCTCTGCTCTGCTATGTCTCCCATCCACAGTATGCTCCGACCCTAGTGTCGCGTTTGGAGATCCATTCCAGTGCATATGAACCTGAGCAGGTTTGTAGTTTCCCGCCGTAAGCTGAGATTCGGTCAAGACTAAAGGTTTTGGTACTTTTTTCCACTTTCTTACTCACAGCTTGATGGAGAATTGACAAGATCTATTCTCCAACCAGTTGAATCGGTCTTCTAAAATTGTAATTCAACTAATTTTTATGTAAAACTCACTACAACCATTTCAGAAATGTCTCCTTTGACGAAGGTGTAGTTAAATCTCGCTGGATCCAAAGCCTGGTTAGATATTACGGTATCAGTGTTAAAATCGATTGGTGATTGTTGCGAAAAGTTGTCTGAATTTTAAAGAATTTGCTCTATTTTCAGATTTTTACCCAATTATGCAAGTTACAGAAGATATGGTTTTGCCCTGGTACCTCCATCCATTGGGGGAGCAAGCCAGAGGTCTGAAAATTTATAATTGGTAGAAAAAAAACTTATATTTTCGAAAAAGAGGCATAATTTAAATTTCTCTCGTGTTTGTGGTTTTAAATCAAACCACGCGCGAAAAATAAGCTCCGCCCCTTTTGTCATTATTAGATTCAAAATCTAAATTGAAAATCAGTAACATCAACAGCTAACGTCGTCATAATAGTAAATTATGACTATGAGTCTTTATTGATCGATGACGTCATTAACGATTGATAAGGTCACGTGACCTTTAAATCGCCTAATGGAAGACCTACAATCTCTCTCATTGAGTTAGCAATGTTTTACTGGCATTTTGTTTAATTTGCACTGTGTTTACGGACCACACGTACAAGCTGCACAGTGTATACGCGCGAAACATTTTTCTGCGAAACAATTTTCTGCCCGGTTTTTACGCGCCTTTAGTTCAAAACGAACTGTTTTAGGCTCTTAGGCACAGCCTGCCCTGCGTTTACGTTCTTTAAGCTTGACACGCACTGTGTTTACAAAGACGAGACTGTTTTAGCATGGTTCAATGCTTGTCCTACGTTTACAACAATTAGGAACTCCATTTTCGAATCTGGATAAATTACGGACCTAGGTTCTCTACTGTGTTTAAGCAATATCGTTAGCTTTACTGCGTTTACGAAACATTCATCCCTGCGTTAACCAAATCAGCGATGAAAGGCTTAATAACATGGGGATAGTAAAACTAACCCCAATCTCTTTTGATCCACAGTAATCACTTCTTCAGCTGATGTCTTCATTTGAATAGACACCGGGAATGGAGATTCAGAGCAAATAACATTGGCCTAAACATTTTTTATGAAAAGAAAATAAACTGGTAAAGTACCTGGACGCAGCCTCCATTTCCAGTCATCCGGGTAATAGAAGTTTTCACACATTGTTCACAAGTGTCCTCAGAGTATGGGCAAGAAACGATGTTGGTATTGCACTGCTGACAGGGGGAGAGGTCTGAAAAAAGATTTACATGAAAATGCTGATTTCTTTATGAAAGAACATTGAAATTGGAGTTTATGCACTAAAAGCAAAAACATTCCGTCGAACCGGATTCGAACCAGTGACCCTGCCAGTTTTCGCACTTTCTTTATCTGACGATCGGTTCCGCAAAAACACCCAGTGACCAGAGATTCCGCACAAAGAATCAAAAATTGAACGTTCTAAATTTTTGTTAAAGCTATGCTTTGTTTACACTCAAACGACATCCTTGCCTTTCAGCCATAAAAAAACCGAAAAATGTTCAATTTTTTGTTCAAAATATCAAACAGAACATAAAATAGCGTAATTTAATGTTGAACATCGTTTTTTGTTGAACATCGACCCCGACGTCTCGCGCGCAAACGACCCTGGTTCGATCCCCTCGGCGGTTTTTAATCGATTTTTCGGAAAATAGCTTTTCTATTTGCTGATGTGATAAAATTTTAAGAAAATATGTTTTGTAAAAATATTTAATTGCTAAAACACCAAAAAACCTCAAAACCAACCTGGATGATACTTTTTGTCAAGTCCATTATATATAAAAACGAAGGTGAAAAATACCACTAAAGCTAGGACAGCAAGAATAAGTAGAAAATGTCGGCGAATAAAAGATTTTTGCTTTGAAAATCGATCCTCCGACAATAAGGGATGTTCAATTGAAAATGGTGAAGGACTGCTTGCTGATTCTTCCATCATGGATGTTTTTGCTGAAAAATGACTTTTAAATTGAAAATAGAGATTTAAGCAAAAAATTCAATGTTTTATCAGAAAGGGTACCTTGGAACGGCTTAGCAGCACCGGGGAGAGTGTTTACCTCTTCGCTACTGATAATACAAGGAGTGACTTTGTTTGTCGTTAGGTTTATTGCCAGTTTTTTTTTGGAGGATGGAAGCTATTTTCGGGTTGAAAAAAACCGAGAAAAGGCGAAAATCAACAAAAAAAAGTCTTAAAGATTCTAAAGATCTAAAATAGTTTTTCGAGGATTCGAACCCGCGACCCTAGTTTTTGTGTGGTTGGTCACAAACCAGTTGTGCCATTTGGCACCACCAGCGATTTTTCTGGCCTATCCAGTTTTTTTTTTATAAATTTGGACGGAAAATGAATTAAGAACAGCTGAAAAGGAAAAAAAACTTAGTTTCCTGGCCAGGATCGCGCCAAATTGACAGAAAATAGCGGTTTTTATTATTATTAAAGAAGCACCGATATTTTTGAGGAAAAAAAGTAACGAAACGGCAAAAGTTTTATTACAGATTAAAATATTATTGACAGTTAAAAGCTAATTCAATAAAAACTATATATTCAAATTGTAAAAATTTATAAACTATGTTGGGAAATTTACATAACTTTGTAAATATAAACTTTGTAGACTTTCACTGAGAAGGAAATGCGTGAATATCTCATTAATTGGGGATGAATTCAACTAGCAACAAAAATTGAGTCACGGAGTCGAACCCAGCACCTTTTTCTTTATAGGCGAGCCGCAAACCACTGCGCCATAGGGTCCGTTGCAGGCCGTTAATTTCCGCTAGAACAAACTCATTAGAAACATTTTTTATTTCTTTCTTTGTGAATGTTGAATGCAAAAAAAATTAATGGTGCAGGATCAAAAAATTCGTTAAAAAGCGACTTCTTATTCAAAAAGCTATATTTTTTACTATTCAGAACTGAAAAGATGAACAACCAAGTAATTAGACGAAAATAACGATAACCATCATTAGACGGTGTTCGTAGCAGGGTGGAACCCTTATCTGATGACGGCGTTAGAACAAACATCGAATGGAGAGGTGATAAGAATACAAAAACGCGTGTTTATGAATTTTGCTCAAAAAAGGAGGAGAAGTAGGCTCAATTTTCTTCTACTGAGGAGGAACGCAAAACCGAGATGACCCACGCCGCCAGATGTTACAACGCTCATCTGTTCTCGGCTCCGCGCGGTTGACCTCTGTGAATATTGATCCGGGTGGTAATTGAGTGGAGAAAAACAGCTGGCGACTAAAGGACGGAAAGAGAGAGAGAGAGAGACAGACAGAGAGAAAATGGAATTGAATGTACAAAATATCTAAATTTTATCTTAACATCTACTAACTAGACAAATGATGTGAAGTTATCTCGGAGATATCTATGATTCAGAAGAAGAAGCTCCCTCATCAAAACGCATTCTGAAAAAAAAAAGTTTTCATTAAAGAGACAGTCAGGCGGGTTTTGCAACATTAGCTCCTTTAAGAGAGAAAAATTTGCTGATCATGAAAAAGTATATATGACTAGGGGTCAAAAATTTACCGTTTTCGAGAAAATACAATTCAAAGTCGTCAAAAACGAATATCCGTCTACAGATTTGTAGACGGGCAATACGCCCTGCGTGTCCGGTATTTACAATGCATGTTAATGAGCCGAACTTCATTTTAATTGACTAAGAGAGCGCTGGAAACGAGGAAGGTGCGAATCAGTTTAGCATAGTTAATTCGCTTAATTGCCAACGAAAAATGAAATGAAAAGCTCCCTTACTGCCCGTTTAAAACTTCACTCTAAATTAGACATTTCGTCAGGGTGCATGCCAAGTTTTTCCGTGTTTACCAAAATAATACGATAATTAGGCCGTTTCTTTAAAGTTTGAGCAAGGTTCATATACTCCATTAACTTTTCAAAATACTTGCAATTTTGGGCAATTTTAATTGGCTGAAATGACAAAACTTGTAACGAATCTTTGGACTGATATGGATTTTTGACCCGGTTACCGTAGGTTCCCAAAAAATTCAAAAAGTTATGCAAACGTTTGTACTGTCATTTTTTTATAAGCAAATTTTATTTTCAAAAACGCTAATTTGATGATTTTTCTGATAGAAACATAGGTTGTTTTAAAACCCGTCCAAAAACAATGAACACTTTTGGCTATTTTTGACAATTTGTAGACCGTTTTTTGAAAGTTTTTGAGAAAAAACTCAAAACATTCCACAAAATGGCAAATTTTTTTCCAAAAACTTTTTTCCCGTTTAGTTTCACGGTTTTGGTTAATAATTAATGTTTCTGAAAATTTAGTTTGCTACGAAATGGTTTATACATGAAAGTGATTCTGAGTATTTTGAAAATCTAGTACGACAACCCGGCAACCGAAAACGGCCAAGGCCAAAAATTTCAGAAATTCATATTCGGGTCATAGGAAAGTCTCTCTTCAGTTTTCAGATTTTCGAATTTTTTTTATGTCACTCGTCTACTCGAGAGAGTTATAAAAAAATTTGTTCGACTACTTTGGTTAAAAAACCACATAAAAAAGCAAAAAGCCAAAAATACAAATGTGTTAATCCTGGATCAAAAGCTTTCAAAGAAATTTGTATATAAACTATGTAGACGCAAACTCTACCTCTTCGAAGAGAAAGGCGTATTCGATACAGCACGACCTCGTTTTTCGCCGATTTCTTTTCTGCCCTCTTTTCTAATAGCCAAGAGATTTGCCCAGCTTTCTTCTCCGAGTTCCTTCATTTTCCGCGGAATGGATTCGACCAATTCCGCCAATTTCACAACTTTCTCTCCCTGGACTTTGAGTTCTTCTACATCGGTGGCTTCAAAATGTAGCTTCTTAGTTCTATCGAGGTCCTGAAAAGAATTTTTCACTACGGTAACTGGTTTTAAACTGAAAAATTACCTTTTTAGCCTCTTCATAGCAGTTTTCTAGCTTCTTTGCAATATCGGTAAAGGTAGGATCACCCTGAACATAATTTTTAAAAAATGACTTTAGAAAACTCACCTTTTTGAAATGATCAAAGATCGTTTTCAAGCCAGTTTGATTAGATCTGCGACATTTTGCTGCAGATTTTTCCTTGTCATGCACAGAAGAATTTTCTGGCTTTTCTTCACAATCATCGAAATCCAAATCCTGAAAATGATAAATGTACAAATTTTTAAAGTTTATTAACCAGTTGCTCTCCTGAATTACAGCAAACCATAGACTGTGCAGTGTCATCGAAAATAGGTGGTGTAGTGACAGTTACAAGATCTGAAAAAAGGGTTTAAGAACCAAAGAAGTGAATATTATTGTTAAAAGAATTAGTATTTACTATTTTTCACATTTTTAAGTGTTTCAATTTTTCCCTTTGCAAGATTTTTCTGGAAGAAGTGAAAAGGGCGTGGCTAAAATTTTAGGTACCATAACTCACTCACACACTCACACACTCACACACTCACACACTCACACACTCACACACTCACACACTCACACACTCACACGCTCACACACTCACACACTCACACACTCACACACTTACACACTTACACACTCACACACTCACACACTCACACACTCACACACTCACACACTCACACGCTCACACACTCACACACTCACACACTCACACACTCACACACTCACACACTCACACACTCACACACTCACACACTCACACGCTCACACACTCACACACTCACACACTCACACACTTACACACTTACATACTCACACACTCACGCACTCACACACTCACACACTCACACACTCACACACTCACACGCTCACACACTCACACACTCACACACTCACACACTTACACACTTACACACTCACACACTCACACACTCACACACACCACACACTCACACACTCACACACTCACACACTCACACACTCACACACTCACACACTCACACACTCACACACTCACACACTCACACACTCACACACTCACACACTCACACACTCACACACTTACACACTCACACACTCACACACACCACACACTCACACACTCACACACTCACACACTCACACACTCACACACTCACACACTCACACACTCACACACTCACACACTCACACACTCACACACTCACACACTCACACACTCACACACTCACACACTCACACACTCACACACTCACACACTCACACACTCACACACTCACACACTCACACACTCACACACTCACACACTCACACACTCACACACTCACACACTCACACACTCACACACTCACACACTCACACACTCACACACTCACACACTCACACACTCACACACTCACACACTCACACACTCACACACTCACACACTCACACACTCACACACTCACACACTCACACACTCACACACTCACACACTCACACACTCACACACTCACACACTCACACACTCACACACTCACACACTCACACACTCACACACTCACACACTCACACACTCACACACTCACACACTCACACACTCACACACTCACACACTCACACACTCACACACTCACACACTCACACACTCACACACTCACACACTCACACACTCACACACTCACACACTCACACACTTACACACTTACACACTTACACACTCACACACTCACACACACCACACACTCACACACTCACACACTCACACACTCACACACTCACACACTCACACACTCACACACTCACACACTCACACACACCACACACTCACACACTCACACACTCACACACTCACACACTCACACACTCACACACTCACACATTCACACACTCACACACTCACACACTCACACACTCACACACTCACACACTCACACACTCACACACTCACACACTCACACACTCACACACTCACACACTCACACACTCACACACTCACACACTCACACACTCACACACTCACACACTCACACACTCACACACTCACACACACCACACACTCACACACTCACACACTCACACACTCACACACTCACACACTCACACACTCACACACTCACACACTCACACACTCACACACTCACACACTCACACACTCACACACTCACACACTCACACACTCACACACTCACACACTCACACACTCACACACTCACACACTCACACACTCACACACTCACACACTCACACACTCACACACTCACACACTCACACACTCACACACTCACACACTCACACTCACCACACACTCACACACTCACACACTCACACACTCACACACACTCACACACTCACACACTCACACACTCACACACACTCACACACTCACACACTCACACACTCACACACTCACACACACTCACACACTCACACACTCACACACTCACACACTCACACACTCACACACTCACACACACTCACACACTCACACACTCACACACTCACACACTCACACACTCACACACTCACACACTCACACACTCACACACTCACACACTCACACACTCACACACTCACACACTCACACACTCACACACTCACACACTCACACACTCACACACTCACACACTCACACACTCACACACTCACACACTCACACACTCACACACTCACACACTCACACACTCACACACTCACACACTCACACACTCACACACTCACACACTCACACACTCACACACACCACACACTCACACACTCACACACTCACACACTCACACACTCACACACTCACACACTCACACACTCACACACTCACACACTCACACACTCACACACTCACACACTCACACACTCACACACTCACACACTCACACACTCACACATTCACACACTCACACACTCACACACTCACACACACCACACACACCACACACTCACACACTCACACACACCACACACTCACACACTCACACACTCACACACTCACACACTCACACACTCACACACTCACACACTCACACACTCACACACTCACACACTCACACACTCACACACTCACACACTCACACACTCACACACTCACACACTCACACACTCACACACTCACACACTCACACACTCACACACTCACACACTCACACACTCACACACTCACACACTCACACACTCACACACTCACACACTCACACACTCACACACTCACACACTCACACACTCACACACTCACACACTCACACACTCACACACTCACACACACCACACACTCACACACTCACACACTCACACACTCACACACTCACACACTCACACACTCACACACTCACACACTCACACACTCACACACTCACACACACCACACTCACACACTCACACACTCACACACTCACACACTCACACACTCACACACTCACACACTCACACACTCACACTCACACACACTCACACACTCACACACTCACACACTCACACACACTCACACACTCACACACTCACACACTCACACACTCACACACACTCACACACTCACACACTCACACACTCACACACTCACACACTCGCACACTCACACACTCACACACTCACACACTCACACACTCACACACACCACACACTCACACACTCACACACTCACACACTCACACACTCACACACTCACACACTCACACACTCACACACTCACACACTCACACACTCACACACTCACACACTCACACACTCACACACTCACACACTCACACACTCGCACACTCACACACTCACACACTCACACACTCACACACTCACACACTCACACACTCACACACTCACACACTCACACACTCACACACTCACACACTCACACACTCACACACTCACACACTCACACACTCACACACTCACACACTCACACACTCACACACTCACACACTCACACACTCACACACTCACACACACCACACACTCACACACTCACACACACCACACACTCACACACTCACACACACCACACACTCACACACTCACACACACCACACACTCACACACTCACACATTTTTTCGGTGGGGATACTTTATGCCTGCGCCGCTTTTCGGTAAAATCTCGCGGGCATAAAGTATCCCCGGGGATACTTTATGCCCGCAGGCAAATAGTATCCCCGGGCCAACTGTAGTAACTTTATGCCCGCGGGCGTGGCTTAAGCAACAAAATCATGCAAAAAATGAAACAAAACGAAACAAATATACCTTGCACATGAAAAAATGGCAAAAAAAAATTTACCTGAATCGGACTCATTGTCCGAGAGTAAAATTATCCGGTGCCGATGTCCGCTGATACATGGCGAAATGGGTTCCTTCTTCATTTTCGAAATTTCTAAAATTACAATTGTAAATATTCAATATCCTCAATATGTAATTCCGAATGTAAAAGAAAATCTTCATATTTACTGATAATAACAGTAATTCCGAATTTAAAAGAAAATATTTATATTTAGGGACCGCAGAGCAAATTTTATAAATATATTTTTGGATTTTTAATTACGATATATCGCAAGATAAGTTCCTAACTTAAACTTTTCCTTTTTACAGTTTGAAATTTCATCCAAAACGAAACGAGATATTCCGCTTTGAATGCCCGAATTTGAATCCGATTTTTGCATTGTCGCCGTGGTTGGGCGGGGTCTGTCTGACCCGGGCCCAGGCTCTGCTAAACAGCGGACATACTTTTGCCTGAATTGGGATTCCCTCTGTTTATGAGAATTTACATGTTTATATGTTTTAAATTGGTTTTTCATATTTTTCTCGTATTTTTGGTACCAAAATTATCTCTGAAACAATAAAAATACAGGTTTAAATGGCGGTTTTCAAAAAGGCTCTGGATACGGTATTTAGCAATAGAGCGCGGATAGTCGCCAATTTTGTACAAACTTGTATATTTAAAATTAATTTGCGAGCGACTGCAAGGATGAAATTTTCTATATTCTTAATTAAAATAAAGGAAAAAATCCAAATTATCGGAAATTATAACAATATTGAGTGCTACGCGTCTGTATCTCACAAAATCGACCAAAGTGCAAAAACACATACAAGGTAGAGGTTGAATACGGATGGCGTATGAGTACCCTAAGGGTTTTTTTTCAGAGTTTCTTGATTTAAAACAATAAAAACACTTCAGAGAACTGATAGAAAGCCAAAAGTATGCTGCACATGCCTCCATACTTGAATAGGAGTGCTATAAACAACAAAATCGATTGTAATTTTTTTGTGCAAGGACGAATTTTTGATTTTATTTTTTTATTTCACTAAAATGGTTGTACTTCAAAGAAAGGTGCTCTGAGAATGCATGCTATCGCTATGGTTCGTGAGTAATGGTCAAAATTCTCCAAAAACAGCGATTTTCGGCAAGATGCAGTCAACAATTTGCCAAAAGAGCACTTCCATTGGTTTTCTCGTGCAATTTTACCCCATATTCTTTGCTTAAATAGCCGAAAAAGAGAAAAATGCGCGCGCGAGCATTGAAAACCATATTTTCTTACCATTTCGGATCACCCCGCCGCGGCCACCTCTGCGGTCCCTATTTATATTTACTGATAATAACAGTTATTCTCACTGTTTAGAAATTTTGTTGGGACCTTAACATGCATTGAAAAAAATTGAAACTTGGATCCTTCAAATTTATATCCAAATTTAAACGAAAATTTTTGTATATACGTTTTCAACTTACTTTTTTAAATTACAACATTTACTTTTCAACTTTTACTTTCAAGAAAACTGTTTTTGCAATGTAATCAACAGTAATTTTCACTTGAAAAGGCAGGGAAATAGGAAAAACAGACCTTATCAGGAAGACAATGCCGTTCACGTGTTCCAAATGCAAATAGAGGTTTGTAAAGGGATGGAAAGGGATAACTTAAACAAAAGCAAATCTTCCTTGAAATTTTATATAATGGACATTGAGCGTTGATCGTCGAGGGTGTCAATCGGAGGTGAAGAAAATGGCTCGTCTGGCGCGGAGACCTCTTACTCATCAGCGAGAGAGACGAGACGCAGAACAAGGACCTGTAGAGTGCAACGAAAGGAACACACAGTTGTGCGGAAATGGGGTGAGAGGGCTGAAAACTAGATTTATAATAGGTGTGTATGTGTGTGTGTCGCTTTGCCGTTCCGTTACGCTGTGTTAAGTTTTCTCTATCCATTTTCTTGCGCGACGATCATAAAAACGCTTGTCCCAAACAAAAAAACAAGTCTGAGGTTTTTATGTTTTTTAACTATTCTCGATTAGTACCGCGTCATAGAATTGGTTTTCGCTCTCAATTTTGTCAATAAGTAGTCCCATGAGAATTGTACATCGTCCCCGACTCCAATTTGTGTTAACGATTTTTCGGCCTGAGAGGACGAATAGTTTAAAAGTTTAAATTTCTAATTTTTTTTTCAATTATTTAATTGTTCCTTGTGAAAATTATGTTTGAAATAATACGCTAATTTGAATAGTGGTTTTGATGAGTTATAGATTAAATACGTCATCTTGATGACGTCATCCCTGGTCGAAAAATCGATAACCCAAAAGTTCTGACTTGGTTTACGGAAAGTCTGTTTTTAGAACAATACTAAGAGCAAGAAAAAGAGATACATTGCGGATAGCAGACAAAGGCTAGCCTGAAACTGTTCTTTATTGGAACACCTTGATTAACATTCATATACACAATGTTAAACAAAAAAAACAAGGTGTTTTCTGTTCATCAGAAGCAAAATTTAGTCGCTCTTCGGTTCAGCTTCGGCGATAAGAGCTACAAGTTCGGCCTTCTCGTCTTCTGGCAGGAAACACGCCTTGGCGGCGTTCATTTGCTGAAACCAATTACATTTCTCGAATATTCAATCGATTCAATTTTAACAATGAATTTCTAACTTACAGTTTGCCAGAGTTGATGAAGAGTGAGACCGATTTCCTCATGAGCCAGAATTATCTCACTCATTACCGAATTTCCAAAGCAAACTGGATCGTCAGTCGACAGAGAGAAATTTACGTTGTCTTTAGCCCATCTTAAGCATAAATCAATAAAAGGTTACTGTAACCAGTTATTTTACCGTGCGACCGGGTGATTTTTCCAATCTAGAGGTACAGATCCAGTCATGACAGAGGAATAAGGGCACGCTTCCAAATGAATGTTCTTGTTGTTGACAAAGTGCTCAAGATAGAGATCCTCTTCTTTCATGATTCGGTAACCATGACCGATTCTCTCAGCGTGCATGTCGGTTAAGGCCTTAACAGGATTCTTTAGTTAAGTGAGTTATGTTGTGTGGTACCCTGATGACTTCCTTAGCTTCTCCACTTTCTCCTGCATGCACGGTTCTGTGAATTCCCCTCTTTGCAGCTTCGGCGAAAACTTCAACCACGCTGTGTTCATATTTTTCATCGGCTCTTTGGGAACTTCCAGCGACGTCGATTCCAACAACTCCCAGATGAGCGGTCTTAGTAACTGAAATTGGGAAAATCGTAAGAGAACTGTGTGAGTGTGTGAGTGTGTGAGTGTGTGTTAAACTATTTCAACCCACCAAGTTCCAAAACCTCCTTGTTACTTTCGTCCAATCCACAAATGCAGCAAAGAATTGATTTGGCTTTCACTTTGAAATCACGCTCTCCTCTTTCAAATCCTTTGTGAACCGCCTCAACAACTTTTAAGGCTGTCATCTGAAAAAAATTCTTTTAAATGTTCGTTTTCTGGTAATTAGTATGTAGATCTCATTCACATGATTTCGAAAAGCACCCTCACCCCTTTTTCTTTTTGGTTCAGAATAAAACTGAGATACAAGCGCATTCAATTTCTAAATTAACGAAAAACCGCGCAACTCTGCAATTACTCAATTTCACGCGCTCTATCGTCATTTTTCGCTGGGTAACTGTGCACCCGTTGCATTTTTCACCGTTTGTAAACCACGCCACTTTTGTAGTCTAAAAAAGTTTTTTTAATGTTCAAAAATGATTTATTCCCTAATTATAACTCACATCTGCACCTCCCATCTCAAAAGGTGAATATCTCGCTTCGAAGTACACAACTCCATTCTTCTTCTGATCTTGACACGCTTCATAAACTATTCTCTCAATAGCCACGGCATCACCGCTAAAAATTTAAGTAAGATTTCAAAAAGGTAATTAAAAACCTAATTACTGGAATAAATATATCAAATGCCTCCAAAACTTTTCCAAGATTTGCCGGTTCATCTGTGATTAGCATCTTGTGAAGCTCCTCTTCAGTTGTTGCAATAGAACCATGCTTGTCTGTGAATGGGATTCCGCGGGATCTGAAAGAAAAAATAAAATAAATTTATGTTTGAAATTTCGTACTTTGAAACTTCTAAAAGAGTTGAATGGCGGATAAATCCGTCGAGATGGAGATGAAGTTCAACCTGAAAATAAGTTGTTAAAATATCTTGGTAAAGTTAATCTCTTTCTATTTGCCAACGAGTACGCAAGCCTTTTTTTGTTCTGCGTATAGTGTTTTCAGTGTCACGACTTTTTTGGGATACGGTATATACAATACAATTTGAACCCTTTTCTCTAATTTTTTTGTAGCAATTTTATGGTTTTTTTAAATAAAAATACACTTTAAAAAAATAAAAACCGTATAATAAGTCATTATAATCGAAATTAGAAAGACGTTATCAAAGTCGTGTGACCCAAAATAATGTACGCAAAACCGCAAAAGTTTAAAAAAAAAACATTGAATTGGACAACACTAAAAAAACGTTAATTACCTATTTATTATTAGTTTAAACAACTAATTTTTAACATAATTTTCTGATAGTAGACATTTCTGATAGTAGAAAATATCTGATACCACAAAAAAATGATCAAATAGATTTTTGGCCCAACAAATTGATAAACACATTTTCAATTTGTTTTTTTTTAAAAATTAAGATACTTAATTTTGAAATGGCTTTTCCTTTTTAAAAACTCGTTAAAAAATACTTACAGTATCCGATAATTACCAAGTTACAGTATCCCGTACCCTTTACCATTACTCAAAAAACGAAAAAATTTATATTATTTAGTCTAGCAATTTCTTTTGACAAATTTGGGCACCCGCGCGAAAGCTGAAAACATAAAGACCTTTTTTACATTTTTAAAAAGAAATATTATATTTAGCTATTTGATATCAAAAGGTTTCTTAACATTTAAAAAAAAAACCACCCACCTTAGGAAAGTCGTATTTCTTCAAGTCCTCAGAAGACATAGTAGGAGGAGAACATTTCTCAACGCTAAATTGTACTGATAGTGAAAAAATGGCATGCGAGAGAGAAACCATTTTCTTAAAAAAAATTACCGTTCTTGCGACATGCTTTCCTGGTTTTGAAAGGGCGAACAATGAATGGCGAGAGGAATCGGCGACCTTGTCAACAGAAATGCGCTTTCGAAACACGGCGAATTGTCAAAGAACAGGCGATAACGAAAACAAGCGATTAGAAAAACCGGTGAATGGAATTCAGTAGAAAAGAAAGAAAGGTTCATTCGCTCAAAAGATCACAAAGGGAAAATAATCAAAAGATCACAAAGGGAAAATAAGTAAAATGATTAGGGGATAAAGAAACCAACGTTTTGTTTTTTGCAATTATAACTACAAAAAGGCTATGTTTATGCTAGTAACTTGAGAAAAGATGTAAATGAATATAGCTTCACAGTTTTTTGTATGATTGAGTTGCTCTTTCTAGAAAATTCTTCGAAAAACCTACTTTGATTTGCGTAAAAATGACCAAAAAAATGGGCTATTTATACTCTTATTTTTGCTTTGAATGAACAGAAAACCTACACAAAAGCCTAGAACTAAAAACATGGTTTGGAAAGTAATTTTTCCTCGGTCTTTTAAGCGTTTTCACAAATTGGCTTAGTTTTACAAAAGATATAACCGTTGCCTTTTCATAATCATTTGACAAACATCGGAAATTCGCAGTTGTTCACAATGCAGTAACTTTTGGTTTTTTTGTAACTTCACCATACAAAGTTACAAAAAATGAAGGTAACAGAAAGTTTTCTTTCCAAGACATGCTCAGTTGAATTTGCTGAAAAAGCTAAAAAGTATATAAACACATGATTAAAGTTCCTGGCTATCGGATATGCGAAAATATTTGTAAAAATACCTCATTTCCGCTTGTTTTGATACTTGGAAAGCGAGTTTTAACATGGGTAGCACATTTTAGCAATGGAGCGCGTTTACCCCGAAAATTCGTATTGAAACTGTATTCGGATGCTATATTCGTTCGAAAACGAGAAAATATGGTATCATTTGTGTTATTGATTAAATGGAAACGTTAAACTAACATTTCCCTTGCATTTGAAAAAAAATTCCCACGTTTTTTTTCTCAAAAATGTAAAAAAAACTTGAGTTCTTTTCCCAAACTTTATTACTGAATTAAAAATTGAGGAGGCTTGTTATTTCACTGTTCCAACCATACAACTCTTGAATGTATATTTTTCTGCCGTCCACAATACATCTGATACAAAATGTTTCGTTTATTTCGGTATCCGGTTGCGGAAACTCGTTTGATAACCCAGCATGATAGACTGCCCAGCATTTCAATTAAAACATGAAAGCTACTCTGTCGTACTAAACATTCTATCAATAATGACGCCAATTTTAAATATATCCACAATGTATTGTATAATTTTCCACTCTACTGTCAATATGTCACGATACAGATGGTATCTATTGAACCATCAGATTATTTCCGCTGTAGCCGACATTATGGTGTGTGAGTGTGTGAGTGTGTGAGTGTGTGAGTGTGTGAGTGTGTGAGTGTGTGAGTGTGTGAGTGTGTGAGTGTGTGAGTGTGTGAGTGTGTGAGTGTGTGAGTGTGTGAGTGTGTGAGTGTGTGAGTGTGTGAGTGTGTGAGTGTGTGAGTGTGTGAGTGTGTGAGTGTGTGAGTGTGTGAGTGTGTGAGTGTGTGAGTGTGTGAGTGTGTGAGTGTGTGAGTGTGTGAGTGTGTGAGTGTGTGAATGTGTGAGTGTGTGAGTGTGTGAGTGTGTGAGTGTGTGAATGTGTGAGTGTGTGAGTGTGTGAGTGTGTGAGTGTGTGAGTGTGTGAGTGTGTGAGTGTGTGAGTGTGTGAGTGTGTGAGTGTGTGAGTGTGTGAGTGTGTGAGTGTGTGAGTGTGTGAGTGTGTGAGTGTGTGAGTGTGTGAGTGTGTGAGTGTGTGAGTGTGTGAGTGTGTGAGTGTGTGTGTCTGGGTATGCGTGTTGTCTCAAATTCTCTTTACTGATTAGCTTCTTCATTAAACCTGTTATCTTATTCCCTCTATTAATCATTTTTCCTCTTGGAATATGGAAAAATTGGCTGATACCAACAACCTCGCACATGCTTGTTATGCTTTTTCTCATCTTGGGAACATCACAAGCTGCAAGCGTTCATTTGTTCGACTATCGTTATTTATCTGCTAAAGGATTACACAAATTTCCAATGCGCCACAAGGTTTTCGTAGCAATGGTTTACTTGTCATTTCTTGGTCCTGGTTTGGTGGCTTTTTTGTGCAAGAAGAATCCAAAAGTTTCGTAATTGAGCTAGGGAAAGTAGGTGTAGAAGATAAATGAAGATTGACACGCACACGCACACGCACACGCACACGCACACGCACACGCACACGCACACGCACACGCACACGCACACGCACACGCACACGCACACGCACACGCACACGCACACGCACACGCACACGCACACGCACACGCACACGCACACGCACACGCACACGCACACGCACACGCACACGCACACGCACACGCACACGCACACGCACACGCACACGCACACGCACACGCACACGCACACGCACACGCACACGCACACGCACACGCACACGCATCAAAGAATTTCACTCTTCAGAACTATAGCTGTATCTCAGAGGAAATACTGCTCATTCCAAAAATGATAGCATACTCCTCCTCTAGCATGTTGAAAATTTGTGGTTCATTGGTAATTGTCCTAACTACAGTTGTAATAATAACGATTTCTCTGGTCTTCTTCACTTTCCAAAACATAACCAAGTTTTCCGAATCTGCCACTGTAATCAGTATGCATCGAAAACTTTTGAAGCAACTGATTATACAAGTTTCAACCCCGTGTGCCATAATTTTCCTTCCAGCAGCTGGAATTCTCTACATCGTGATTTTTCAAGTTTTTGGATATGAAGGTATGACTTTAATAGTAATAAAAGGTAAAATTTCCAGGAGTGGGATCCGTTTGTTTGGCATGTTTGTCCATTTATGGATCGACTGGAGGCATTGTATTGATTGTATTTAATCCAACATACCGAAGGAATGTTTTTTCATCGTTTTTGTTTTGCAAGAAAAAAGAAACAATACTTGTGCAACCAAAATCTATTACAAGTAATCCCGCAGTTATGAACAAAATGAAGTTTTAATGCTGAATGTTGCCTTTTTGTTTGATACCAGGAGTTACGGCCCGCCTACGGCTGTCATAACTTCTGGGGAGAGCCTATAGAATTATGGTGTTTATTATAATACCAGCGGGTAGCGCGCCTGCGGCGCGTCACCCGCTGGTTGGGGGTCTTCGCCCCCCAGACCCCCTTCAACTATAATTAAGCGGAAGTTTTGCATTCTTCTATTGCAAAATCCTGAAGCTCTGCGTTTTTTTTCCATTTTGAAAAACTAAGGCTTTACGTTTTTCTATTGCAGAATCCTAAAGCTCTACGTTTTACTATAACGAAATCCAAAGATGTTGATTTTTTGTTGCCTTAAGCACTAATTCTTAAAGATTGCCTTAAGCACTAATACTCAAATGGTTCACGGGGAGCCGAGTTATAGCTTTTCGTGCCGAGACACAATCAATAAAATCAATTTATTGATTTTTCTTCGGGTACCTTCTATTGGCTAAGGCTCTAACATGTTGAAAGATGAGCTCAAATGCTGAAGACATACACACAAACATACGGACATTTGCGCTTTATATTAGTTAGATAATTCCAACCAAAACTTGTTTCTGATTCTGATTGTCTGTGTGCTTGTGTATGCTTCTGATTTTTGCTTCTGTGTGATTCCATATTTTCCTGCCGTCCACAATAGACTTGATACAAAACTTTCGTTTGTTTTGTCGCCTGCAGCAGGAACTCGTTGTTTACATGAGACTGCCCAGCTTTTCAATTGAAAAATTTATGAACCGCCAAAACCCTATTTATTTGAGCTCCGAAATTTGAGTGTATGAGTGAATGACCTTGCCAACCAAATGCGCTTTCGAAACACGGCGAATTCTCAAATAACAGGCGATAACGAAAATAGGCGATCAGATAAACGGAGTAGATGTAATTCAGTTGGAAAGAAAAGTTCAGTAGAAAAAAGATCGGAATGGAAAAAATCGCAATGGAAAAAAGACACATACTCTCGCCAAATCTACTTTTGTCGATTTTGCCACGTATGCCACCTGCGTATCCCATTTAGCACTTAACAGTTTAAATACAACATCAAAACAATGGCACGCAAAGTAGCTTTGATGCCAACATAAGATAAAGATACTTCAAAATGATTTTTTATAACATTAACGACCGAATGAGATGAGATTATAAAAAATGTGCTTTTTTTATTTTCAAAAATTTCACTTTTGATGGTTGCCAAAAACTACCAAAATGAGCTGTTTTCTGCCTTACATACGCTGGGAACGGACCTAAACCATCTCCGTTTGCTAGAAATTTAAACAGGACGTTTTTAATGCTCTTTTCAACACAATTTACTGGTTGGTTGGGAAGAAAACTTCCAGTGGCTCTGCCAGCATGTTGAAAAACTGGGGGTTGTTTTATTTTGGGACAATGAATATGAAAAAGGGCAACGATGTTACAAAACCATGTTTTATTTTGAAATCTACTCAACATATGACAGAAAATGCCTTTAAAAAAAAGAAAAAGGAAAAAAAAGCTCGCTAGATGAATATTTGGTTAATTTTGTTGAAAATAGCATCAAAAACACCCTTCAAAATTCAAAACTTTTGGCGATCGGAGATATTTTCGGTCCGTTTCAAGCGAAAATAAAGCTGAAAACTTTGGTCGTTTTAGACCGACATCAAATCAGCTTTGGCTTTCGGTGAGAATTACATCCGCTTTTATTTTTGGTGAGAAACAGCAGCGGCGCGAAAATCAATTGTTATCTCAATTCTTTCAGTTTGCGTCAACTTGCCCCGCTATACACAGGTTTTATCGGTGAGTAAATATCATGTTAGTGTTAGCTAGACGGAGTTCATTTAATTTTAAGTATTTTTTTAGAGTGTGTTAACAAAGCACCGAAAATAGTTTTAAGTACCCAGGAGTTTTTATAAGGCAGCGATTAATTTTTTTATTGTGTTTTTTTTTTAAATCCTCTCAAAACCGGGTTTTTCAACGCAAATTCATGCTAGAACTTCCGGCCAGCGATAACTTCTATAAAAACTGCGAGCGAAGGACTTTTGATAACATCCCCTGCGATCGACCCTTCTCTCTGTCAACAAAACAGCACCACTTTGACTCCCCTATTCTAAAATTCCTATTCCTGTTCTTTATTGTAAAAACCTCATATTTTTTCATCTGTGTTAGCTCGATTTTCACGGATTCTCGCCTTTTTTTTAGCCCTGAACACCTGTTACTTTTCAATTATTTGCCGCATGCACTCCGGCACTTTGCGAATCCAAATCGTATGACTACTCAAACATGAGATGATTCCTCGTCTTAGGGGTAGTCAGAGGGATTTCCATTTAGTTTTTCTATGGAATGCTGTGCAAAATAAAACTATACAAAATTCATTTGTTTACTTGACTCTAGCTGACGCAAAACGGGCATCATGCCAATTTCGTTCAAGTATTCTCTGTTGATGATAGATTAGCATAAAATCGTAATATCAACACAGAATGAAGGCACAAATTGGAATGATGCCCGTTTGGCGGCAATTATAGTCTTCGCCAATTTTACTTCTTCGGCCGATTCGCAAATGTAACCCTGACGCAGTATTGCGTACATATTCTAAAACACAGGATTTTCGTACGCAAATTCGCGTCTGGTGTGATTTGCACAGAGCTAAGAGCGAAATTGGGCAAAGTAGCATTGGCGATGACTATATACTTCTTGTCGTTTTCATTTTTTTTCGCCTTATTTGAATGAACCAGTCGGGTACGCGCGCCTACGGCGCGCACCCTCCTGGCTTGCGGCCTGCGGCCGCAACAACACGCGGCCTTCGGCCGCTCAGTTAAGCGGCCTGCGTCCGGAACATTCGCGGCCAACGGCCACTCATTACTCGGCCTCAGGCCGTGAAAGTGACGTGAAGTACTTTTAACTCGGCCGACGGCCGACCTCCCCCTCCTCCTCGGGGGAAATGAAGGCGTGTACCTACGCTGATAGACAACACACACACACCATAGCGTTTTGTTATATAAGAGGTTACTTTGAGATTTGAATATGTTGTAAATATTCAGAAAAAATTGGCCATCCGCAAAATCTGCGGGCACTGCCGATTTAGGTTACCCAGAACTTTTAACAGAACCCAGATTTGAGAACTAGGTGACCCAGCACACAATCTGCTGTTTCGAATTAGGTCTTTAAATGCAAAGGTTAATTGAAAGGTCGATGGGCGAGCAGGGTACATTTCCCGAAACACCGATGGCCCCATACAAGTCTCTAGCATTCTCACTCATTTGTTTTTTTTTTGATATTCTGATTCCAAATTCGACCTTTCATACTTTTCGAATTTTAGATTAATTTCACAAGTTCCAAGTTGGTACAGCTTTCATTTTTCTTGGAGTCACAATGGCTGCGCAAGAGCCGGCGGTCACACCACGCCAAACTCTGGAAAGACAATTGGTATTTTTGCCTTTTGTAAAAGTTCAAAGTACTTTTAGGAACTAGCGAAAGCTTTTATGGTGGAAAGAGTTGATGCTCAATGCAGATCCCAAATGGAGTTTGCTCGTGCGAATCGGCCGCAAAAACCGCGGGGAAATGACGAATTTGAACTCCAGGTGTACAACGATCGCATTGAAGAGTACAACAACGCTAAAAACGAATTGGAAAGAAAAAATCGCTCTGCCGAACAGGTATTACTATGGAGAAATTAGCTAATCATTTTTTAAGGCAAAAGCAAGGGTTTGTGATTTGGAACGTCAAATTGATGAGCTTTCTGATGGGGAGGATCGATCCCAACCTTTGATGCCTCCGCAAACGCCCCCTACTGACACTCAAGGACCGACAATCCGAGAAATAGGATCCAGTTCAGAATCTGCAGATGAAGAACCAAATTACTTTGTGGTTTGTGGAAAGCAGTCTAAAAATGTAAATGATTTGAGGAAACGGGCAGTGAGGATAGTGATGAGAATCAACAAGGAGAGCAGCAAGAACAGGTTGGTCTCAATTGTTTTTTATCTTATTACTTTTCAAGTTTTAAAAATCAATGTATCTGTCGTTCTAAATTTTTAATTGAACTGCACATCTAAAATTTTCCTTGATTAAGAACAATAGTAAATAGTAAGATTGGGTTTCTTTTGGTTGGCCAAAACTTGTTTTATAACAACTACGCCCAAACCCCGTTTTTTTATGAGAGTATATTTTACTTATTCAAAATTCAAAAAAAAAAATTGGCCTGCAGAAAAAACTTTTCAAAAGAAAATGTACATTTTCTGATTCGAAGTCACTTTTCGTACAATTTAACTTTAAATGACTTTTTTCAATGTCATAGGTTCAACTATTGGTATTCACAGTCAGATTCTTACAATCACTTTAATAATTTGATTCAAATAAAAAAACATATTTTTTAAAAACACTGTAAATATTCAATCAGTAATGCACACTACTGTAACCCTGGTCAGAAATCTTTTCTAAAAGTTTTAAAAACGATAAGAAAAGTTCAACATGGTCATGATATTTTGTGACTTGAACATGCCAAAAATGAAAAAGTGTAACTAACTTTCACATTTTGAGGTTTCCGAACTTCTATGTGGAAGTAAACTTTATGGTATTCAAGTATTTTCTTCACTTTAATAATCACAAGACTACTTCCACCATAATGACTTTCTGAAAAAAAATACTGGACCCTACGTAACCCAGGCAAATAAACTAGAACTAACAAAAAACCTCAATGTGCTCTAGAAAAAAAATTGACTCAAAATACTTTTTTGAGTCAAAATTCTATGACTATCAACTGTTTTCTCATACTGTCGCCTTTAGATTTCACGGCGGCGCAATTCAAGACGATTCGCTATTTCTGGTCCAATTACTGTAACAGGAGCAGTTGCTATCCGCTCTGTTAATGCTATGGTATCCATGGAATGGAACCGTAATCCACTACAAGTCGATGACGATGCTGTCAATATGGTAACAAACAGTATTTAATTTTCAACAACTAGTTTCAGAATGATCTCTCCTTGGTTGCATACAATCCTCAACACGATGCTGAAAATGGGCTTCTTCCTCCTGAAAATCCCCAGGCAGCTGAACAACCAGCTGAACAACCAGCGGAACGGCCAATGGAACAGCCCGACGGACAACCAGGGCAAGAACATGTGTTGGATTCAGAAGACGAAGAATTTGGGCAAGAACACGACGTGGATTCAGAAGATGGAGAAACGGAGTCAGCTAACCAACAACAACAACAACAGGAAGAAGGTGCTCAAGGTATTTAGCGTTTTCTTCTGATTTGAGAAAAAAATTAAAAGGTCTGAAACTTTAAAAAGACACTGACTTTGACCGGTCTGATGACAAATCTATGTGATTGATGCACTCTTGGTTGAAAAGTAGGTTGAAGTCTAAAAAACATGGACAACACAACATTTTTCGCTTTTGGAGTGTCAGATTCGGGCTAGCCATGACATAAGCTTTCAAATAATATCACATTCAACTGCTTTGGTCAATTTTGAAAAATTACAGTACTTGTGTTCCGTACTAACAACGACTTAGATTATAAGGTTCATTAGACAGAGGTAGACATTGAATACAGAATATTGTAGAGGGAGAAGGAGGGGATCCGCTCTCGGCTGGGATCGGGTGAAGGACTGTCCGCAGGGGGCGGGGGATACAGAAGGGAAACATTAATGGGTTTTCGGTAAGAAGGGCTCGCGATCACGTGAATCGGAGACACTGGGAAAATAGGGAAGGGTTAAACAAAAGTTAAACGTCGTTGTACTGAAGACTCTGAAATGGGTCAAAACAAACAATTGAATCTCATTATGTCGATTTAGTTCTTCTTGACCTTGAACAGCAGTAGTCCTAGAATCCTTGGAAGTAGGAGCGGCACCACGAAAATGGCGATCCCTCCGGCGACGACAAAGAGCGCATTTGAATAGCACCATCCGGGTTAGTAATTGGAAGTCGTGAGTCCAAGGACTGGAGACCGTGTATGCTATTGAGGGTGGTACAGTCGCAGTGTGACTCAGTTGGGCTTGGCGAGCAGAGGCAGGTGTTTGCTAAAAAGCAACGTCCGGGTTGGCGTGCATCATCAGCCGAATTGCACCGTAGGGCGATGTCGGTTTGGATAGGAACAATCAGACCAGTTGACGGTTGAGTTCCATTGTCGGTCGGAGGCTGGACGATGAATAAGCAGCAGAGAATACTGGCTTTCGTGTCCTGGAGAACCAATACCAGTAGAGGAGTGCGTGTCTTGGAATACCGAAAACAGAGGCTTTGTAGAAGAATAGTCAGTAGCGATAGGAATAGTGGATAATACTCAGTAGATTGCCACGCGGGACTTAGGAATCGGATAGATCCGATGCCGATGCACCAAAATGTGTTTCGTACTAACAACGCCTTAGATTATAAGGTTTATTAGACAGAGGTAGACATTGAATACAGAATATTGTAGAGAGAGAAGGAGGGGATCCGCTCTCGGCTGGGATCGGGTGAAGGACTGTCCGCCGGGGGCGGGGATACGGAAGGGAAACATTAATGGGTTTTCGGTAAAAAAAAACTCGCGATCACGTGAATCGGAGACAGTACTTTACCGTAACCCAAGGCGCGGCCTTTCCAAATGGTAACTCGGGTCACTTCAAAAACAGAACTGGAAATTTGCCAAGCCTCGCCCCATTTTATGCATTTGGAAAATGAGTTCCGCCACGAAAGGAGCTGATAAATAACCGGTAATTTGCAACAAAAAAAACGCTTGTCTTGGCACTTTGTCAATGCTTGCGTGGCGGGACGCGGAATTTGGAATGGACCCGTTGGCAAAATGCCAACGCCAATTTTTCGGTCGTTGGAGTTCCTTCAAACGTTAAGGATGGAAAGGCCGTGAGGGCAAAAAATCGATACTCTGAATAAGCTGCCATTAAACTACATTCTAATGCTCTTGTGCCAGAATAGCTACGAAATTTTCGGGACGGCTCTTGAAATATTTAAAGAAAATTTTTATTTTGAAAACTTGTAAGAAAAATCTCAAAAATCGCAAGCGCGTTGAAGTCAACAATCAAAAGAAAACTACGCATACCAGGATTCGATCTACTTAACTCCAGGCTATACAAGACCTTGTTTGATTTGTCCACCAAGACCCAAACGACTACCCATTGCAGATGTTTTCGAAATGTGGGCCGGTAAGCCTGTTCCTGATCCACCCTTGTATTCATGACATGATGTTCATTTGCAGGCCCATTCCGAGACCATGATATTGATACACATACTTGGTCAACATATAGGAAGTATTGGAAAGACGCTTATACAATGTAAGGTCAATAAAAATTAACACCCTATAAATTTCAGGCAGTGGAGAAATCAGTCACAAGATTACCTAAAAGAGAGATGCAGAGAGACAACACTTGATTACCAAAGATTCGAAGGTGAAAGACAATTTGCCCGACTTGAGGAATTTCTTGCGCATAAACTGTTTGGAGTAAATGTGGGTAACTTTAACTCTGTGATCATGCACATAGATTACCTTTCCAAAACAATATGATATATATGTGTGTGGTAATGGATAAACAAGCTAAAATTTAGTAACATCTTACGGTCCGAAATCCTCTTTTCAGGAACGACAAGCGGAGCGCGCTGTGAGAACAAATAATTTTTTGATGAGTTATGACCGAGCTACAAGGATAATTGTTAGGAATGTACGTCGGAAATTGGAAAAAATTGGAGGTGATCGTAATCTTGAAATTCAGGTAGTTCAACCAGAATTTATATGTCAATTTTTTGTTCAGGCCGTTCCTTTTTTGATTCGGTATGACCGAGAAGTTCGAAACAAATGGATGGATTCGCAAATGGGTCATGGTTAGTTGACTCTGTGTGAGTGTGTGAGTGTGTGAGTGTGTGAGTGTGTGAGTGTGTGAGTGTGTGAGTGTGTGAGTGTGTGAGTGTGTGAGTGTGTGAGTGTGTGAGTGTGTGAGTGTGTGAGTGTGTGAGTGTGTGAGTTTGTGAGTGTGTGAGTGTGTGAGTGTGTGAATGTGTGAGTGTGTGAGTGTGTGAGTGTGTGAGTGTGTGAGTGTGTGTGTGAGTGTGTGAGTGTGTGAGTGTGTGAGTGTGTGAGTGTGTGAGTGTGTGAGTGTGTGTGTGTATGTGTTTATGTGTATGTGTGTGTGTGTGTGTGTGTGTGTGTGTGTGTGTGTGTGTGTGTGTGTGTGTGTGTGTGTGTGTGTGTGTGTGTGTGTGTGAATGACCGTGTGTGTGTGTTTTGCTAAAAATTATCTTGCTTAACGAAAGACCGTTAATTTCAGTGTTTCGCGTCAAGTGCCTTGAGAACCCAAGAAGTTTCAAATTTGTCGATGGAGAGGCTCGTACCTATGATTCGTGGGAGAAATTTATCACAACCAACAAACTACCAAAGGCGATGATGTGTTACATAAGTGATGGATTCTTGAGGAGACAACAAGCGCCGAATCCACAGTAAGCATAGTGACAAATTGTCCTCAAAACGGTTATTGAAGAAGAGACGTTTCAATCAAATTTTGCGAAACGCCGGCTTGTTCTCTGGTTAACCGTATAGAAGAAAAAGTGGGCACCGTGGTTAACTGGCTCTCGCCGTTAGCTACAGCTTCACTTTTCTTTAGCCCAGTAGGATGGATTGGAATTGGTCTGAACGCTGCGATGGGATTTGTTATGTCTTATGCTGCTATAGGGTGAGTTATTCAAGTTTTGATGTTGTTATTCGCTTTGGGTTTGTTAATAACAAAACCAATTTTTAAAGATTTGAGCAGTCCGCAATGTGTAACTGACATACGTTTAAAACAAGTTGACTAGTGTGTGATCCAGAATTGACTAGTGTGTCTAGTGTGTGATCCAAAACATTTGGGTCGAAGTTGTTTTAGACCTGGTTCCGGTTATGTTCTTAAAAGCAGAAGCCCACAAAAAATGAAAATGGATCCATGTAAGTCTACAAAAATGGCGTGGCTCATTTTGGCTTCAAAATAGTAATCTACAAAGGTGACTCATTTTGGTGACTAAATACAAATCTACAAACATTAACATTAACATTAACATTTATTATCAGTTGTCATAGGGGATCAGCGAAGAGCCATATGCTGATAATGACGTTGAGTCCATTCTTCTTGGGAGATTGACCACCAGCGCTGTCCGAAGATCGTCGTCAGCTCGTCTCTCCAGCGAAGTCGGGGGCGTCCTGGTCCTCTTCTTGCAGTGTAGTTGTAAGGGATCCAAGTAGTTGTCGTTCTGGCCCAGCGTCCCTCCTCCATGTTCCTCACTTTGTTCGCCCACGCCGCCTTGCGGCGGATTGCTTCCTTCACCCAATCTTTCACTCCTGTGGCGTTTCTCACTCTTTCATTTGTCCACCTGTCTTCCCACGTTACACCAATCATTCGTCGTTCCATCTTTCTCTGCACGATAGCAAGCCTCTCTTTGTCGGATGCCCTCAAGGCCCACGTTTCAGCTCCGTACAGTACTGTGGACATAATGCAAGCATCAAATGCCTTCCGTCTCAGTTCCTTCGATAAACGTCTGTTTCGCAACAGACGTTTATCGAAGGAACTGAGACGAATGAGCATTTGATCATCTACACTACAAAGGGCGTGGCATATTATGTCATCAAAACAGTAGTGTACAAAAAGGACGTGGTTCAATTTGGTATCAAAATAGTCTTTTAATAAAAGGGGCGAATAAAAATAGTAGTTTACAAAAGGGGCGTGGCACATTTTCGCATAACAAATACAGTCTACAGAAGAGTGTGGCTCATTCTGGCCTTAAAACAGTAGTGTACAAAAGGAACGTGGCTTATTTTGGCATAAAAATAATAGTGTACAGAAGGGGCGTGGCTCATTTTGAAATCAAAATAGTAGTCTACCAAAGGGGCGTGGCTCATTTCGGCATTAAAATAGTAATCAACAAAGTGGACGTGGCTCATTTTGGCGACTAAATACAAGTCTATAAAGGGGGTGCAGCTTTTTTTGCATCAAAACAGTAGTGTACAAAAAGGGCGTGGTTCTATTTGGTATAAAAAAGTCTTCTAAATAAAGGGCGTGGCTCGTTTTGATATCAAAATGGTGGTTTACAAAAGGGCGTGGTTTATTTTGGCATAACAAAAGCAGTCTAGAAAAGGGGTGTGGCTTGTTCTGGCATCAAAAAAGTAAGGCACAAAATAATTTACAAAAGGGGTGTGGCTCATTCTGGCATCAAAAAAGTAAGGTACAAAATAATTTATTTCGTCTTGTGCAATTGAAAACCATTTTTAGGCAGGTCTGCGCCATTTATGACAAAGCCACCCATGATGAGAGCTACGTTTTGGATATAGTTCACCTGATTTCTACTCTCGGAACAGTTGTAATCCAAAAAGCGCTTCCAAGCTACCTCAAATCTGTAGCAAAAGCACACAGGGACCTTACCAAACTTGAAAGCACTATAATCACCGCCTTCCTTCGCGGAATGAGCGTGAGTCAAGTTGTGTCCTTTGTCGGAATTGTCTGCACCTTTGCCTCAAAGCCAAAGATAACCAGCCTTGATGTGCTGAATCTGGTTGTAGCTTGTCAGAACATTTACTGCTGCTGGATCTCTCCCAAGTCGGCTAAGGCCATGTTAGAACAAGTGAGAGGAGAATTAGCTAACGAGCAATACAGAAAGCTGACTGAAGATCAAGCCAAGGAGGAACAGTTCAGATCTGAAATTAATGAGTTGGAAAGACAATGTATCCTTGAAGGGGACAAAACGAAAATGGAGGAACTTCAAGAAAAGATAAACCAACGAAAGCAAAGTCTAGACGAGTGTGTAGCAGATCAAAAATTGCACCAAAGCGAGTTTCAATCATACAAGAGCGAGCACTTGGAACAATTCCGTCGAAAGGAAATTGAGATGACGGAACTTCAAGAAAAGATTGAAGAACTGAAGATGCAACTAGAAACATTACCGAAAGGCAGCGAGGAGGCAGCGTCCAAGAAAAATGAAATTAAAACCAAACAACTGGATTTGATAAACGGACAGAAAGAAATGCTTTACTATCAACAGGAACATCAACAGGAATTCAAAGATAATATGAAGGTACAACCCCCAAAAAAATAAAGGTAGTAGTGTTTCAGAACGACGGTGCAAAGAAGAAATACCAAGAGTTTCTGAACGACGAAACAAAAAGTTTAAGTACTAAAATTGAGATTGATCAAAATGGAAGGATCATTCAAGTGAGTATTGAAACATGTCAGCCTTTTTTTCTTCGCAAACAACTTAAAGGCACCGTCAGGGGCCTTTTCGGATGGGAAATGAATGGTGTGCTAATCGAGTCATTTCAATTGAAATCATTTTCCCCAACACGGCCGTGCGCAAAATGCTTGCCAAGTCTTCATTAGCATACGATTTGGAAAAGGCCCCTTACGAGCCCTTTAAGACGGGATATGTGAGAGTTATGCATATAGGGACTTTCGTGAAAAACGTTTTCTCTGATTCGACTGAAAACAACAAAATTGTAACAATAGGACCCAAGCAACAGATTGATACGCAATTTGGGTCCACTAGCTCACTGCACCCTAAGTCCTAACCCTAAACTCATATCTCCATCGTCGCTCATCAAAACCTTAAACATGTATACTTTTTCTGAGCCGCCTTTTTATAATACACACTTTTGTAATTGATTCCAGCAATGATTTGCCTTTCGTTAGAAAAAAGTTATATGCTGTTGTATGCCCAAAAAACGCTAAAAGCTGATCTCCTTTGTTAACAACTTTAAAGATTTCAATGAGACCTATTTCTGCCGTTGCGCCTTGTTTTTGCACCCCATACAAGTCTTAACATCGAAAATCGGAGGTATATTTTTCGAAATAATAATTTAATTGTAAAATTCCCGAGAACAAGGGCGTCGTCATTGTGAAAATAGACACCCCAAATTGGCAATATTTCTTTTTTGTGGTGTGTTCTTCAGGGGTGTTTTCAGCTTTGTAGAACACTGTAAACGGTTTTTCATTTCCAAAAAAGCAACAATTTAAGGTTTTTGGTATTCACGCATTGAACTTTTTAATTTTTTTGAAAACCATTGTGACCACTGAATTTCTTGCAAGATTTTACGTAGAATAAGTGTTCTCAGACCTTATAAATCTTTTCGCAGACCTTGACCTGAAGTATCATAAACTTGCACATATAATCTAATTAGCATAAGCATTGACAGATTCACAAGTATACATTTTTGCATAATTGCCTTTGGAAAGTAATGCTAAAACCCAAGATTTCTTGTCATGCTCTGCGGGCGAAGAGCATCAAATTCTTTTCAGGCAATGTTTGAAATGAACGCTGAAATGGTTTTTACAAAAGCTTCTGACACACAGTCCACCATTCGCTTTTCAAATGGAGAAACGCTAGATCTCAACATAAACAACCAGTTCGATATTCACCCCAGGGCTATCGATCAACTTAACAGTATTCCAACAACTGGAGGCAACGTACACAACACCAAGGCTGACCTTGACAACGTGTTTTCCAAAACAAAGAGCTTCAAAGAAGGCAAGATAAACAAAATGGAATATTTGGCACAGATGCGAGAGGTATATTTATTCGATTATATTTCAAACGATTGAGTTTAGATGTTGTCTCCGTACGGAATGATTTCAAGGGCTGAAATTTCTGCAATCTCTGATCAAATGAAGCATCTTGAAGGCACCGCTGGGTGGAAACGGTTTTTCCAATCATCTCGCTTTGACAACCTCCCTCCGGCTGAAGCATTGCGTCTTCGGAACACTGTCGAATCCCTTCGTTCCGGTGACAAAACAGCCGTGTTTGAAGCTGCTGAGTTACTGGCGGGGAAGTTGGGATATTCTGATACACATCGGCTAGCTGACTGCTTGAAAATTGTTGACCAAACAATACATGACAAGGTAATTTAGATTGTAAAATGGCAAAGTAACAATTTAGGTTGCCCTGTTTGAAAAACAAACAAATAGTGTTGGACGAGAAGTGAAATGTCGCAACAGCATCTGTCAAGAAGTTTTTAATGCTTCTGATAAGGACATTTCTCAACTTCAGAAGGTGATCCAAAATTTGAAAATTCGTAAACTATTTGTGTTTAGAAGAACTTTAGCAAAGAAGCGGTGGAGTCACTGGTTACGCGACAACTGAAGCAAGCACAACACTCTGATGCATTGGCTGAGAAAGTGGGAACCAATCTGAAGGTATAATAAAAGGACTTTTAAAAAAAACTTTTGAAAGTAGAGTAGGTGCAATTTGTTTATAAAAAACTGAGGGCTCATTTCAGCTTCCTTAAAAGGATCAGTTACACACCTTTTGAACATTAGCGAATAAAAGTTGAAAAGTAAAGTTTCCCCTGTATTTAGGTTTAATGTGGTTCAGAGGTTCAAGCAGGAAATTTTTCTGAAAAAGAGCAAAAACATGTTTCGAGACTACTTTTCAAAGGCTTTCCAACGCTTTCATTCTCAAAGTCTGAAAAATTCCATTTGGAAACGCTCTCTTTGAGTCGTATTGCGCACAGCACGAATTCTAATAAATTTCTTTCTGACTTTAGTATCGGAATCTTTTCCGTAGTTTATGCTCTGTCGAATGACATTTGTCATAACAACCTCAAACCACTCCAATTACCAAAATTTTGAAAAGAAAGGTGAATCCTACTAATGCAAAGAGGTGTATTACCGCGTCCGCGTGTCGCTTACCAGTGCTGCTTCAAAATTTTCTATTCAGTGTCAGGTGTGAATACTTTGAATTTTCCGATCGGGGCGAAATTACACGCAAGATTTGTTATCTGCAAAGCTTTTAAAATAGTGAAGTGGAAAAAATGGGCGATCTATAATTATTCATTATATCTCTACTACGCAGTAACATATGTTTTTGTTTTCGTGAAAGCCCGATACTCTCTTAAAGGGACAGTCAGGCGGGTTTTACAACATTGGCTCAATTAGGAGAGAAAAATTTGCAGATCACGAAAATATATATGACTATGGGTCGAAAATTTATCGTTTTCGAGAAAATGCGCTTCAAATTCGTCAAAAACGGGTCTCCGTCTACAGATTTGTAGACGGGCAGTACGCCCTGCGTGTCCGGCTTTTACAAGACATGCTAATGAGCCGAATTTCATTCTAATTGGATAAGATAGCTCTGGAAAAGAGGAGGGTGTGAGACTTAGCATTTTTGATTCGCATAATTTCCGACCATAACCGATCAAAAATGAAATGAAAACCCCCCTTACTGTCCCTTTAAGCATAGTTCTTCGTAGTGATATAATAGTAAATATACTGCAATAAATATTACATTATTATAAACTACCTACGATTTTTTTTCTGTTTTAATGAGACAGTCGTCAAATCTCTCTAGCATCGTCTCAGTTAATTTTGACTTTAGGAAGTGGAGAAAAACTACTTTGGAGAAAAATCTACATTGCCATTTTGCCACCCTCTGTCCGGCGTCTGCCACGAAATGGAATACGGAACACGCACCACCAACACATCGGGCAATGTGTTGAAAGTCGAACGAGATAACGCAAACGTCATAAACTTTATCAAGAACAAGGCTTACGGAAAGGACGCCACTCTTGTTTCACAAGACGGATGGACTGTGAAACGAACTTGGAAGCGAACTGATGGTTACTTCAAACAAAATACCACATCGTACGCTACAAGGGATGATCTCAATCCGCAAAATCACGTTGGAGACGCTGCCCCTTATGTGTTCAAGATTTTGATACAACAAGAGCCTAAACAAGAAAGTTTCACCACATATGATCTTCCTCTGCCATCTCGCTCCCCTGATGATTCTACACCACCGAGGCCTTCCACTCCTATTGAACCTTGATGCTGTTTAAAATTTGCTTTTTTTTAAATGAATCTTGAATTATATAAGTATTAAGAATACACTAAGTTATTTCTTCTGTTACCTTTGCAAACTCTAACTTGGAAAAACTTGAAACGTTTTCAGTTGTTGTATACAATAAAAAACGTCAGATGTTGTGGGTACGAAACAAACTTTTACGCACCTCAACAGAAATCAAAAAGTTGGTTTCTTATCTTTTTCAAAAAATTAAGATTTCTAAGATTTGCCGGCGTTCAGAAAACAACTGAAATGGATGAACCGCCGGAAATCAAAAAAGGTAGGGTGAAACAAATTAAAATGCGAATCTAATTGCCAACTTTTGATTCACATCGAAAATAAAGGATTCCATTGAAAAAATACTTCAAAACAACATATGAAATTTGCAAAATACGCCACCGTATCCGGTGGAAAACAAAATAAAAAATCACTGACTATCACTTTTTGGGGAAAAATGCTGAACTCCATTCAATCATGCAAACAGGGCGTTTTACGAGAGATAAGGCTGTCGTTGAAATAGCCTCATCGTTTATGTTTTGGTAATTGTGGAACCCTAACAAATCAATATTGGATTGACAGGTAATATGAGATTCAAATTCAATTCAAAACGGTTTATACTCTAGGGATCTACCCTGAACCGCCAGAATGAATCACAGTTGTCGACTTTCAATCCCACGACGTTGACTTGGTTGATCCCATTCTCCTTTGAATCGGCTTCAATTGCCTCCTGGCCAAGTTGCTGGTGCAGCTCTCCTTGGGGGAAGCAGCTTCTTCTCTGGTTCCTGGGACGGTCCAGGTTCTGTAGACGACTTTGGTGATCCGTTTGGTTGGAGCTACGTCCTCACGGGGCTCCACTCCGGCTTGAGGACGGATATGAGATATGTGTTCAATATGTGTTCGAAAATGTATAAATAATATTTGTGTGAAAAAGCGAATCGCAATTGAAAGGGTGGTTTGGTAAAGGCTGGATAAAAAGAGAACAAAAAGTTTGATCTACTTTAAATTAAATTCTTGAACATCGAAGAAGAAATCGCTTTCAAAATATATTATTTTAAATTGACAGCTATTTTGCCAGAAACAAACACATAACAAAACCACCTCAGCCTTCCCCGAAATTATGTGATTTAAATTTCACAACTTACAAAGAACTTTTGAAAAACATACTTTGTAGAAGACAGTATTGAATCCTGGAATGGCTGTCCAGATTTAAAAATAGCAGTTTCCTTGATTTAGAAAATTCCTCGCAAAGTGAATTGTGTAACATTCTTGACATTTTATTTTTTTGATGTTTTAAGTTTGGCAATAATCGCACCATATAAGTCAAGATTAAAAAAACAAAATCTATCAATAGTTATTAAAAACCTGTTTGTACAAATATCATTCAAGATTTTTCGTCGAAATTAGCGCTTAGAATCAACATTGCGACTTTGCGATTATGTTGCAGTAAACACACTAACGTTTTTCGCCAGTTAGAGGCATATTGGTGACTTTGGAAAAAGGCTGAGGTGGTTTGTTTATGTGTTTGTTTCTGACAAAATAGCTGTCAATTTAAAATAATATATTTTGAAGGCGATTTCTTCTTCGATGTTCAAGAATTTAATTAAAAGTAGATCAAACTTTTTCCAGCCTTTACCAAACCACCCTTTCAATTGCGATTCGCTTTTTCACACAAATATTGTTCCCTTTTTATCAGTATTCTTTGAATACTGTTGCTACACACTCTATGAGCTGCCACAGCTTTTTTCGCTTTTACACACAATTTTTTATTGGCCGAAGGCCGTTTTCGATAGCGGCCGCGGGCCGCCTTTTTCATCGGCCGAAGGCCGTTTTCGATAGCGGCCGCGGGCCGCCTTTTTTATCGGCCGAAGGCCGTTTTCGATAGCGACCGTGGGCTGCCTATATTATCGGCCGAAGGCCGTCATGGATAGCAGCCGTAGGCCGCCTTTATTTCCGGCCAAGGACCGTTTTCGATAGCGGCCGCGGGCCGCTTTTTTTATCGGCCGAAGGCCGTTTATGATAGCGGCCATTTTTTTAGCAGCCATAGTCTTTTTTATGAGCCGGAGGGAAAGAGGAAAGGAGAGATTATTTTTTTTCGCCCTATTATTTTGAAGAAAAAAACCTAAAACTGATTCGATCTAATTGATTTAGTAAAACAAAAGAAAAATGGCTACATCGGGATTCGAACCCGAGATCACCCTCGTACTAGAACGCCATGTACACCACTGAGCCACAATGGTCATACTCACGGCTGCGGGCGGCGCCCATTTCGACAGCATGCTGCACTGCTGTCGTTGTAAACAAAAATGACGTCATTTCATCAAAATGGAAATCCGCCATTCATGTCTGAATAATTATTCTAGATCATCTTTGCGTGTTTTTTTTAATGGAACACTCCGTTTCGAGATACATTCAGGTTTCCGACCGTGGCGGCACAAAGTCGATTTTTTGACCCTGTTTTTAGGGTGCTGTAAGAAAACCAGTAAAGGAAATTGGCTAAAAGTCTACGCGACACGAACTGCAACAGGTTCCAGCGAGTAGCCAAAATTTCAGCTCAATAGCTTTATTCATTCGCAAATGGCGAGGCAGTATTACTCGTACGGGAGACATCGACACGTTTTGGGCCCCGCTGCAGAATAGACCATTTGGTACATACTATAATTTTCTAGTTCTGAAAACAGTTTCCGGGGCAGTTTTTGATGCGGAAAACAATGCTTTTCTCAGAATTGAAAAATATTGATTTTGAAGGAAACTGTGAGGCATTTAGTTTTAACTGACCCCGCAGTAATTGGAAGAGGAACCAAACCACCGCGCAGCGCTTCGCGCTGCGCGTAAATGAGACCACTCACGCTCAATTTTAAAACGTAAAATTTTTTTAAATTCAGTTTGTCAACCACATTTTCACAGCATGAAAGTACAAGCTTCAACTTTTACATGCAGAAATATGAAAGTATTTGTAAAATTATCAATGGGCGTGTCAAGTTCGATAAAAAACGCAAGCGTAGAAATTGCGATAAGAACGGTCAGTTGGGTCTTCGTTTTACCCACAACAACTGCTTGTTTTCGTCTCTAACAACAATAATTTAAACCTTTTTTTAAACCATTTTCTATAACATACTTTTATTTTATTTTATTTTTCAAAAAAAAATTTTGAAAAGCGGAAAACCGTTATCATTTGTTTCGTTGCTCTACGGATTTACGGCTTTTTTTATTTTACTTGATTGGCTCGTTAGATCGCGTTTTTCAATAATTGAGCTTGTTTTGTTTTTTTTAATGTTGACTTTCACATTTAATTTGAATATCATGTACCTTTTGAATAATTTTGTCGTACCCGCTTTTGCAAGCTAGCTATTTATCAGCAGATAGCGGCACTTCAACAAACATCCACGTTTTACAAGTCATCACCCAACCTTTCGCTCTTACCCTTTCTTTCCAAGCAAAAATTAATACCACCTTTGAAAAGGTAAAAATGCAAAAAAATTGTGTTGTAAAATTACGTTGTGAAGATGTGTATAATTTTAGTAAAAAGTTTGCATCATTCAAAATTAACATTTCAACATTTCAAAAAACTGTCTCTTTTCTTTTTTAGTGAAAAACAATTGTCTCCAAAGCAAAATGTTTCACAGTGAGAAAAATTCTTTCATCGTCATTTTTGAAAAACACAACAGAACTGAATCGTTTGTCTTCCTTGCAGCTACATATAATCCTCATTTCGACCAAAAAGCAGCCACGACCGTTCTGTAGCGCACTATTTTGACTGACAAATTCGAATATTATCATGAAAATAATCACACTCATTTCAAAAAAAAAACTGCCGAAGTAGGGTTGGGTGCATATATCAAGTTGACGTGCAAACATTTTTTCAATTAGAACCAATTTTTTCGTGCCTTAAAAAAATGAATGATGTCAACAGATTTGTTTTGTAGATTTGACGATGAAAGTTTTACCGCCGAACTTTTAGAATGTAGTTTAACTTTTTAAACTCGCTTTTCACAACCATTTTTTTAAGGAAAACTTTTTTTTGTTTGATTCTGCCTCATTAATAAAATGATTTGATTCTGCCTCATTAATAAAATTGTTTTAAAAAAAATCAACAAAAACGTTGTATAATTGTGGGTTTTTCAAAGTTTTGAAAAACTTCCGTTTTCAAAGCCCAACTATTGTAGGCCGGTACCATTAAACGATAATTACTGAAATGCAGAAACTTCTTTATTTCAGAAAAAAATTTCAATGAAAAAGGCTATTTTATAAAAGGAAACAGAACCAAATCAACAACAGTGAAGAAAATTAATGCGTCATACTTTGACTGATGTTGGCTAAGTATTCGTTTTACTATTAATCCTTATTTTGCCTCTGAAAGACAAAATTTGTAATGATTTGTTTAAACACACAATTATGAAAATAATTTATATTCACCGCAGCACTATTGACAAATCAACTTTCTTTTCATCCCATCAGAAGTGTGTTTTCATTGTGTTTTAGCTGATGTCTCGTACAACATGTCAGTTTGCCCAAAAAAATGCTTGAAATTTTTATCGATACTGTTTTTCATTGAACTCTTTTTTATGTTTATCAGGTAACCGCATCATTCCTTGACATTTTGTAAGATCAAGAACAACCTGATGGTATGGAAACACGAAGAGAACAACTTTTATCTCAACTGGTTAATACAATATGTTCTTTTTGTATGACATAATTTAGGAAACGGCTCGAGCATTTGTAATCGAAACCCTTAACGAACAATACAGATTTCGTCTCGAATTCGCTCGGACTTCCCGTCCCGTCAGACCACGAGCTGACGATGCTGTCGCAATGCATATATACAACAACCGAATGGACCAATATCAGGCCGCACAAAATGAATTGGAAAGAAGAATTCGATCCGTTGAACAGGTTAAATTGTGTCTTAACAAAAACATTTCTACCAGGCTGAGACGATGGTTAGATTTCTTGAGCAGCAACTAGATGATTTGGACCAATCTATGCCGGGTAACCAAAACTTGGTAGGTGTTTGTAAGTGCATTAAAAACCCCCTAAATAGGAAACGTACCATTCAATATGAGTCATTGTCGGTACATTTTGAGGTGCTCATTATATTTTTAGTGCTTTTCGCAAACTTCCGTTATCTTTTGGGTCCACTTTATCTTAAAGCAACCATCAGGGACCTTTTTGATACGAAAACGAGCCGTATGCAAATTGGGTCATTTTAATTGAAATCATTTTTTCCAACTCCGCTCTAGGAAACGGTGGTTGGTCACAAAATGTTTGCCTCATTAGCTGATTTGCATGAGCGTGGAAAACCTCCATGGTACTCCCTTTTAGTGTTTTTAGATGTAGCTCGAATATTCTACTAAAAACCCAACAGTAAAAAATTTCTGTTCATACAGGTCGAATAGTTCGTTCTTGACGTTTTTAGGGATTTTGGGAATTCAGATACATCAGTCATGAGAAAAAAACATTACGTCTTCTAAAATTCGACTGTGTTTCAACAGAAAAAAAATGTTTTTTGTCTTAAGTTGCATTTTTAGGCAATAGAGAGCACAAATGACCAAACTCTACAAGTGCAAGAAGTGGACACGTCCGCCTCTGACGGTTCCCAAGGCACCGACGGCTCCGATGAAGAAGAACCTGTCGTGGTCTGTAAAACACTCCGAGGTTATGAAGCATCTTTTCCAGGATACTGACAGTGATGAGGAAAGAAACCAAGCGCTGGTTATACCCCAATCAGGACAATTCCCTGCTACTAACACTCCAGATGTTGGATCAGTGGCCACACTTGGCAGTTTCAGAATTCGACGGAGAAATGTGCCGCAACCAATTGCGGCGGCTAATGATCCATTATCTATTGGCCCAGGGGAAGAGAATTCAGGAAACAACGATGAACTTCAAGATGTCCAAGAGCAAACGCCAGACGCGGGCGCCGATGGACAGACGGCTGATGCAGAGTCGGGTAATCTAATTATTTTTTAGTTTTTTGTGTTCTCTAAAACACATTTATTTGCAAATTTTTAAATCAAATACTTTTTTGCGCCTTTCGAGTTTTCGAACAAAAAGAAATTTCACACTTTGGCGTCTTTTGTGTGTGTGTGTTTTTTTTTTTTGTAAAATTCCGCCAAGTAGACTGGCAATGGTTGGAGTGTAGATCAAACCAAGCAGTGTTAGTTTAGGAAGGCTTGTCTTTTTTTACGGTCTCCACACGTCGATTACAACTTTTTCAGTGCCGAAAAGAACATATGACATTGAAAAATATGATTGTTTATACAAGAACTTTTGGGACAATGATGCAACAAGGTGATCAAATAAATGCAGGTTGTCTACATCTTAAATTTAGAGAATGGATGAGCGACGCCGAAAACTATCTTGTTGGTCGAAGCAGGGAAGCTGACTTTGACTACCAAAGTTTTGACACACGTGTGTACTTCTCTAGACTAGAAGAATATATTGCCCAAAATATCTTTGGAATTGATGTGAGTAATTAACTTTTTAAAGTTGCCAAAAATTATTTTGAGCACATGCGTTTTTCAAAAAATCCTTTGCGAATAGAATATTTTAGGAGAATTTGGCGGAAAGAGCTCTAAACAGAAACAATTTTCTCTTGAGCTTTGACACACCGCAAAGAAAAACAGCAAGAAACCTACGGAAAAAGTTGGAAAAGATTGGTGGAAAACAAGATCTACAAATTCAGGTCTTTTGAAAAGCGCGGAAAAAGCTAATCAAACGTTTCAGGCTGTTCCATTTGTTCTTCGCGAAGACAAAATGATTTTGTGGGACCGCAAAGATTCTCGATACGGATGTGGTCGGCATTTTAGCATACGTTTTGTAAGGAAAATTTAGTCTTTCGCGTCAAATGTCACAATGATCGAAGAAAATACAAGTTTTTGGACAGAGAAGGTCGTACCTATGATAGCTGGAAGGATTTCCTCGAAAAAAACAAACTTTCCAAAGGAATGATGGCTTTCATCTCTGAAGGGTTTCTGAGAAGGGAACCAAATGCAGAAAATCCACAGTTATTTTGCCATTTAAAAACAAACAAATTCAATTTAGGAGGAACGTCCCTGTTAAGTTTTGCGAAACACCACCGTGTTCCCTAGTTAATCGCGGATTGAATTTGGTGACAAAGGGCGTAAATTTGCTTGCCCCAGCTTCTTCGATTTTATTCTTTTGGAATCCGATTGGTTGGGTTGGATCGGCCGTGTCAATTTTTGTGCTTGCATATTCAATTGCTGGGTGAGCTCTTCAATTAATAAGAAACAATAGATAACATTTAGAAATTGTTACACAATCTACGACAAAGCCACTCATAGCGAAAATTTTGGAATTGACATTCTACACCTCATTACAACCATCGGGACAATAGTTGCTCACAAAGCCGTACCAAGATATCTTAAATCCGTCGCTAAAGCGCATAGAGATCTTACAAAGCTGGAAAGAATTATCATCACTTCATTCCTTGTAGGAATGTGCGCTAGCCAAGTATTTTCCTTTGTCGGAACGTTGTATACATTTGCGACAAAACCCGACTTGACACCGCTGGATGTGTTGAACTTTGTTGTTTCCTGCCAAAATTTATACTCCGCCTTTATTACTCCTAAATCTGCTGAATCAATGCTCGAACAAGTTAGAGTTGAACTGGCTAGCGAAGAGTTTCAAAATTTGACAACGGAGCAAGCCAATGAACAAAAGCTTACAGCTGAAATTAGCGAGTTGCAAAGGAAGATCGAACGGACGGGAAGTAAAGATGAAGTCAAGCAGCTACAACAACAATTGGCGCAAAAGAGACAAAAATTACAAAATTGTGTCGCCAAACAAAAGACGCACCAGGACGAGTTTCAAGCATTCAAAAGCCCACAATTGGAGCAGGCACATAGAAAAAAACTTGAGCTGAAAAAGCTGGAAGAGGACATCAAGACACTTCACAATCAGCTGGAAACTCTTGAACAGAACAGTCCAGATGCAGCAGCCCTAAAAGCAGACATACGGAGGAAAAATGCGGAATTCAACAATTGTGAGAAACAAATAATTGGTTTTCAAAAGGAACATCAACAGGAGATTCAAAAGGGTTTCAAGGTATTAATTCAGTACGTCGTTAACACAAATCAAAAATTTAGAATGACGGAGTAAAGCAGAAATGTCAGGAGTTCATTAATGCCGAAACAAACAAATGTTCGCCAAAAAGGAAAGTTGATCAAAACGGGAGAGTTATTCAGGTATGATTTTTATTTTTTTTAATACAAAATTCCTGCTTTTTTGTAATTACGTATAAGCCAAACAAAATTCCTAATCAGTTTCTGTCGTTAAAACATTTTTATAGTGTGGGTTCTATTCCCTCCAATTTTAATTATAACAAAATTGAGTAAAGCACGCCAACTTTGCTTTTTTCATTTTATTTAAACTAAGAGGGTACGCGCGCCAACGGCGTACACCCTCCTGGGTTCGGCGGCCTTCAATCACCAAATTAAGCGGCCTACGGCCGCAAACATTCAAAGCCTACGGCCACTCATTACTCGGCTTCGGCCTTCTGCCCGAAATTGGCTTAAGTCATTTGAAGCTCGGCCTAGGGCCGATCTTACTCTCCTAATCTGGGGAAATAAACGCGTTAACCTTGCTGATCCACTACAAACACACACAGAGACCATAGCGTTTAATTATAATGTGTCCTAACCTTATTATTCTTACTTACTTATTGATTGCGAGAAATGACACAAGCGAGAGATAATGTGCACAATGTTTCGCCAAACTTACTGTTTGCTGATATAGTCCACGCGGCAATCGTTATCAGCTCTACTGGGTAGGAAAAGCTTTAAAGCAGCAAGAACACGTCAGGGGTTTTTGAATTGGAACTGAGTCGTAGTCAAATGTCAAATTGCGACAATGGTGTTCTTTAAATTTGCTTCAGAAAAAAGTTGTTTAAAGAATGCTTTTGACGCGTATATACTAAAGTGTACTTTAGGCAATGTACGAAATGGACGCTGAAATGGTGTTCACAATGGCATCCGAAGAGCAAACCAAAATCCGTTTTACAAATGGAGAAGAGCTTACGCTTGCAATCAATGACCAGTTTGATATACATCCGAGAGCCATCAAACAACTGGATAGAATTTCTACGTCTGCCACAAACGAACGTAACAAAGAAACTGATTTACGACGTGTGTTTTCAAAGACAAGAGATTTTAACGCTAAAAAGCTAGACAAGATTGAGTATCTTTTGCAAATGCGTGAGGCGAGTAGTTTTGGTATTAACAGACTGCTGTAATTTCAGATGTTGGAGCCGTATGATATGATATCACGTGCTGAAATTGACGCCTTTGGTAGACAAATGCGGCAGAATCAGGGAAAATGGTGGTTTTCAAACTCGCGGTTTGATAAGCTTCCTCCGGCGGAAGCATTACGACTTCGCAAAGCGATGGAATCTATTCGGGCAAATGATAAAACAAATGTCGTCTACGCTGCAGAACTACTCGCTAAAAATTTAAACTATTCCGACTCGTACCGATTAGCTGATTGCATCGACATCGTTAACAAAACTGTCGAAGATAAGGTGACTTATTTTGTGTCGTTTAGAAGAAATTTTTTCAGCTTGTGACATTTAAAGAGAAAATAAGCACCGCAGGAGCGACAAACATTGAAATGGTTAAAATATGCCGGGAAGTGCTTAATGCTTCTGATGCTCAGATTTCCCAACTTCAAAAAGCTAGCTTCATTTTTATTTTTTTTTTAATTTTGTTTTTTAGGAAGGCTTTAGTAAAAACGCCGTTCGATCGATGACTTTTAAGCAGTTGACGAAACCTGGTGAACAAGCAGACTCGTTAGCAAAAACAATGCAAAAACGCCTTGAGGTATGTCTTAAGATTTTAAGCTGGGTTAGAACAGAGAAAACTTAACAACCAATTGTTAAAACCGCAGTCTCCCCCCGCCAGCATCATTTGTTTCTGATGGCGCGACTGGCGAAAAAAAGGAGCATCAGCTTATTTAAATTGTTTTCTGTCTTGACTAAGCACATGACTTCATATTTATGAAAATGTTCAATTTTTCTTGTTGAGTTGGCATTTTTAAAATTTATCAATCTCTTCAGCTCTAAATTGCATACATTGAATCAAACAAAAATTTACGCAACAAGTGAAATTTGAACATTGCGACGATCTTTTTTCCTCGTTTTTCTCGGCACATTTAGATTTTTTAAAAAAATTATTTGGAGTATTTAGTAGTTTACAGTTTTTAAATTTTTGTTCTAAAGTTTCATTGCTGAAAAGTTACTTTGAATTTCTACAACTGTCTCAAAAATAAAGTTAGTTATCTAAAGTGTCTCAAAAAGCATTTATTAGGTTCTTTTTAATAGTTTTTCGATACAACTTGCATATGAGTTAAACTAGTATTGTTCTTTTACTTTTTAAATTTTACTCTAAACGTGCTATAAAAAGTAGTTGCATTAAGGTGCATGTGATATTTATATTCATTTAGGATGTTGAGAAAACGTACTTTGGAGAAAATTCATCACTTCCCTTCACTCATCCGCTCTCAGCTGTCTGCCACGAGATGGAGTACGGACCGGATTATACCAAAAAATATGCCACAATGTCACAAGCAGACCGCAATAGCAGCTATTTCAAGAACATTCCCGAAAAGACATTTTCCGGAAAGAACACATCCTTTGTTTCCCAAGACGGCATGACGATCACAAGAACCTGGACAAACTCAAAGGGCTTCTTCGGTAAAACGACTAGCTCGTACGCTGCGGAACACGATTCAAATCACCCAATGCACAAACCGGAAGTTTGGGTACAACGATATGCGCGTAAAATCACGAGGCGACCCCAAATATGGACAGAGCAAATTGTCACTCAATCAAAAAACCCCACAAACTGAACTGGAAAATTTTGATGCCCGTCAAATCGCAATTTGAAAATAAAAAATTTGTCTTGGTGAAATGTTTTTATGTCCAAACATTGAGGTTTAAGCCTTGCCTATGTAACTTTTTACTTTGCTTTCGTTTTTTAAACCTTATTAAGAAACACGTCTCGATTACTGCAACCAACTGCAATCACTATTGTTCAACCAACGATTAAAGTACTGGTGTGTTCATCCGGCAAAATCATGTAAATTTATTCAAGGTGGTGTTGCTGTACCATGGAGGAAACAACGGATCAAGATGAAAATCCAAGTACGGTTTGACCTGCACGTGTGTGCATATGTATCTCTGTATGTGTGTTTGTGTGTGTATATATGTGTGTGTTTTTTTTTGTTTGAATGTGTGTGTGTTTGTGTAATTTTTTGTTAAACATGTTTTGTTTTATAGATCGGTCTGCTGTTGATCAAACTTCTGTGGCGTTGGAAATTTCTAAAGGTGTAATTTCAACTAAATCGTTTACATCGTTAAAATACTGCTTTGACAAAACAACGTTTAACAAGGTAATTTCTTTTGTGTGTAAAAATTTTTGTTGTTCTTTTTTAAAAACACATTTTTTAGGTGACCGAAGACAAGCTGAAGCAGATGTACGGAACAATATCTGCAGAGTTTCTGACTTTATTCATCAACGAACAAATTTCCAAAAGATGCCTTGAACGTGACATCAAGTTCTTCAAAATGTGCAGAGACAAACCAGATCTCGGACTCGACGCAGGATTTTGGCACTTTCTCTTTCGAGAGTGGGTTTAATTGCATAGTAAAGAATAAACTAAAACAAAGAGAAAGAAGAAAAAAGACTGCAGACAGATTCAGAAACTTAAATAGTGAATAAGGAAAGACATACTTGAAAAGAGGAAACACATACTCGAAAAGATATATAGACACAGATGAAAACAAAAAAAGGTGAATCACACACAAAGAAAAATATAATGAAATTAAAGGTACAAAAACATTATGATAAACAGTTGGAAAAAACGAAAAGGGCGTGTCACACCAGCACGTAGCGCAAAAAAACGTAAAATCTTCTTTGGAAGGTTACTAAGTCAAAAAAAAGCAAACAAAAATTCAGTATTCGAACACAAAAGGCAGTTTAGGGAGCAATACAAAAACGAAATGTTGGACAACGTCATCAGCGTTCTCAATCAGAAATCTGCCAACCAACTAACAAACATCTGGAGAAACAATCTGATTGGGTTGATCCCCTACTTTGCTACAGAAAAAGCCGAAAAGGAGCTGTTCAAAACAATTACCGAATGGTTGTCTTCGCCTCAACTGACCCTGCATCAATTTCAAAAATGGAAAAGAGTCCTGCAGGGAAGCCGAAATTTGGAAATTCTTCTTTCCGATTTGCGAAGCTTGCGTGATTCGGGTCGCTGGTATGAATTATACGAGCAAGCACTAGAAGAAATCACAACTACGAAGTTGCTGCCGGAAACAAACGAAGCTCTGTTTTCCTTTCTGAAAGATTTCTTCCACTTGGATGTCAAAGTCATTGCTAACAAACAAAGGAGAGAAAGACTTATTGTAGCACAGAAAGTGTTGTTTCTTAGCACTGCCAAGATACACGAACATCTCAAACGGCATCCAAATGTGCAAGAAATCAACATTTACGCCAAGAAACTGCTGTTTGTGGACTGTGATCTTCAGAACGAGTTCGTTCATGGCAAAAACCTTGCTATTGTTGCCGGTCACATCATCGTGCTTAAACGAGACGCCATCTTTGATGTTTCAGGTAAGATTGCGAATTATAACAATCAGCTGGTCGAAAAACAAAACTTTGCTTAAAAAAGTTGAAAGAAGATTTTATTTTTTTTTGCAACCGCAATATTTAAAAAAAAAACAAAATAAAGGAAACCTTGAATATCCATTTACACAAGGGAGCTCTAAAAAACCGAATTTTTAATTAAATTTTATAAACGGCCCTGGCAAATATGAGGACCTGTCCCAAAAATGTTTTTGGAAACACAATCGGTTTTTGCCTATCTTCCATAATTTGACTGTGAATGTTTTTTAAGGGCGAAAACTATTTCGCAAAGCGTTTGCATTCACTTTGTGTAACAAGAAAAAACACAAAGCACCCATATTTAAATGAATAATAGCAAAGAAGACAAAAAGAAATATCAAAGCCGACAAAATATGAGGACGCAAAACGCATAATTGAATTTTAAAAATTTAAATTGTCAGCTTGTAAAAGTGTATGTGAATATTAATTTAATTTAACCAACATGTAGGTGAATATTACTCTGCATAGTCATTAAAAATGAAGCGTTGAATTTTCCTTTTTGACAAAGCTTCTACGAAATCAATAGAAGTCATCTTCAACAATTGAAAACAAACAAATTGAAGTAGATTGCAAAGGTTATAAACATTTTCAGTTCGATTTGAAAAGCTTAAAAATTTACATTAGTTCAAACTTTTTTATCAAACCTAAAAATAATTGATAAACACGATTGTCTGATTTTTAGGTATTAACAAAAAAAAGCAGCTTCGGCCTTGTGCAGTATCAAAAAAACCAGAAGCTGGGAAAGATGGAGAGCCAGGCCGCGACGGCTTAGCAGGAGAATCCAGCGGAAATGTCACCATTGTAGCAGGATTGATAGAAAACCCTACCTTTCTCACAGTTAAGATGTTTGGTGGAAGCGGTGAAGGTGGGCAAAACGGAAGTCCCGGAGGTGATGGAACTGTTGGAAAAGGAGTCACAAAGAAAGATTTTGATGCCCTTTGTGTGAAATATCCTAATCTGTATTGGAAAAGCTGGTCATGGTTTGCTGATTACCACCCCGGTCAAAACTTCGAGCTTCTCGATTCCCGAGCAAATGATCCGAAGAACAAGAAAGAACAATATCTATTTCGCACGTACCGACATCCTGATGGTCGAAGAATAGAATACTCATATGCTGGAAGAAGACGAGCTTGGGCTTTGTACACTCGCTATGAACTTTACTTTGTGGTGTATGGAGCTCGAGGTATTCCACCTGGAATTGGAGGACAAAACGGTTTTGGCGGTGAAGGAGGACGCCAAGGAGAGTACATCGCTACAACAATGGACGGACGGCAACTAAGAGGAATCGTTTGGAAACATGATTTGGGAGCCAACGGAAACAACAAAGGAGTGTGTGGGGAAACTGGATCACAAGGAAAATGCGGCAACGACATGGCTTTTCTTGATCGATCCGAAGTGACAATTGGAGGTTTTCAGTGCTACAGAGGTTTAAACGAAAAAAACAAACTAAATAAAAAGTTTTTCAACGTTCCAACCTCGGACCGAAAATCACGATTCAACGGTTTTTTGAAATACGAAGAAAATCAAGATGATTGTTATGTCTGGTTTGATGAAGCTGAACCGGACAAATTCACAACAGACAAAAAAGAAAACAAAAGATCGGAAAGTGACAGAAATTCTGAGTCCAAGGCTGTTAGTCAACAAGCCATTCTGATGGAAAACATCGTGGCTGAGTTTAACAGCTGCTTCGCTGAAGACGATGTTCAGCTTGTTTTGGCAGAAATCGCTCTGGAACCGGTTTACTCGCAGGAAGAAACTGGAAAAGACCAACAAATGGAAGAAAAACTAACTGTCCTGAGAGAACGAACCGAAAACCTGGAAGAACACAAATCCATAACAAAGGCGCAAAAACCTGACCCCGAGCAACTTTACCAAATTATCCTCAATGAAAAATCAACAAGCAGTTTGGTTTACATAAAGGTTTTACTTGACAAAGTTTTCCAAGTATGCATCGACTGTGTTCCAATTCAAAAACAAGTCGAAGTTCTTTTCGCTAACTTGGAAAATGAAAAAAAGTGGAAGAAAGAAATGCAAAATGGTGTTTTGTCAGACGGGATGAATCAAGAACAGCTGAAGGCTTTTGTTTCAGAGGCAAAACTCAAATGGAAGGATAAACTGAGTTTGTCAACCATGAAGCCCCACATCGATGACAATTTGAAAGCAATGGTACAGCTCGTCCTAAATATGGATGAGCTGAAAGATGTTGTGAGTTCACCACTGGACGGTGAATTCTGGAAAAAGCGGAACTCTCCAAAATACTGTGAGAAATTAGTTGACAACTTTTTTGCTAAAATTCCAAAATTTTGGGTTTACGAAGACGCCTTGAGAGAAGTCAACAAGATTCACAAAAAATTGAGTAAATTGACAATTCTTGATAAATTTGCCAAAGACGATTTGGATTGGAGCGATCAAAAAGCGGTTCTGAACTATATGAAATCTTTCATGACCTCAGGAGAAAAAGAAAAAGAAGCAGAAGAAGCTGAAGTGGCAGCGGACGCCATGTCTTTTGAAGACTTAAAAGAAAGTGAGGACACCCCTGACCAAAAAATAAATCAAGCTAAGAAAACTTGGACTGAAAGAACAAGAAAATATCTTGCTTCAAAAATGAATTTTGAGAAAAACAGTCAGTTTTCGGAGGTTGCCTTGTACATGCAAGAAAATAAAGCAGATATTGACAAACTGTTTGAACGCTTTCGAAAACTACTCGAAGAAGACTTGGACCTGAAAGATCGATTTACACTGAAACTTGACTATACGGGTTATGCTAAACCTATTGGCTCTCACAAAACAAGTTTGATTTTTATGCGTTATTTCTCAGAAGAAATATTGAAATTTTCGTCAAAGCTTTTTCGCTATCACCTGAAATACCGGCGAGGAGTTTCAACGCCAACAAATTGGAAACATGAAGAAGATCTCGTTTTTGAAAAATTTGGAGCTTTCATGCTGGCCATCAGAAAACACAAGATTGTTCAAATCGATAAATCATTTCGGAAACACATGCAAACAGAAGGATTGAAATCGGCTTCTTATCGTTTATTGTTTTCGGAAGAAAACAATGTCAACCTCCAAGTCTTCTGTGAAAGCGGATACGCAAAAGTGCGCTTGGTTGAAAATCTCAACGTCAAGGAAGAAAAACTAATTCGACTGTTTTTGAGCAAACAAGGAGACGTAACGGGTTTAAGCCCATGTGAAGGTGTGCGTCGGCTTAAACAACAATTCGTTTCTTTTCAAAGCGAAATCCCATTGCTGCTTTCGAAAGACTCAGACTTGAAAAAGTTTGTCGTCCCGTTCTCCAAAGACACCGTAACCGAATGGATGGATTCTGCAACAACAGCACTAAGCTCCAACTATCCCTTGCGGTTTTTGCGACGATTGTTTGAAGTACGAGGATTCGACATGACAATTGATGAACTTCAGTTTTTGCTCAACACCGTCATGGATTGTGTTTGTTTAAAAGACCTTCCCGTTGAAAACTTATGTTCACGCATGCTGACAAAACACGGGGAAATTGAAAGCATTCCTCTAGCATTAAGAATTTTCTTCACTGCTCGTGGCGAATGTGAACCTCTCACGGGTTTGACTGAACGGATTAGCCGCATCAAGGACAAGCGACTTCAAGCTCTTTTCGGATCAAAACTTCACGAACTAAACTGGAATCAATACAAAAATGAACTGCACCTAGTGTGTCATATGCTTGAACATGCAGAAAACAGTTTTTCCCAACTTGATCAAAGGCCACTCAAAGAATGGATCGACATTGCTAAATGTCAAAAGTGGGACAGCTACCAGCCGCTGAATGCAGAATATGGAACAGCCGGATATTTTTTCATTTTGTTGGATTCTGCGTCACATCCAGAAAGTCAACAACTTCGTGTGATGGTTGATCGTCTTAAAACACATGGATGCTTTGTTCTTGAAAAAATGATTTCCCGCTTGACCTACCTCATTTACAACAACGAATTAAAGTTTGCCGAAACGATCCAGCAGTCTGCTCTAAAGCTGTTTAGCAAAGCCTCCCAAATTGTGGAATCACTTCGTGGCGAAAAGGGAAAGTCAAAAATTGAAATGATACATCAAGAGCAACTTCAACATCAATGGATTGGAACATTACGGCGATTCCCGGAATGGAACATCGTTTTTCCTAAAAGCAGAAGAACTCTGAAAGAACTGATAAAGTTGACAACAAATTTTCATGATTCGGGCAAGGAAAAAAATGAACGCGTTGAAAAACTTCAAAACATCGAACGCCAGATTATGTCTGCCGAGGATAAATGCATGAAGGTTTTGAACCAAGTCGACGACGTTCTTTTCAAGTTACGTGAAATTCGTTTAAGGGATACACAAAAAATGGCAATTCTGAGTGCGTACACACATCCCAAAAATCTTCTCTGTCAGGTCAATACTGGAGAAGGAAAATCCTTCATTATTGCATCGCTTGCAATTTTGAAAGTTGAGCTTCAAGGCGGTTTTGTCGACATCATTACCAGTTCTTCAGTTCTTGCTCAACGCGATGCCGAACACATGAAGGATATTTATGAAGCTTTTAATATCCAGGCCGGTCACAACTGCGATGAACGCACCGAAGAGAGAAAGAAAGCCTACACTTGTAGTGTTGTCTACGGCGACATTGCTCATTTTGAAAGAGACCATTTGCTTCATAACTTTTACAAGCGAAATCTTCTTGGCAACCGACAAAAGAATTGCGTTATTGTCGACGAAGGAGATAGCATGTGTCTTGATAACGGAAGCAATATGCTGTATTTGTCACACTGTATTCCTGGATTGGAGCTGCTGGAATCGCTCTTTGTTTTTATTTACAAAGAGATTTACACACAACAAACCGACGAGAAATCTTCACTATCTGAAAGAATTCGAAAAGCTGTGCTTGTAGACTTGTTTGGAATGGTTACTAAAAATGACATTGCTCAACTTTTGATACACGAAAAACAATTGGAACATGTTTCTACCGTCTGGAGGCAGCTGGTAAAAAACAAGATTGTGAATGACGAGGGTGTCATACAAATGCCAACGACTGAAACAAACTTTCTGCAGTTTGGGCAAGATCTGATTGACTCTTGCGGTGTTCATTTGACAAAGCGGCTTATGGGCATGCTGACGGTTGTACAAAATCGAAAACAAGAGATCATGATACCCTCGTATCTGCACACATTTGTTCTGCAACATCTTCGTGAATTTATAGACAGTGCCCTGAAAGGATTCTTCATGCAACAAAAAGACGAGTACGTGGTTGACGTGGATAGATCTGGACAAAATGGCGACCTTCACCCCATTGTCACCATTATTGACAAATCTACAGGAACGGATCTGAGCAGTTCTCAGTGGAGCGAAGGTTTACATCAATTTCTTCAGTTAAAACACGGATGTCGTTTAACATCGATGAGTCTCAAAGCTGTTTTCATTTCAAACATTTCTTATCTGAAAAGCTACAATAACATCTACGGCTTCAGCGGAACCCTGGGTTCCCAAGTGGAAAGTGACAGTCTTCAAGAACTCTACAACGCTGACGTTATGCGTATTCCTACGTACATACCAAAAGAGTTCAATGAAAACACCCCTATATTAGCAAGGAGGGAAGAACATTGGATCCAAGCCTTGTACGACGAAATTTACAATCAGTTTGACGCCGGTCGTTCTGTACTGCTTGTCTGTAAATCAATCGCAAATGTGGAGCACCTTCACGGAAAACTGTGTGACCTTGCTGAAAACAGTGTTTTGAAAAACGATTTTAAGAAAGCTCTTCTCTACAAAAGAGACTCTGACACAGACGACTTTGAAAGACAACTTGAGGGAAAATTGAAAAGCAGGAAACTTATAATTTCTACAAATCTGGCTGGTCGTGGAACTGACATTAAACTTCATCAGGAACTTGTTGATTGCGGAGGTCTTCACGTCATTGTATCCTTCATTCCCCAAAATAGCCGAATTGAAGACCAAGCATACGGAAGAGCAGCAAGATGTGGTGAACCAGGTTCCGGACAAATAATTGCATTGATCGACAAGCAGGCCAGCGGTGCCAGCAACATTTTTCAACTGAAGCAGTTTAGGGACAATGCCGAAGTCCACCGTTTGCGGTCGCTTAAACAGTTTTATGATTACCACATTGCAGTAGAAGAAATGTGTCTTCAACTGTTTCAAGAACATTGCAGCGAAGCCCTTGCTTCAACATACAACACTTCTGAAGAAAAGCTTCCAACTAAGAACCAAGTTCTTTACTTTGCCCTACTGGACGAGTGGGCAATGTGGCTAGACAGAGAAGCTGATAATATAAAACAGTGCGAAAAAAATGCAAATGATACGGAAAAGCAAGCAATTATCGCATCTGCCAAATCGTTCCTCTCAAGTCATCCTATTCCTGCTGAATGGAACGGAAACATTGACAACGTCGACTGGCTGCAACGCCCACAACCGCTACTAACCATTGCTTTGATTCTGATTGAGGAAAACAACATTGGCGAAGCACTACGGCTGCTACAACGCATTGCCGACCAGTTTTCTGACTTTGCCGCTGAGGCAAACTACTACATGGGTGTTATCGTTCAACGTCAAATTCGTGTACACAGAAAGTTCAAACGTACGGAAGAAGAATTTGAGGAAAAAGAAGAAAAGGAAGGATTTTGGAAATATGTTGACAATACATGGAAATGGATCGACAATAAGAGATTATGGATTGGAAACAACATTGATGATGGAAAAAACTGGGTGCAGAACCAATTTCAAAAAATTAACAACCTTGAAAACAGCCCTGAGTATTTTGTCGAAATTGACGAAGATAGTCTCGATAAAGCAAACGCTCTGTTTGTAAGAGCAAGAGCACTGTTCATGAAACGGATAAGACACAAGCGATTTTTGCTCACTGTTGTAAATGTACTTCAACAAGACAAGACTCTCACTTTGTCTCGGTGGGTTATAGAAACAAAATTAATCAAAACTTTTTCAGAGGCTTTGCGGATCAGCATGAGGCGTTTATCGCTGTCGTAGAGTCGTTCATAGGCAACATTGACGATATTTTGGGGCATGTGCCTACTCCATCTGACCTCACTCTGTCTGGTGAAGAAGATTATGTCTCCGTCCCCCGAGCAAAAGCTTTACGCCAAGCAGGAATACTTTCTCCCGTTGTGTTAATGGACTCCGTGGATAATGAGCTTCTTCAACCCGTCTCAACCAGTTGCTGCGTGCCAACGTGGCTGTTGGCCAATTTTCTTCAGGCTATCAGCAGGAATCAAAATGGCACCGAGTACGAAGGCAAAAAAGTTGTTGACAAAGAAATGTTTACAACATTGCCCCTTCCAAGTGCAATCGGATTTTGGACTTCGTTAAGACGTGCAGGATGCTTCTTGAACGATGAACGATTTTACATTGCCGTTAAGAAAACAGCTGAATTCGCTCCACTAAAGAAAGAAACATCTGTGGTGCCAGAATTGGATCCATTTGACTTACAGTTAACGGAGAACAACTTCAATGACTACCATTACTACGACGTGCACGACGAAGCTGGAAAAGTTAAAAACGACTATGAGAACAACTTGGCACTCCGCGAGATGATGGACTATGGCACGGCTTACATTGAAATAATTGCTACCCTAAACCCACTTGTTGTGACTACGACACCAAAGCTAGATCAATTTGACTTCATTAATGCCGAAATTTTGGAAGAAGAGCTTGGATTGGAAGAATCGGAAGCAAAATGGATTCTCACAAAGCTAGTCGACGCAAACATGCTAACAGAAATTCTTGTGGATGTGGAAACTGAGCAGACAACGGAAAAAGATCCTCCTGGGAAAACAACAATTGGGACCTGTTGCACAACTGTTTTTGTGGAAGAAACTCGCATAGACCTTGACGTTTTCCCGGAGAACATGCGAGATTCAATTGCCATCGTCTTCGCCCGACACTTTTCGTATGGCTATGCTTTAAAAGCTCTCGGAGGCAGTCTTCAAGCCGCAATGAATGGAAAACAAGTTCGACACAGAATTTTGCTTCCCTCTTCTCCATACACTGACCTTTTCGAAGACATGCTTAACAGTGGCGTTTTAATTCATGGACGAGTCACACATGACGTGGAGGAGATTTACAAACCAGAAAATCCGTATTATATAACACGCGAAGACTACATTCCGAAGGAGTTGTACGAAAAGTTGTCAAAAATGACACCTTGGATAAAGATCAACAAATGTAAACTGCAAAGTACGCAAGAGTACATGAGGTAACCACGCTGCATCGCAAAAAAGAAATATTCTTTTTCAGAAAAAAAATTGTCCCAGCATCTGCTGAAGTTCGATCAGCACTTGCAAATGGAATGAGACAAATCGCTACGATTCAGAAGCCAAACGTCTGGCGGTGGTTCTTTGGTATTTTTGTAGATTTCTGCAGTAAGTTGCCCAAAAATACTATTATTCCAGTATTTTAGGTTATTTGGCAACATCTGCTTTCTCTCGAGTAGGCAGTAAATTAAAAACTGTCCCGGTCCTTGTACCAGCAGTTGTTGGTTCAATGCTGTACTTCATGTCCATTTTCAAAAACAACCGAAAGGCTTTTGCGAAAACTAATGTGTCGTTTACGGAAGAGTTTTCTGTACTGCGCGAGAGCCACGAAGTTTCAATTAAGAAGAAATTTACGGAGAAGAAGCATCAAGAAATTAACAAGGTAAACGAAATTTTCATGTTAGTGTCATTGAGAAAAATTTCAAAAAATAACGGACTTTTGAAAAGAAATTTACAAAACCATATAAACCAGATAACGTAATAAAACCAGATAACGTAATAAAACATGTTTTTGTTTTAATAAGTTGGTCAGTCTTTTACAATCAGCTTTTAACATTTGGCGGTAATTGCACTTTAAAGGAACCTTCAGGGGCCCTTCCGAATTGAAAAAAACGCCGTTCAAGCCAACGATAATGCGCGCAATGCTTGCCAACTCCTTATTATCGTACGATTCGGAAAAGCTCCCTGACGAGCCCTTTAAAGGGAAAGGACGGCGTAAAAAAATATTTTCTGGATTTGTGATAAATGAGTAGATTTCGTTCTTCAGATTCAGAAAAGTAGCCCATTTTCTCTTTTTGGAGCAAAATGAACCAAATTAGGCGCTCCTGGAGTTTAGCCGAAAATATCGTTTGAATAGCGCGCAATTCTGCGTCTCCCTTTCCCTGCGCTCTCTCGCCTTTCTCTGCCGTGTACACCTGCGCCGATTGCAGTCCAAAACATATAAAATGGATATGTTTTAGAATCGTGGCAACGGTAACGGTTGTTATTACAAAGAATTAAAAAATGTCAATTTTACGAGGTCCTTCCCCTTTAAAGGGGAAACACTGACCTTTTTGAAGTTCTCTAATGTCCCCATTCAGCTGCGCAACAAATATGCTGTGCCTTAACCTGGCGCTTTTTCCTTTAGAGAGTATTATCCAAACCTTTTGTTAATTAATTTTTTTTAGGAACTTCAATTGCATATAGACGATGTATTAAAAACCCTGCGTCATTTTGTGCTTTCTCACTCTCTGCTTACATTCAACGAAATGCCTGTCGCTGAAATACAGGATCTATTCCGTGATCACATCAACAATTCGCAACTTCTACACATGCTTCGGCAAACTGTCACTAACTTCCTCTCAACGCAAACTAGAAAAGCTTTGCAGGTAAATCTCGAATCAACTCAAACTTTTCTTAAAAACCCTTCAGGAAGAGATGATAAAATTACAAACCAAAGAAAAAGACAAGTGTCCAAACTCCTTCGATTCTTCTGATTTACTAGAAACTGTCATCGCTTTTGCCACCGCTTTGATTTTCGATGTGAATAAGTCAATTCGCCTTAAAAACCGGAACAGGAAGACCAAACTTCCGCAGATTGACACTGCTATTATTTCTCGCCTGACCATTCGGGATGCCGAAAATGATAGTGCTCACATCGAAGAATGTTTGATGAGTCAGGAAAAAACTCTTCGAACCGTCCTATGCAAGGAGATGCATGCCGTTCTTGAACGAATTATTGACGAGGCAATGGAAACCAAGATTAGGCCGCTTGTCAACGAGGTATGTTGATGAAATCATGGAGGGAAGGATATGTGTAAGTGTGTGACTATGTGAGTGCGTGAATGTGAGTGTGCAACAAATTAACGACCAAAAAGAATTTCACATTTCCAGATGATGGCAGCTTGGAGGGCAAGAAACACTCCATCTTCTGGAGAACTCTGCTTGGATGAAACAACGAAACAGAAGAAAAGTGCAGAATACAGTGCTGAACGTCTCGCCAAAGTGCATACTTCTGACTACATGGCTAGAGACCTACACAACATCTTCATCAAAATGTGCTTTCGGGAACAACGCCCAGAAGTTCTCTGCCACATGGTGCGGTACAACTACCCAATGAGCGCACATTGTGCAAGGATCATCACTGAAGGAGTGCTAATGCTGACTGATGAGCTTAATGTTCCTATTGGACAATTTCAACTGACGCTAAAGAGAAATAAGCAAGACATTTTCTGGATTACAGCTGGAAGAAAAGACCGGGATGGAACATGCTTTATTTCTCTGCCAATGAAAGAAGACTGTTTTTATGTCACAGAGAAGGATAGCAATGAACGAATGACTGGGTGGGTTTGGATTTCTGTATGTGTGAGTGTGTGAGTGTGTGAGTGTGTGAGTGTGTGAGTGTGTGAGTGTGTGAGTGTGTGAGTGTGTGAGTGTGTGAGTGTGTGAGTGTGTGAGTGTGTGAGTGTGTGAGTGTGTGAGTGTGTGAGTGTGTGAGTGTGTGAGTGTGTGAGTGTGTGAGTGTGTGAGTGTGTGTGTACGTGTGTGCGTGCGTGTGTGTGTCTATGTATGTGTCTGTAATTTAGTTTATTCCTAATAAAAACCGCGATTTTAGGCAATCCTCTGGTCTTTTCGAGAATCTGTGCGTTCAAGTGGAGGAAATTGCTACCGAATTCTCTCTCGGCTCAGATATTTTCAGAAACCGCCTCGAAAATGCCATAAAGGAACGTCGTCTAGATCCTGCCTGGAAATTTTCAGAAAACTGGCTCTCAAACGAAAAACTGCTCTGCTCCGTTCCTTTCTAAGAGTTTGCATATTCACCTTACTTACATTTTTAGAGTCTACTATTTGTTTGCTGAATTTTTAAAAACACATTTTCAGACTTCACATTAACTTCGACAATTTTTATTAAAGCCGAATTTTTACTTTCTATCGCGTCAAGCAGTTTATAATTTTTATTGCTGTGAAAAAGAAGATTTACTTCAGGTAATTTGAAACATTTTAAAAGAAAAGCAATTTTAGGGTAACTATGACGTTCACATCACGTAGGAACAGAGATGAACTAAGAATCTACTCTGATGACCATTTACGTTGATGCAAAATAAAATTTTTTCACCGCCTGGAAAACGAAGTTTTAAAGCAACGGGACCATCTAGAGGAGTTCGTCAAAACAAAGTTCTTTCAACTCCTCATTTCCTGTTGTATTTGTTATGAAACAGACAATCATATTTTTGGTGAAAAAACTTGTTCAAAAATGCTGACAAACTCACTTTGGAAACACAATTTGGTGTTTTCCACCTTGCCAACCAAATGAGCTTCTGAAATGCAGCAAAATAAACGAGAGAACGCAGATAACGATCAAAAACGAGTAGATAAAGCGACTAAATGGAGTTCTTTAAATCCAAAAATTATGAAAGATGAAGAGTTCATAATGAAAAAATGATGAGTTCATAACGGTATAGCTGTCGCCAAACGAGCATCGGCTACTAAAAGCCGCTTTTTCTCTGCGTCTGCTCGGATAGCACACTATTTTTGCTTGAGTATCGCACGGCTGCTGCATTAAGGCCGTTTTTGGCAGGATGCTCGTTTGGCGACGGCTATAAAAGGCTGAATTGAAAATGATATTTTTTTTTAAATACTCAAACGGCACATAATTCAAATTTGGATTCTTACACTTCAATACCTCATGTAAATTCATTTTCGGATAAATTTGCATTGAAATTAAAGTTTTAACACTGAAAGCAAAAACATTCCGTCGAACCGGATTCGAACCAGTGACCTAAGGATAGCTGCGCAAACTACAGTCCTCCGCTCTACCAACTGAGCTATCGACGGGACGAGTGTGGGCGGCGGGGAGGCGGTGATAAACGCGCCGAGCGCTGAAGCGGCTGCAATTTATTTCTTGAGGGAGCGTATGTGTATGTGTTCGGAGCATCCGGAATATTTTTATCACGCACCCCTTTGTCATAAAACGGACAGGTATCTAAAATGAATACTATAAAGGTTTGGGTTCATTTGCATAAAATTCTCGGCTTTTGGTTTCATTGTTGTAGGTTCGCTGTTAGGTGTCATGGTTGTTTGCCAAGGATCTAAAATCGAACTTTAGCAACCGTTTATGCTCTCCGATTCGTGTTTCTATGTGTACTTTCTAGCAGATAGTGAGAACTTCCTGGTACACATATCATAGAACTGCTTTGGGCACAGATTTTCTTCCTATTGCTCTGTGTGCTATGCACTTTGTACGCGCGACCGGTCAGGTGAGAGCACTGATTGACCGATAAATACAGATAACTATCATAAATGAGATTAGACAACACAATTTTACGAAAGTGTTCGTCTTATGCTTTGATCTTCGCAAGATATATAAGAAGGAAGTTGATAAGAGGAACTATAGCGGCACATCGAAGACCTTAGAACTCCCTTTCTATTTCACACACTATTTCACTCTCACACACTCACACACTCACACACTCACACACTCACACACTTACACACTCACACACTCACACACTCACACACTCACACACTCACACACTCACACACTCACACACTCACACACTCACACACTCACACACTCACACACTCACACACTCACACACTCACACACTCACACACTCACACACTCACACACTCACACACTCACACACTCACACACTCACACACTCACACACTCACACACTCACACACTCACACACTCACACACTCACACACTCACACACTCACACACTCACACACTCACACACTCACACACTCACACACTCACACACTCACACACTCACACACTCACACACTCACACACTCACACACTCACACACTCACACACTCACACACTCACACACTCACACACTCACACACTCACACACTCACACACTCGCACACTCACACACTCACACACTCACACACTCACACACTCACACACTCAAACACTCACACACTCACACACTCACACACTCACACACTCACACACTCAAACACTCACACACTCACACACTCACACACTCACACACTCACACACTCACACACTCACACACTCACACACTCACACACTCACACACTCACACACTCACACACTCACACACTCACACACTCACACACTCACACACTCACACACTCACACACTCACACACTCACACACTCACACACTCACACACTCACACACTCACACACTCACACACTCACACACTCACACACTCACACACTCACACACTCACACACTCACACACTCGCACACTCACACACTCACACACTCACACACTCGCACACTCACACACTCACACACTCACACAAATCTCCTCTCAATGGTTGTATAGCTACTTCGATTTGTTTTTAGCATGCGTTTCGTCCTCCTCATTCTCGTGGTTCTCGTTGCCCTTGCGTCCTCGAACAACATGGTAAAACTTTAGCTCATTCAAATTATCATTCTCTATAAATCCAGATTGAGTCGTGCGCAGCTGCCATCAGAAGCTACAACCAAATTGGCCAACCAATCTGCATTGCCCAGCGCAATGCGTAAGAATCAAAAAGAGTCAACACAGCCTATTTTTAGTGTGCTCAACCACTGTTCGCAATCAAGCATGCTCGTCTTCATCAACTGTATGAGGGACGCCGGATACCCCCTCCATTGGTGAATGGGAGGCAAAATAAAGCGTTTCTTATGATTGATTAGTTATTGCGGGTGCCGACACTTTTCTATCTCCCCCCCCCCACTATTACGAGTTTAAAGGATTTTTGGTAGAAGGTGCCGCAACGAAAGGGGTAGGTTATAAACGGTGGACTTTCAGCCTAAACGGCGTACGAAATAGACTCTACAGGAAACGATTGTTCACAAAATGCTTTCCAAATCCTCATTTGCATGTGATTTGCATGAGTGTGGAAAAATCCCCTGCTGCTCGCTACCTTCAAACTTAACAGTCAAGCGGGTTTTACAGCATTGTCTCCGCTGATCATGAAAATATATATGACTATGAGTCGAAATTTTACCGCTTTCAAGTAAAAATGATTCAAAGTCGTCAAAAACGGGTCTCCGTCTACAGATTTGTAGACGGGCAGTACGCCCTGCGTGACCGGGATTTACAGGGCATGCTAATGAGCCAAATTTCATTCTAATTGGCTGAGAGAGCGCTGGAAATGAGGAAGGTGCGAGACAATTTAGCATAGTTAATTCGCATAATTTCCGACCGTTTACAATCAAAAATGAAATGAAAAGCCTCCTTACTCCCCCTTTAAAAAGTTGTATTTTTTCTGCCTGTTTAACGAGCTAAAACGTAACTTTCAACATCAGTTGATGATTGAAATTGCAGTTTGTACAGTAATATCCAAAAGTCTTTCTTTTTGAATTTCATGTTCAATTGCAAAGCTTGTAAATAGATTCCACGTTGTACTATCCCGCAAAAGAATTCAATGCGACTGCATTGTTTCACAAAAAATTTCCAATTCCGCGAATAAATACGATAAAAATTCACGGAAACGGAATTTTTTGAATAATCAAGGCCTATAAAAGCGGGTGCCTCTGATGGAAGCCATTCGCCTACTGCGACGCCGAAAACAGGTTTTTCTATACAGTTTTTTAGGAAAGGATTTCAACTTTTTAGAAAATGCCGGAATCTGAAGAATCGATTTCCAAGATTTTCGTCGAAATCGCCAAGCGTCAAAATGAATTCGTCGAGAAACTTCGAGAAGCCGTGAAAATTCCATCAGTTTCTGGACAAAATGAAAGAAGAGATGATTGCGTTAAAATGGTCAATTGGGCTGAGGAGGTACACAATTTTCAAATTTTTCCAAATTTAAATTGCAAAATTCAGGAAATGAAGAATCTGGGCATTGAAACTAGGCAATATGTACCAATCGATACCGAGAAAAAGCCCGATGAGCCCGCCCTGCCGCCTGTGATTCTGGGAACGCTGGGAAAAGATTCAAAGAAAAAGACGCTTCTTGTCTATGGTCACTTGGATGTTCAACCGGCTGCTAAGGCGGTATACCTTAACAAAAACTGACCTTAACGTGTCTTTAGGACGGCTGGGACACGGAACCCTTCGAGATGGTGGAGAAGGATGGAAAACTGTACGGAAGAGGTACAACTGACGACAAGGGACCGGTGCTGGCCTGGTTAAACACGATCAAAGTGATGCAAGATCTGAAGATCGAGATTCCTGTTAACCTTAAGGTGAGGAGAAATAGGAGAGAGAGTTAAGGCTAATTGTTAGACTTAAAGTGGCACAGACAAACGTAGACACAGTGGAAAACGCCGTAATTGAGAATAATTTGGCTTTCAACCAATTTCGAATAAAAAAACGGTGCTCAGAAGCGGCTTTTGCGACAAATCTGCGCCCTCCTAAAGCGATCGGCAGCTGGCGCAGTTTATGACCTACATATTTTTCGTTATGGGGCCTTTAACGTGAAATCCTTTAAAGGAGTGGTAAGGGGGCTTTTCATTCCGTTTTTGATCGGCTACGGTTGAAAATTACGCGAATAAACTATGATAAATTGTCTCGGACCTCTCTCATTACCAGCGCTCTCTCAGCCAATTTGAATTAAATTCGGCTCATTAGCTACCTTGTAAATAACGGGCACACGCAGGGCGTACTGCCCGTCGACAAATCTGTAGACGGAGACCCGTTTTTTTGCAGCGTATTTTCTGGAAACAGTAAATTTTTGGCCCTTAGTCATAAACATTTTCATTGTTCTCTCTTCATCGAGCCAATGTTGTAAAACCCGCCTGACTGTCCCTTCAATCTGCCGATTGACCGTTAGTTATACTATACAGAAATGTTCCGTGTCCCAGCTGTCTTAAAAGCGTGTTAAGGTCGCTTTTCCTTAGGGTATACCGCTTTAGCGATCGGTCGAACTTCCAAGTTCGAATGAAAAAGCTGTCTTCAGACGCACATTTTGGCGATAAGTTCTGCGCCGCCCTATCTAAACCTTCTATGTTGTGCTCTGCAGTTAGCGATTTTAATGACCTATGCCCTTCGTTGCGGATGTTTTTGATATCCCTTATTGCATCTTAATTATAGTCTGATTTGCCCTTTAATAGAAAAAGCTTAATCGAAAAAATATATTACCCCCAATTATATGCTCTAGAACTTAATTAAATTTTGATTTTGGACACTGTTAGATAATTTTTCTATTTTTCACCCCTCGGACTACGGTGGAAGCATGATGTTATTTTCATACAAATAGCCCCGGAGGTTACAAAGTATAGCCATATTGCGTACTTATTTTGAGTCCCACGGCGCGTTTTCGAATACTGTATGAACCACAAATCCATGGTTTGATTTAAAAATTAAACCAAAATTGTTTTAGTGAATTTAGTTACAGAATATATGTGACGAAGTCAGATCAATATAGAACACACAGACCATTTCAAACTCCATGGCTCTCGTGTGAGCAAAAATAAATTACGCAAAGCAGCAAAACTTTGGACTTAGGCACGTCAGAGTGAAATTGGTGTGCACAAGATAAATATGGGTGTTTTTGAAGTTGAAATATTTTTTTTAGAATTTTCATTCTTGACTCAAATCGGATTTCCGTATCTCGTTAGATTTTTACCTTTGCGCTATCGGAAAAGCTATAAAACTTTTCTAGCTTTCTCAAAAACGAGCGTTTGAAAAATATGTCATAAATAGGGTGTTTTCCCTCGTTAAAGAAGATTTTACAGTAAAGGTTGCGGTTATTACGCAGAAACTATTAATAATTGTAAAAATATTGACATTCATTGGGTAAAACACGAGAAAAAAGGGGGATTCGAACCAAAGTGGGTTCGAACCCTGTTTTCACTGGTGGGCGAGTACTTTATCACTCTGCCACCGACAAGCCCTTGCAAAGCTGTTGAGCGCGCATTGAAAGAGGCTTATACCAATTAGAGTTTAAGCTAAGGTCAAGGGTAAGAAGGTTTTAAGGTAAAAAAAAGCGACATTCAGATGACAAGGCAAAATTTCAGTTCTGCATCGAATCCATGGAAGAATCCGGCTCAAAAGGCCTCGAAGCCGTTTTGAAGCAAACATCTTTCTGCAGTGGGGTAGACTTCACTTGCATCTCCGATAACTACTGGCTGGGACAGACCAAGCCCTGTATCACCTACGGATTACGGTAGATTTCACTTCTTGATGGATGATTCTTCCATTTTAGTGGTCTGTGCTACTACGCCGTTGAAGTCATCTGTGCCAAGCAAGACCTCCATTCTGGCGTCTTCGGGGGCAGCATGTAAATTTTAAATTTGAATTTTGTAATTTCACTAATTTGAGCCCTGAGGGCTTGAATGACTTGATCTACCTCATGTCGAAACTTACCGCAGCCGATGGTAAAATTCTGGTTACTGGATTAAACGAACTCGTCGCTCCTGTGACTCCCGAAGAAGAGCAGGCCTACAAAACTATCGATTTTAACAAAGACACTTTCAGGTATGCTTATATTTAGATTCCCTTAACGAATTTCACGATTTCAGGAAAGAAATTGGGGCCTTTGGTCTCTCAAAGGACAGCGAAATGGGAACTTTGATGAACAGATGGCGCTATCCTAGCCTTTCGCTTCACGGAATAGCGGGAGCTTATAGTGGGGATCAAACGAAAACTATCATTCCTTATAAGGTATAATTGGTGTTTAGCTAATTAGGACCTCATTTTAGGTAACTGGAAAGTTCTCCATCAGGATAGTTCCGAATATGAAGCCGGAAAAGGTCGATGAGTTGGTCTTCGCCTATTTGGAAAAGCTGTGGAAGGAGCGTGGGTCTCCAAACAAGTACAGGTTAGAATCTTTTGTTACCTTAACCTTAACCTTAACCTTAACCTTAACCTTAACCTTAACCTTAACCTTAACCTTAACCTTAACCTTAACCTTAACCTTAACCTTAACCTTAACCTTAACCTTAATCTTAATCTTAACCTTAACCTTAACCTTAACTTTAACTTGAGCCTTAAGCTCAACCATTTTCAGGGCGTGGTCCATGCAAAGGGGAGAAGCCTGGCTCGGAGACATCAAGGACGTCCACTTCCAAGCTGGTGCTTGGGCCGTGAAGCGAGGTCGAGAAACGAGAAATTTAGTTGAAACTATCGAATTTCAGTTTTCGGTGTGGAGCCTGACTTCACCCGTGAGGGAGGATCCATCCCAGTCACTCTCACGCTGAAGGTAACTTTGCCTTATTAGAACCTTCTGAATTAATATTTCAGAACCTGACTGGAAAATCAGTAATGCTTCTGCCCATCGGAGCCAACGATGACATGGCCCACTCGCAGAATGAGAAAATCAATCGACAGCACTACATCAATGGGCATAAGACCCTCGCCTCATACCTGATGGAGCTGGGAGATATCTAATAAGTAGAACTTTGATGTGTTTAGTTTCAAATAACTGTAAAATTTGGTCATTCATCAGAGGGAAGTAAATTGTTTCGTGAAGAATGTTATCTCTGAATAATATTTCTGATAAAAGATTGTGGAAAAACATGCGCCTTAACCTTAACGTTAGCCTTAACGCTAACTTAAACCTTCACCTTAACATTGATCTTGACCTTAACCTTAACCTTAGCCTTAACCTTAGCCTTAACCTTAGCCTTAACCTTAACCTTAACCTTAACCTTAACCTTAACCTTAACCTTAACCTTAACCTTAACCTTAACCTTAACCTTAACCTTAACCTTAACCTTAACCTTAACCTTAACCTTAACCTTAACCTTAACCTTAACCTTAACCTTAACCTTAACCTTAACGCTAACTTAAACCTTAACCTTAACCTTAGCTAGAAATTGAAAATGATACAGTCATCAAACAGTGAGGTGCCATTTTGTGCCACCACGCCTTACAATTTCGCTGGATTTTGCTGTGTGATAAGACTTCCGCTGACGAAAAAAAAGTCGCTTTCTAAAAAGATAAACGTTCACCTGGCGAAGAAAAGGTTTTGGGCAAGTACGCACGAATCGGAATGCATTCTTTTTCTGTGCCCTCTCTAATTGCAATGCTATCTCGGAAGGTAACTTAGGTCTATAGGTCCCCGAGATAGTATTGTGATCAGAGAGGGCGCAGAAACAACATATAGCACGTAACACTTTTTTGTTTAGTTTAAATTCCTACTAATCAAAACCCATTAACAGATAAAAATTTAACAAAAGAAACCGTTTCGAGTGTTATGTGTGTACTAATCTTATCGTGGAACACTGTAGGCACTGAGATAGGGTTATGTAGGTTTGTCTTAGGAAAACAAGTTTTTCAATTTCTGTTTTTTCATTAGTGTATTTCACATCAGTGAAGGCCGGGTAAAAATTTTGTTAAATTTATGTGGGTACCTCATTCTCCTGATTCAAAAAATTAAACTGCTTTCTAGAAAGTTCGAAAAAAATGCGGCTTTCAGACGCTTTTGTCCATGAACTGTGCGCGCTCCTAAATATGCACTACGTCTCGCGTGTTGGCACCGTTTTTAACCGGCGCTTTTCGTTGCGAGACCCTTAACCTGAAATCTTTATGTTCTGTTTCGTAACGATAAATGTACTACCTAAACGTGTCGAAATTTCCATTTTGGGATGCCCCTCCCCAAGATTTTCCGACCAAACTTCACACAGCCAATTTCCAGCGGCATTGTTGCACTTATCAGAAAAACCGCCTTATACTCTAACTGATACAAGGGGATTAGTGAGCCAAGTAGCATAAAACGACCACACACCACCGAGATAGCAAGTTCGTCTCGGCCCGATGACCCGGCTCCTGCACTTTCTCCTCGTTACCACAGCCATTTTCGCCGCCCCTGCGGGAAATGAGTTCACTGCAAATCTAGATGGTGTGAGTTTATATTTTAAAAACGTCGATTAATAAATTTTCAGCTACCGCTGGGAAAAGGAGTGGACGTCCATTCACCAACGACCTCCAGCAATATCGATTGTCTTCGAAGCAACCAATTCAAAATTATCTTCGTTCGGTAATTAAAAGTGCTTCGTATATTGAATTCTAAAGTTTAGAGCCTACTGTCCATGCGAACAGGGTCAGGTGGATAAAAACGGTGTCAGCACTATCCGCAACGCGATTGGTAAGTGTGTAAGTATGTGAGTGTTCGAATGTGTGCGTGTGCGTGTGCGTGTGCGTGTGCGTGTGCGTGTGCGTGTGTAACCCAGAAGTCTCAGCTTCGATTTTTATCGTTTTTCAGGAAAGTTAGGCATTGAAATCTACATGTCACCGATGCCAACTTCCCCGAAATCAGGAGCCGTGCAGTTTAATGAGATGTACACAAATCTAGCCAGCTCTGGAATTAGAGTTAGCCGTGCTTGGATCCAGGTTCTGAACAATCAAGGAGCAGTTTGGAGCTCAAATATTGCCCAGAATAGGCTCTTCATTAGGAACATCTTAGATAGTCAAAGGGTACCGTTTCACAATTACAAAAATCACAAGGTTTCAGATAATGGGAGTCAATTCGGCTATTCTGACCAGTCAGAATGATTGGCAAGTAATTACGGGCAACTGGAATTTCTACGGAGACGTGCCTCAGCCTGTCACCCTTTGGTATTGCAATCTATGGATAAAAAATAAGCGAGTTTAGGAATCAAAACATCACCTCTTTGGGCCCTCAAGGTGCGACCAGCCCATGTTTCTGTGGATTTAAGCCTTACGGGCCTTGGAATATTGCTACCATCAATCGTTACGTCGTAGGAGTTGGAGTTTGTGGAATGATCAACGTCGGCGTAAACACTTTCCCCGTTTCACCCACTAGTGTCAATTTGGAGTTGGCTCATTCTGAAAAATCTGGCATGATCATTGTGGGAAACAATGATTTCTAACCGTCAAGAATAAATAACCATCCAAATATTCATTTTGTAGCTTCTTTCAGTTGGTTAGCAAGATATTAGTATGCACTAATAAACGTAAGGCCGCGAGGCGGCACTACTGCGGCCTAGGGCCGCTTCACTCGCAAGTCTCGAAGCCCCTGGGGCGACCGATGGCCGCCGAATCCAGATGACGAAGGCATGCGAAAGCTTTTGTAAGAAAAAACATTTATACAAATCAGAGTCCGAGAGATTAGAAGAAGCGAGGCCAGGAAAGTTTAAAATTTTTCTAACATTACAAAATCCGAATCTTTCATTTCGATGCGAAGCTTCTTAAACAATAAATAGAGAGAAAAATTTCAAGATTTTCTCCGTGTTCCTGCAATTTATATACTGATTAACTTAAAACAAAAAAAAGAAGACTTTGGGGGGGGGGGGGGGGGAATAGCCGAATTGAAATCGCCGGCAACCGCCGAAAAAGCGGATTTTATGCAACAAATCCGCGTTTGGCAGAATATGGTTCCATATTAATTTCAACGGAAAAACTTGCAAATTCTTTTATTTATTTATTTTTCCAAATTTCCTGTTCAAAATTTCAATTCCACTTCCAACCGAAAATCCAAAACCCCCTAACGAATCCTCTACCTACTTGCAAACACACGAAATCACATTTGCGGATTTCGCCTGCCCGCTGTTTAAGGCCTGGCGAAAACCATGCAGCACATAGCGGCTCGCCCCGCCCATCGATACCTGCAATTGAAAATGGCATTTCAAACCCCGTCCTAAAATCGTCATTTCTCCTTTCAAAAATACGAAAATATAAAATTCAAAATAGGATTTACTGCTCCGACTTAGCTCGACAACCTTGATCGCAAATAATCTTGAAAATCTGAAAGAAAACTCCGCTTGTGGTCCCATCGAACAAGATTACTTGATCAAACTTCGCACAATCATTTTCGAGCGACCTTGTTGCACTTATCGAAAAACCGCCTTGTTACGTAACTGATACAAGGGGATTAGTAGTGTGGCAGGCAGCATAAAATGACCACACACCGCCCACATAACGACTTCATCCTGCCACGATGACCCGACTGCTGCACTTTCTTCTGGTTACCACAACAATATTCGCGGCTCCGGCTGGAAATGTCGTTTTCGAAAATCTGTCTTCCAGCGTAAAATCGATTTTTCAAATTGCCCCAAAACTACAGTTTAGTATATGGGAAGGGCAGTAGACGTCTTTGGATCGACGAGTTCTAGTCAGATCGATTGCTTCATAAGTAACCAGGTGCAACGTATTCTTATTAGATAATAAAACGAATTTTGCTCACGAGGGAACCTATTCTGGTCAGTATGGCGAAATGAAACGAGAGTCACATTTTTGGATAGCCCTAGGCATCCCATTTACGAATCTGATTTCAAAATCTGCTGAGCACGCCTGGGAGCCGAAATATTTCAACTTTTGTTTTTGTAGGATTAGCATTGCAACCTCCAAAAAAAGTGAGGTATATGCAAACAGATTAAAACAGCAATCTTCGTTAATTCACCAATTTTTCCTTTAGTTTTCTAATGAAAGACCACATCTAAAAGTGGCTGAAAGTGACTGTAAAAATGAAATGCAAAAGGTTGGAAAACTAACCATCACTACAAAATTAAGAGCCCCGTGTGCTAACCACTATACCACCGAGACACATTTTTAGCTTTCATCATCCAATGAGATGTATTCAAAATCAGATTGCAATGCTAATCCTACAAAAACAAAAGTTGAAATATTTCGGCTCCCAGGCGTGCTCAGCAGATTTTGAAATCAGATTCGTAAATAGGATGCCTAGGGCTATCCAAAAATGCGACTCACGTTTCGATCGGCCACACTGACCAAAATAGGTTCCCTCGTCAAATGAGTAATATCAAGAACTTGTTTTCAGAGGCTACTGCCCGTGTGGACAAGGGCAGGTTGATCCCAACCTTTTGAGCACAATCCGCAACGTAAACGGTAGGTTTTAAAATGTGCGTGTACGTGTGCGTGTGCGTGTTTGAGTTTGCGTTTGCGCGTGCGCCCACCACAAACACATCAGCCACCGAAACAAAAGAAACGGCATACTTCCACAGATTTACAACAACAAAAAAACATAATGGAAAAATAATTATAGATATTCCTCCTCTACGCCACATCTTACCTCTAAGATTCAGATCGTCAATTGATCCGTCTAAAATGTATATTTCCTTTTAGGAAAGCTATCTGTTCAAGTCTACATGACGCCCCTGCCGAGCTCCTCAAAATCGGGAGGCCAACAGTTTACCGAACTGTACAATGCTCTGAAAAGTGCTGAACATAAATAAGCTATTTCAAAATTTAAAGACTACAGTCCGTGCAAAAATTATACGGCCACCCCAGAATTTCAATTTTTCTCGAAAATGGGTGGGTATGGGAAATTGTGAATAGCACCAATCAATAGTTCGTACAAAATTACCCCCAGGCGCTGGATGACAAAAATTTACATTTGCATATTCTAATTTTATGCGAACAATTCGAAAATTAGGTGTGCAAAAATGATACGGCCACCCCCGAAAACGGTCATTTCGAAGCAAATTTCAACTTTTAAAATTACGTGTGCACTAATCCCACCTTCAGAAGAGTGGCCTGCGATGTTTTAATCAGCAACAGTATTGACATTGTCGCCTTGTACGGTTTTACTTGAAGAAAACGTTTTACACCAAAGATTAATCATTTCAGAGGCTGCTGTCTCGAAACATGTGTTTATTTAATCAAAACAGTCTTTTTTAAGCCTTATTAGTTGTTTTAAATAGTCGGATTACAAAGAAAATGCGCAGGGATCGTAGAATTGCCCAGAAATGTCCTCAATCAGAGCGCGAAGCTGACTTTGCCGCATTTAACGGCGCTTCTGGCGTCTGCTCACGCGCTATTCTAATTTCTTAGAAGTTTGGTGGATTTATCTTTTATCGATAGTATGTATTGAAAGACATTGGCTCAAACACAATAATAGTTTCAGGTGTGATGGACGCCAGAAGCGCCGTTAAATGCGGCAAAGTCAGCTTCGCGCTCTGATTGAGGACATTTCTGGGCAATTCTACGATCCCTGCGCATTTTCTTTGTAATCCGACTATTTAAAACAACTAATAAGGCTTAAAAAAGACTGTTTTGATTAAATAAACACATGTTTCGAGACAGCAGCCTCTGAAATGATTAATCTTTGGTGTAAAACGTTTTCTTCAAGTAAAACCGTACAAGGCGACCGTGGCAATACTGGTGCTGATTAAAACATCGCAGGCCACTCTTCTGAAGATGGGATTAGTGCACACGTAATTTTAAAAGTTGAAATTTGCTTCGAAATGACCGTTTTCGGGGGTGGCCGTATCATTTTTGCACGCACTGTATGGTGTTTATTATTATCCCAGGAGGGTACGCGCGCCAACGGCGCGCCCCCTCCTGGGTCGCGGCCTGCGGCCTCAAGCAGTAATGAGTGGCCTACGGCCACTCATTACTCGGCCTTCGGCCGTGAAATTGGCGTGAAGTACGTGAAGCTCGGCCTACGGCCAATTTCACCCTCTCCTTCTGAGAAAATGAACGCGTGGTATTACGCTGATAGACCATAGACACACACACACACACACACACACACACACACACACAGAGAGAGAGAGAGAGAGAGAGATAGAAACCATAGCATTTTATTATAAGGGGTTATTCCAACCAGAACTTGTGTCTGATTCTGATTCTGTGTGTGCTTGTGTCTGCTTCTGATTTTTGCTTCTGTGTGATTCCATATTTTCCTGCCGTTCACAATAGAAAAGATACAAAACCT